>WEIT01004253.1:1123-25497 GCA_013389985.1 Dryoscopus gambensis | reverse complement strand
CAACACATATGTCATGGATGTGACTGCCTACGGAAGTCTCAGTATTAAGACTTTTCAAATGTATTGACCTCTATTTCCTTAAAGTATTGAGTCCACTAACTACTGCTACAAGCAGTTCTGTACTCTTTTGCTATATGAATACTCAAAGTATCTTCTGTGTTAGTCTGCTGAACAACCTTTCTACAGCTGATTAGACAGACTTATTTAGAAAGAATGCTATCCCAGTACCAGTCAGGATCGTAAACAGAAGAAAAACATGACTTACAAATTATATAAGTGAATTGTGACTTGAAGCAAGAAATTGATAATTGGANCAACTTTGAAATCAAAGCAAAAAATATCATTAAAAATTCCATGTTAAGCATCATTGTGCAGCAGTAGTGTGAAGAACTGAATGATTTTGTAAACCTTTTCCATGTGTAATCTTGATGATTCACTTTATTTTTTGAGTCACAGCATGCAACTGTTTTTCTAAGGTCTCTTCCTGGAGTAAAAACTTTCATGTATAAGCACCTACTTCATAACAAGGGTTGCCAGAAAGGTTTGAAAGAAAGTACAGTCTTATTTCATGGTACACTAAACTTTAATAACAGCAACACCTTCCAAAAAGGAAGAATTTGATTTACAATTTCTCTGTGTGCATGTTTACTCTTAATCAGAAGTATTGCTCCTTTGATTCAGTGTATTAAGTTGAACAAAAATTGATTTTAGGTTGAATCCATCAACTGATAGGATTTTCTGCTTCAAAATCAGCCTCCTTTAGCAATCATGCTAATCATCCAGTAATCTCATCCAAAAAAAAAAAAGATATATTTATGTATTCAGTTAAGTGTAGCAGGGATAGTACATCACTGAGGCACAAACAGGGATGGGAAAGAAGCTGTGTAGTAGATGTAATGTTTTATAAAAGAGAAAAACTGCGCATCCAGCCTAGAACTGTCTGAGAGAAGAAAAAGAGAGACTATTTAGGGAGAGACTATTAGTTTAGCAACTTCCAGCAATCTGTTCCCTTTGAAACCTCCAAGCATTCAGGTATATTAAAGAAGTCAAAGGATTCTTTCGTGTTGACTTACAGACTTTTTGGTTGTGAATTTGTCTAATCCTTTACCAAACCTTCCAAATAAATTCTCTAGTTATATCACATTCTGTGATAACAAAGAGAGAAATGCAATGTCATCTGTTAAAAGTTATTTTATGTTTCTAAGCTTCCCTCATGCTTGTCTTCTATAAACTTAAAGGGTCTTCACTTTTCCATAAGGAACTTGCTATATTCCATTGAGCACTTTTGATGCCTTTCTGAATATATTGTAAAAATCCAGAATCTTGTAGATTAAAATTTCCTTATATGTCATGTAAATATTGCCTGTGGATGCATTATAACTTTTAGAAAGAGGTTCCTCACTTCTTCCTCAAACTATGCTTCTCTACTTGACCATTTCAAGGCATGATTTCCAGATGACAGATTACTGTTGTCATAAACTATAGGCTTTTTTCATTTTGTTTCCCCCCTTTTAAAAGCTCAATATACACAGGTAACCATTTTCTAGTGGAAGAATAAATTAATACTCAAGAAAAAAATGATAGTTGATAAATTCTTGAATATTCATAAAAAAATTTGGCTTTGGAATTCATTGTTTTCAGCCACAAACTTGATAAAATGTAACAGTGTAATTAAGATTGAGCAGAACTTTTTTAGATCTGGTCAAAATGCTTACGATCTTAAAGACTTTGTGTAGGTACAGGTAGTCCAATTCAAATTCACCTTAAAGTATTACATTTATACAGTAAAATTGGGCAAATATTTCTTATTGAGCAGTAGAATCACAGGACAACTTAGGTTGGAAATGATGTCTTGAGGCCATCTAGTCTAATACTCACTCATAGTAACACCAGCTAGATCAGGTAGCTGTGGGAACTGTCCTGTCAATATTCAAATATGATTCCATGGATAAGGATACCACAAGCTTTCCAGAAAATATGTTCCAGTAGTTAACCACTTCCATAGTGCAGTTGGTTTGGGGGTTTTTTTCACCTTAATGTTGAATTTTCCTTTATTCTGACTTGTCCCATTGACTCTTGCCCTGACAGAATTTTGACCTCTAAGAAAAACCTTGTTCTGTCTTCCCTGTACCCTCCCAGGAGGTAGTAGTAAACCACAATAAAATCTCTTAGCCTTTTCTTCAGGATGAACAGGTCCAATTACTTCAGTGTCTCCATTTTCATGGCACTTTGCTAGACTTGCCTCAGTAAGGCAATTTCCTTCTTTCAGCAGAGAATGCTAAACTTAGATACAGTATTTCAGACGCAGTTTCACAAGTCTGTAGCAGGGCATCTCACCCCCCACAAGAATTTATCTGTTGTTTGTTAACTGGTCAGATAACTGAAGTAGGACAAGCTGTCTTGTAGTGAGTTATTTTGGCACCATGGGGTTAACGCTGGTCTGGCGTCTCCCAGCTGCCAATGAACATCTTACTGTTGAAGTGAGATCTGAGAACGTAAGTCAGATTTTTGACTGACCTTTTGATACCTCCCTTTATGACTATAAAAACAACACCAAACTTTCACAAAGAAGAAACTGTACATTTTCCTGCAACTGTGTGGAGTTTCTCCCATGAGTAGGGACACAATTACTCCCCAGGGGTTAAGTGCAGAAATCTGTGCACATTGTCATCATTTCAGTGGTAAGTTACATTAGACTCCTAATCAATACTATTTCTTTTGCTAGCTTTAATGTAGGTCCCTTTATATAATGCACTGTTTTATGTTATGCTGTAATCTGCTGGTAGTTCTTTAGTTTTATACTGTGTATTAAGCAATTCTGATTAAGATCTTTCATCTGTTGTCTCTTGCCTGTTTAATAAATAATTCATTTTGATAAATAGATCTGACTTACCATCATTAGAACTTGTGGGCCAGACTTACTCTTTAAATTTAAACTGCTGCCGAGTTCTGAGGTTTATCTGAAGCTTCCACTCATCCCATGACACAAGTCATGAGTAGAAAAATAATCATCTCTGGACTTGCTAGCTACAGTATTCCTAACACAGCCCAGGATGCTCTCCCACAAGGACCCATGACTGGCTTGTATTCTACTTGTTGAACACCAGGACTCTCAGGTCATTTTTTGCAAAGCTGCTTTTCAGCCAGTTGGGCACTAGGCTCTACTGGTGCATGGGACTATTCCAAAGCTGAAGGACTTGCATTTCTGTTTGTTGAACTCTGTGAGATTCCTATAGGCTTGTTTCTCCACCCTGGCAGTCTCTCTGAACAGAAATAGTAGCTTTCAGCATATTGTAGTGGGCTGACCCTGGCTGGAGGCCAGACACCCGCCAAAGCTTATCAATCCCCACAAAAAATGGGTGCGGGAGAGAAAATATAACCAAAGGTTCATGGGCTGAGACCAGAACAGAAAGAGATCACTCACCAAATACTGCCACGGGCAAACCAGGCTAGAATTAGAGATATTAATTGAATTTCTAAGTAACAAAATCAGAGCAGGATAATGAGAAATAAAATAAGGCCTTTAAAACACCTTCCCCCACCCCTCCCTCCTTCCCAGCTCTACCTCCTACCCCAGCAGAGCAGGGAGACAGGGAATAGGGGTTATAGTCAGTTCATCATAGATGGTTCCTATCACTGCTTAGGGTGAGGAATCCTTCCTCTGCTCCAATGTGGGGTCCTTCCCATGGGAGACATTTCTCCACAGACTTCTCCAACATGATTCCATCCCATGGGCAATAGTTTCCCACAAACTACTTCGACATGCATTAATCTTCCATGCGGGGCAGTTCTTCAGGCACAGCCTGTTCCAGTATGGGTCCCCCACATGGTGACAAGTCCTGCCAGGAAACCTGCTCCAGCATGGGCTCCTGTCTCCAGGGGTCTGTGAGTCCCTGCCAGGAACCTGTTCCAGCACAGGCCTCCCATGTGTTCACAGCCTCCTCTCAGGCATCCACCTGCTCTGAAGTGGGTCTCCTCCAAGGTCTACAGTTGGATCTCTGCATCCCCGTGGTCCTCCATGGGCTGCAGAGGCACAGCTGCCTCACCATGGTCTTTAACATGGGCTGCAGGGGAATCTCAGCTCTGGCACCTGGAGCACCTCCTCCCCCTCCTTCTGCACTGACCTTGGTGTCTATAGAGCTGTTCCTCTCACATATTCTCATCCTGCTTTTTTCTGGCCGCAATTACATCTGAGCAACAACTTTTGGTCTTTTTCTCTTCCTAAATATGTTATCACAGAGGCATTACCACTATTACTGATTGGCCCAGCCTTGGCCAGCAGCACATCCTTCTTGGAGCTGGCTGGTACTGGCTTTCTTGGACATGGGGGAAGGTTCTGGCAGCTTCTCAAAGAAATCACCCCTGTAGTCCCCTAGATACCAAAATCTGGCTATGCAAACCCAGAACGGTTGAAACCCTCCATGAGGACTAGGGTTTATGAATATGAGGTTGCTCCCGTCTCTCTACAGAGGGCCTCAACCCCTTGGACTCCTTGCTGGAAGAGCACTGTAGCAGACTCTCACTGTAATGTCACCTGCCTGCGCCCTTTCTTTAATCCTGACCCATAAGCTCTTGGTTGACTCTTCACCCAGGCACAGCTCCATGCACTCCAGCTGAGACATTGACACAGAGTGCAAACACTGCCTCCTCATCTGCCTTGCCTATGCTTCCTAAAAAGCCTGTATCCTTCCGTTCCAACACTCCAGCCTTAGAGTCTTTCCACTGTGTCTCTGTGGTACCAATAATATCACAGCCATGCAGGCATGCATACATCTCCAGCTCCTTTTGTACATTCCCCATGCGGCATGCATTTGCAGAGAGCCATTTAAACTGCACTCCTGATGATGCTGATTTATTGGCTGAAATTGCTTTGTGCTGTCCTTCAGGTGCTCTATTGCCTTTCTGCAATCCCTAAATACTATCTAAATCTTTGATTTTCATCCTGCATTTTGCAGATGGGTAAATTCTTCACGAAGACTGTATCTAACGAGTGTTCAAAATAGTAATAGAAAATGTTTATAGTCTGAGATTTCATGTGTACTTCTTACAGCATTTCAGTATTAATTTCATGCATATGATCTCGCTTTTTAAGTATAACAGGAGGATGTTTTCATACTTATTGTTGTGTTTGTGATTTCACAAAGCTGACAAAATGAGATGCGACACCTGGTTTATCCACAATGGAAAGAGTAAAGAAATAAAGTCACAGTCTTTGCAACTAAAAAAGTAAAACTAACTTATTACCTCAAGATACAAGACTTCAGCCTTAAAAAATTAGCCAAAATAGTAATACTACTACTACTACTACTATTACTACTACTACTACTACCACTACTAGTACTAAACCTTTCAGTATTCTGCATCTTGGAAGTCTATTTTAAGACTCTTACATCTGAAAAAAGTAGTATGCAGATGTATATGCATGCACATGTATAATACACACATACACATACCATAAATATTTATACATATATTCAAATTATATTCATGCCCATATACTATTTCTTAGTGGCACTGCTGGCTGTGAGTTTCTGTATTCCACACATCAATAACTTCCAAGCTATTTGTGCATTAGACTTGATATGGCTTGTATGCATTTTTAAAACATATATAGCTCTCATAGGGACATAAAAATTTTAAACCAGTCCTTTTTCCTATCCACTTTAAGTAAATACTTCTGTCTAAATACAAGCTTGATCATTTTATCCTTACATTGCTAACTTGACATTGTAGAACAAGGTTTACTGTAATGTAACTGACTTAAGAGTATTAAAAAACTTCAAGTGAAAGAGTACTATTGCTTCATGTTTTGCTCGCTACTTTCCGATCAGCTGACAATCAGCTGGCCCACAATAGAGCAAACAGGGGATAAAAAAACCCATAGTCATATTATGTCACTGTTATATTAGGGATGGGTCAAGAAGCGACACAAAGACTCCAGAGGTTTGTAAGGCAAAAGGCTTTTTATTATGATGAACACTCTTTTATAGACAGGTCTGCACAAATGGCACATAATTATTGGTTCTTAGATCAACACCCCCCCGACACCATTGGCCAACTACAACGACACCCATTTCTAAACATCTTTCAAAACAACTAGATGCAAAAAACCAGGTGCAGGATTATTTAGCATTCTTTCACTGAGATTTCTCACAGTCACGAGCTGAGAGTATGAGAAAGTTTTACTTTTCTACAGACACTGGCTGGGTGCTGGAAAATTCCTCTCTGACCAAGCTGTCAGTATCCACACATATTAAAGTGTTACATATTTTAATTAGCTGCTTATATGAAAAGATACTACATTCCAATGTGTAAATTCTGGCCCATAGCACCAATCCACACTGAAAATCTGCACTGAAGCTTTTAAGTTTATATCTCAGTAAGATACTGTTTATTTGTTGGACTCTATGATCTCAGAGGGCTTTTCCAACCTAATTGATTCTGTGATTCTGTGAGTAAAATTATATATACTACAGAAAGACAGAAAAGTTGATTTTCTCTTATTGACAAATTCAGATATTGATGGCTTCTCTCATCACCGCAAGCAGCTGAACTGGGTTTGCATGGCAATGTTTCAGTGGGGGGCAGGTACAGGGGTGACTTCTCCGAGAAACTATAGAAACTTCCCCCATGTCTGATGGAACCAGTGCCAGCCAGCTCCAGGATGACCCACTGCTGGCCAAGGCTGAGCCCATCCGTGACTGTAGTAGCGCCTCTGGGACAACATAGTTAAGACGGAGGGAAAAAAAATGAACTGGGCAACTGCAGCCAGAAAAAAGTGGGAGGATAGCAAGAGAAACAGCTCTGTAGACACCAAAATCAGTACAGAAGGAGAGAGAGGAGATGCTCCAGGTACCAGAGTGAGATTCCCTTGTAGTCCACGGTGCAGCCCATGGTGCAGCAGCTGTGCCAGTGCAGCCCATGGAGGTCCATGGTGGATCTGACATCCACCTGCAGCCCATTGAGGACCTCATGACAAAATAGGTGGATGTCCAGAGGAGGCTGTGACCCTTCGTGTGGGAAGCCTGAACTAGAGCAAGCTCCTGGAAGGACCTGTGGTCCTGCAGAGAGAGAAGCCCATACTGGAGCAGGAGTTGTGACTGTGGGGGACCCACACTGGAGCAGGCTGTTCCTGAAGGACTGCACTCAGTGGAAGGGACCCACACTGGAGCAGTTTGTATAGAACTGCAGCCTGTGGGAAGGAACTTATACTAGAGAAGTTCTTGGAGGACTCTCTCCCTTGGAACTCTCTCTTCCCTTCCACACTGTAACAGGGGAAGAGTGTGAAGAGTCCATCCACTGAGGAAGGAACAGAAATGATGTGTGATTAGCTGACTGCACGCAGCTTCCAGCCAGGGTCAACCCACCACAGCAACCCTTATGACAACTACTGTATAGCTTGTCCACATTTTCTTTCAGAAATTTTAAAAATAACTTTTGCTAGTAGAATATATGAAAACACATCATGCTACTTGCAGAGTTGGTGGATTTCTAAGGCTCTCTATTCATCAGTTTGGAAGGCAGGGCTTCGGGTACACAAGTTATATTCTGTAAACAAATTCTGCTGACACCACTTGCATAACAATTGTAGCATATGCTTAAAGAATACCTGTTCATCCTTCTCTCTTTCCAAGCAAAATAAATTACTACTTAGTCGTGTGCTTATGAAAAACTCTATTTCCTTCTTAAATACCACAGAACATTTCTCAACTAAATATCATGTGACTTCTTACCTGGCAAACAGCTACAGTAAAATTCACCAATCAAATTGTGGCAATGGCCTCCATTTTTGCAGGGCTTGGAGGAACATTCATCAATATCCGTGGAACAGTTTTTGTCTGACAGAAAAGAAAATTAAACATTAAAACTATAAATCATGCTGGGAAAGCAGAAAAGCTGCTTCACAGTGCAAGTGACAACTGCATAATTTAACTTTTCCAGGTTGGAAACACTGTTTTATTTCTGCTTGACAGTTTTAAAACTAGAGATATTCATAGATCATAGCTGATAGTTAACAAATTAAATATTTTAAAGGAATAACTATGAACATCATTTGCAAAAACATCCTTTGTATATTCTAGCATCACAACTCAACACCATAATTACTAGGGCTAAATGCCACTTTGAAAAAACTGTTTCAGAGATTTAATAACCTTACTAACAATAGCAAGAAAAAAAAATATTTCTCAAGGTTTCATGCATATTTCCAGATGAATGAAGTTATTTCTCAGATCTAAACAGAAACCCATGGGTTCACTCAACTGTTTCTTCATTTTTCTGCTTTTAAAAAGATTCAATTGAGCTGTAATTCAAACTTACTCAAATCTGAAACAACAAAAATATAGGCGAATATACAGAAGATACATAGAGGGGAGAATTTAGAAGACAATGGAGTAGGTGGCTTATGGAAACAATTAACTCATTGGACATATCAAACAAAATCCTGTCTCCTGTTTCTCTATTGTGCACTGCATTAATTTAGAGAAATCCCTAGGCTGTTATAAATAATACTGGGATCTTTCCGTACAAAAATTGATCAAAAATTAATGGGACGACTGTATGGTCTAGGAGCTTGCATGAATACTACAAGTTAAGGCAGTGAGAGAGAGGGAAAACTGTAACTGTCACTGATGTGAATAAGCAGAACTTTTGTTGGTGTTCTACGTAGAAACTGATGGAAGATTCCTTGTATCGCTCAAATCAGATATTCCAGATAGGTTATGCATCCCAGGGACCTCAGTCTAAGGAGCTGAATTAAATGATCATGTGAGGTTTCTGGGGTCCTTCTTGGACAAACAGAGCTTAGACAATTATAGATTAATTGCAACAATAAATACATGGCTGGCAGATGGTGTCTCCCTTAGTTTTGTCCCTGCAGTTTTGTCTTCCTTAACTATATGATGTACTTTCAGCTAACATGTAAAAACAGTATTTACACAAAAATCAAACAAAATGGGCAGGAGAGAGTGAGAAGACAAGAAGATAAAAACCCAACTCCCTTTGTACTGTTTTTCTAAAATAATTGTTTAGAAAAAGTTTTAAGGGGGTGGAAGCAGAAGTTCATAGACAAGGCTAAATATAGAAACTAGGTAAGACTTCATAAAATTATGTGGAAAATACTGCACAGTCACATATAATATGCTGTATTTAATAATTAAATACAGATCACAAATCCAGTAGAATCAGTTTAAAAAAACCTTAAATTTTTTATAGCTAGTGGGTTTTTCTGTTTCTGTTTTGTTTTGTTGTCATTTTTAATATTCTAAATAGATAAAAGAACTCGCAGAATCCTTAAGAACATAGGACTTGGATTGAAAGGGTATTTAATTACAAAACCATAATTTTTGAAAGGAATAATCTTTTGAAAATTCAAAGATATTTGAATGTACTATTGGTAGTGGAAAATCGAACTGCAAGTTACTCAATTCAAAGTTAAAGGGAAAAGTACTCTCTGACTATAAAGAAAGAAATGTGAAAAACTTGGCTGAGGGCAGTCAAAATCCATGGAAAGGGAGAGGAAGGTGAACAACATAATAACAAAAGAATCCAGAAAAACTGCAAGGAATGTGAAGTTCTGATTTGAAACCTGATAAAGAGTGAACATCTTACCTTTAAAAGGTAATTAAGAAAGCTGCTACTTTCTATAAGTACACAAGGACAAACTTTCTTTTTGTGGGAGAAAGACACTGGATATTAGGAGACCAACATGGCACTATCTGGTTTTTAAAGCATGAAAAAGCCGAACTGACAAAAAAGTAGGTCAAGTTGCTAAGGATAACCTAAAAAGTACAACAGAAATATGCAAGCATGAAATTAGACCAGCAAAGGCCTGTAGCTATTATAGGATTGTCAGGGTAACAAGAAATTATTCTGTATTACTTCAGTATTAAAGATGAAGGAAAGCTATGGTTTGCCATGCAGTGAAGGAGGATGGTCACTGATAATGGCAATCATGCAAAATTGTTCAACGCTTCTTCTGCCTCAATCATCAGTAAAAAGACGAGCTGCAAAGTAGGACATTATCATAATTGATACCTATGATTAAAGGGCAAAACTTTGGTGTTGAATACAGAAGAAAAACTGTAGACTTGTGAGATAAGTTAAATATTCGGATAGGCTGGTCTGATGAGCTACACTCTGGGGTACTAGTGGACAAAATCTAAACAGCTTTCTTTGTGAACATGTGAAAAATAGGTAAAGTACTTGAAGACTCAAGTAAAGTCAGCCTTTAGGAAAAGAATAAAATACAGAGACATGAAATTATAGATCCATTTGTGAAACTTCAGTTCCTGGAAGAAATATTGGGAAAAGTTGTTAAAGTCGTTACTTGCAAGAATCTATAAATATAAAATGATTTATAAAAAAATGAACCTTATATGAAGAAATTGATTCCCTTCTACACTAAATTTACACACCTTGGGGATAAAAAAATCTGGTGGCATATGTCTTGTTCCTTCTGCTCAGTAATGTTTCTGCTACTTTTTGTGAAATCCTTGTAACTGGTCTACATAGACATTACAGGACAATATTATCAGAAAATTCAAACTTTTTGGAAAGTCATGTTCATACATTAGTTATCAGTCGTTTTACTACCAGACTGGATGAATGAATTGCACAGATTTTGAAAGAAATCTACTGCCCATTCAGTTCCACTAATTTTTTTTTCAACAATCGAGATGGTGGACAGCAAATCTTGCTGATGGCAACAAGAGAGGTAGATTTTGGAAGAACAGGATTAGAAGTCTTCATAAATTTTAACAAATTGAAGATGGAGTTTGAAATAACAAATGTAATCCAATCAGAACAAGTGGAAGATACTATACAGAAAATCACAAGTTAAGTAGGAACAAACCCCAGAATTTTGTTTTGAACCAAATAGTTTGCTGGTATACAGAAAAAGGAACATATCCAGTTAGAAGCATAAAATAATCCTTCCATTCTCATGTTACTGTAGTAAAGCTGCATTTGGAGTACTTTGCATTGTGCAGTGAGGTGCATTCAAGAAAACTGTGGACCAAATAAGAGTTCATATGACCATGTTAGGAATGACAAAAAAGAATGACCTCTTAGGATGAACAAAATTAATGGGCCTGTAAAGCCTAAATAAGGAAAATTTGAAGAGAAATGTGATGACAATCATAAAAGAAAAAAGTACTTTTGCAAAAGTCATCAGTTTGCTGTGTTCATAGCAGACAAGGTGAGAAGTAATGCATTTAAACTGCAGTGAAATATTAGACAATAAGGAACTCCTTCTAATGGTTAGTATACCATCACACTGGAAAGATTCCCCCAAGAAAATAAGGCATCCTTGGACTTCTTTAAGAAGATATATAGGTGAGAAAGCAACATAGTATGTTATGTGTTTTTTGCTGGGATAAGGATGAAACAGATTATAGTTAGTATTTTGTTCTAGTGTGGTGATTATATAATTTACAGAGCATACACTCTGTTTATAAGACTGAAGGAGGTCCAAAGACTTATGCTTTTGCAATGAGCTGGATTGTCTGGAAACTTGCTTTGTCTCATGGTAAAGGTCTTGATTTACTTGGTGTGTGATAACTAAGTTCTGACTTTGGAACCTAGTGCTTCTATCCAAATATCTGTCTCTCCTCTATTTCTCCATTAAAACATATATTCTGCATTAGTCATATAAAAAAGAGGTGAGTCCAGGTTTGCAGCAGACAAGAGAAACAGGATAAAAGTGTTAACACTAGCAGGAAAAGGCAAACGCATTCTTCATGCACACCATAAATGCACATGGTTGAAATTACAGAGGGACAGATACTAAGGCCTACCTTTCCAAGGAAAGCAGTACAGCTTTTGGCACATTCAGTCTGCAGTCACTCCTCAAATCTTTCTCATGAGAAAACCATAATGAGACAAATGAGGCATTTTATACTTCACTGAGTCTCTTTTTCTGTAGGTAAATGTGAAAAGTCCTACTCTATTATTTCAACAATGGCTTTTAAACAGGTACTTAATTTCTACTCTCACTTCCTTTCCTGCATCTCCCTTCCACAGGAGACCAAGCCTATGCACCAACTGAAATCTTGTGATAACTTTTGTTTAGCTAAACAGTACATTTTTCAATGTACTGCAGGTCACTTCCGGTCACTTGCAGTTTTTAGGTACAAGCACAAAAAAACCCCCATGCAGATTATAGCTACTGAACTGTGGCTGAGCTGGATGTGGGGAAAAAACAAAAGCAATTTGAAAAGGACTGCTGAAGACCTCAGCATATGAGCCCTATTGCAGTGCAGTGAGAAAAAAAATTCCTCAGATGTATTTAAATAAAGCAAAAAAGGAACATTGATGTGTAAAATACCTCCGCATAAAACATTGATTAGAATGTTCCATATTTAAAAATAAGAGGGAAGGATGCAGGAAAAGCTACACAATTTATTCAACAACTAAAGAAAGCATACTGTCGACAAAGGCTTAAAGAGCTCCATCTGTTTCATTTAGAAGAAACAAAACCAAAAAGTGACTTGATTACAGAGTGTAAGTATCTTTACAAAGAGAAAATACTTGGGTGGCAAGAGCTTTTTCATTTTGTGTAGAAAAGGTAATGAGATGCAATAGCTTGAAGTTGAAGACAAAAATTTAAATAAAATATTTAATATATAAACTTCTAAATCTGATGGCGATTACTACTAGAAAAAAAGCCAGTGAAATTCTGGCTTCTTTTCATGCATTCAAATCAGGATTGAATGCTTTTGGATTCATCGTGTGCTTTAATCAAAACTAGAGTAATTAGGTTCAGTACAAGGTGGTTAATGGCTGACATTAACTGCCTTCTGTTATAGAGACCTAATATAGAGCATACAACCAGCAATCTATGGATTGTTAGAAGACTTGCAGAATAAATACACTCATGATGTAGCCCTCTCTGTGTCTTTCCTGGGAAAACATGAAAACAGTTTAGTGAGACAGCTATATTTCTGTGACTGCAATAACCCACCCTGAGGCACCCAGGCTCTGTAGCATCACTGTAATCGTGTGCAATGCGTATGTCCTGTTCGTGGAGGTTTTGGAGGTTACTAGGATAACCAGGTGTAAGGTGCTGCTCTATTGTTACCAGAGCAAATAGCCAATGCTATTCCATTTCCTGCCTGGCGACCAATGTACCAAGAGAAAAGAAATTCTTACTATGAAAGTTGTATAAGCGGCTTTAAAAACCAGCATTCTGCATTTAACACATTTCCCCTCCTGCCTCAAGACTCCTCAGTAGTGTCCAGCCAACTTACTATTTAAGTGAAGAGAGTCAAGCTGTGGTGTAATGTTTCCAGTATCACCGCTGCAGCCCTGCGGCCGAGGACGCATGGCATTGACATTGCTAGCAATGGGCTACTGCCCAGGTGTCAAGCTAAGAGCAGGGGCCTCAGGACTTGTCTCCCGGCCAAGCTGATGTTAGATCCACAGAATCATAGCACGGTTTGGTTTGGAAATGACCTTAAAGATCATCTAGTGCCAACCCCCCTGCCATGGGCAGGGACACTTTCCATGAGATCAAGTTGCATAATGCCCCATTCAACATGGTCTTGAACACTGCTAGGGATGGGGCATCCACAGAAAATAAAGAAAAAAAAAATAATGACAAAGAGAAAAGCCAAAGAGTAAAGGAAAAAAAAAATTCAACAAGTTACTAAAGATGGAACCAAGTAAGAGTCCTACTTAATGTGGTCATACCAAAACTGATAGTGTTGTACCTTTTATAGTGTGGCTCTATCAAAGCGCAGGATGTCAAAAGATAATTGTTTCATTGGCTAAAAACACAACCCAGAATATACTGGGAAATATAATTTCGTATCAAAACCTCCAGTATTATGCTAGTTGGTATTGCAGAGGCAGTGTTGCACAACAGACTTTTCCCAGCATCAATGATTTGGTGGATTTTTTTCAGAAGAGGAACCATATACTAGAAAAAAACCCTAAATAAAACCATTCTTACCTAAGAAACCACTTATGTTTCTCAAATTCATTAACAGAATATCTGGGAGGGATGGCCAATGTGCACCGGGGAAGTTGCTTAGAGGTTGGTTTTTTTAATGTCAGGGTTTATTCACTGATTGCTCAGGTCATAAAAGAAAATTAAGTCCTAACAGGTTTCTTGAAGCAGTTATAACAAAACTTTTGATGAAATTCTGTCTTGATATTCATATGCTATTTTCCAGGTGTACTCAGATGTAAAAGGTAAAATCAATGCTCACTGTGCTGTCATATTACTGTTCATTGTATGGTGTCATCCATTATATTAACATAGAAAAAATATGGCATTAAGGAAAAATGAGGTTGATTTCCCACAGTAACTCAGGAAGAGTAAAAATTTCAGCTACATGCTCCAGCATCTTCTCTGTGTGTTTTAATCACTGTATGAGATTTTCTAGACATTATTGTTTTTCTTTCTTTTATTTGATAAGAGCCTCCTAGCAACTGACATTTTTAAAATTGAAAATCAAGCCTATTCATATAAAATGATTATTTTCCAATTTATCTAAAAGCAATTAAGTATTTAGTCATCCCCAGAAAGATATTAATGGATGTTCTACATACATTATGTTATGCATGACAGTTGGCATCACTACTAAAAAACCTCAAAATATTATATCTGAAATAAAAGGGATAAATTGGAATACAAAAATAATCTCATAACACCTTCAGAGGAGCAAAGATAAAGTAAATTCTATATAAGTTTATTAAAGTTTTGATTGAAGAATTAACTTATCTTTTGTCAGGTGGTTCTAACTATTATTATTCATTCTCTAATTCAAACCAATCATGCTTAGTATTTGCAGATGGAATACTATTGGAGAAATGTGCCATTTAATTTCTCACGTAAAAAAAGCATGCAACTTTTCTTATATTTAAAGTGACTGGAAAAAATATTGATTTGCTTTTCTTTTGTGCAATTCATTAACTTTTATGTATTATTTTATCAAAAATTTTATATAATGTAATTTGCAGCATGATGAAACTTAAACAGACTTTTCTGCAGTTTACTGGATTTTTTTTTTCCCATTCAAGTGTTTTAATCTGAATTCCTTCCAAGGAAAGCAGATACACATGACATGACAATAAATATTTTCTAATAAATTGGAAATACATTGTGAATACATTTCCATGTATGCATAAATTCTGTTTATTTTTCAGCATGTTAACTTTGCACACTCCACTGTGGGAAGCCTGCCCTCAGCAGCCTGCCATTTACAGTGTTTGTGGCAAACAGCAGCCCATCTGCAGTGTTCCAGCTGAACAGGGGAAAGGAAGTCAGTCTTTCACTCCTCCATGGCCTGCTGTGAGTCAGAGCTCTGCTGGCCAGGAGCCTGGGCAACCATCCCTTTCTCTAGTTTTTAGCTTCCAAGTTTTGTTTTGGTTTGAAAAACCTTAACACTTTGACTAGAGATCAGACAGAGGCATGTTGTTTAAATGAACATTAGGGGACATCACAGAAAAGACGAGCCTTTTGAGCTGCTTCTGTGGTGACCATAAGGGATGATTGAAGTGGAACAATAATCTGATGCACAAAAGGTAAGTGAGACTGAGTTTCTGTGACTGACTCGAAGGATGGGTGAGCATCCACAGATCACAGAATCAATGAGGCTGGAATAGTCCTCCAAGATCATTGAGTCTAGTCTTTGACTGATCACCACCATGTCAAATACACCATAGCACTAAGGGCCACGTCCAGTGATTTCCTGAACATCTCTGAGGTTCATGACTCCACCACCTCCCTGTCAGCCTGTTCCAATGCTTGACAACCCCTTCCGTTAGGAAATTCTACCTGATGTCCAACGTGAACCTCCCCTGGCACAGCTGTGTCCTCTTTTCACTAGCTGCCTGGCAGAACAGGCCAAGCTCCACCTTGCTAGAACCTCCTTTTGGGTAGAAGTAGATCTCTCAGGCCAGTTTTTTCCTTTGAATTGTTTGGGACAGTACTTTTTATGATTAGCATGCAAAAGAGGATATAGTGACTCAATAATTTTGTACTATGCAGCAGTCCTGATATTAACTAAAAGCATCTATGTCAGGCAAAATGTGCCTAAAATAGAACAGCTTTTGCAGGCTTACTGAAAACAAAGCTTAGAATACCATAGAAAAAGAATGCACATAAAAGATTTTTGAAAGCCAAGAGAAAGGTATTACCTGGTGTCTTGTGATGGGTTGAGCTGAGCTGCAAGACCTTGCACATCCCTTTATCATTTTGGTTTCCAAATGTTCAGTGTTGCAGTGCGCACTTGCTTAGCTACAATATCTAATACAAAACTCCTAAAGCACAATACCATGAGACATGATAGAGGAAACTAGATTTGATCTTCAGAAAGCATATTAAAAGGCTTGTGTATTTATTTAGTCTCTTGTGTAAATTTGAGTCAATGTGTGACTGATGGTAGATTCAGACTGTTGATTCATATTGTCTCATTATAATGGTGAACATTAATGAGACACAGGCAAAACTTAGGGGGAGGATCATTTTACAAATAGAGAATTCATATGGACCATGATATCAGAGAGGAACTCAGATTAAAAATCTCATACATATAAACTACACCTACAAAATTCAGTGCTAATTGGTTAAGTAAAAATCACTTTGGAATCATGTTTTTTTCTACATAGTATTCACTGGTGTCACCTTACTAGCATAGGGATCACTTACATACATGCACAGTTTTGAAATTCCTTTAATTAATAATTAAATAACTAAATAACTAAATCGACCTCTGCCAACTTTTTAAATGGGCAAAGGGTTTATAATGGGCAAAATATAATCCCATCATTTATTTAAGATTAAAAACCCATACCTTCTCATCCCAAAACTCTGAATTACAAAGTTCTTTAGTTCCAGTGACTTATATTACCAGAGAAAATCCATTCAAATAATGAAAATGGTCAGTAATCACACTTCATAAAACTACTTCCTCCTTCTGCATCGTTGATAAATTCAACACCATCCCACTGATGTTTTAATTTGAGATGTCTACTACTTAATGAACTAAAAGTGTCCTATTCAGTATGAAAATTCCCTATTTCACCTATCTTCAGGTTCAGATGTGTTAAACAAGTTTTTTCTAATTTTTGAGGCTGATCAGGTTAAAAGACTTGGACTGCCTTTGCCTATCTCAACTGCCAGATGTTCTCAAAACCCCTCTAACTGGCAAAATAAAAAAAAAATACAGTGAGGGAAGGAGTCCCTTTGTTCAGTAGCTCTTTACTATATGAGCCTGTGTATGCAGATTACCACAAGAGGGCATTTGAGAGCAAGCTTTGATAGAAGAGAAAGTATTTTCCGGGTCATTCTCAGGAGCTGACTGTCTTGGACCAAGTAAAGGAAACTCCATGCAGCAGGTTCCAACGGCTTCCAGAAGTCTGGTGCTCACCATTCCAGCAACAAACAATTCAGCTGGCAGCAGAAGCTGCAATACAGCTCCCTGCTCCTCTCAGCACCCTCTCAGATGTTTTGGATGTTCCTGTCCTGCTGGCTTTCCTCAGCAGGGCAGAGTTGCTTCCACCATCCAGCCCTGCTCCCTGTTGCACATATGGCACTGCCTCTTTCCAGCTCTGTTCTCGGGGGAAGGACAAAGATCCACCACCTGTTGAGCACCACGGACAAGGCCATTCAAGGATGCCCTCCTGTCCAATGCTGTCCTTCCATCAGAGCTTTAGTGCACAAGGCATGTGATCTCAATCAGGATTGATGCTGCCACATCAGCATCCTGTTTACAGATAGGAAACAGGAAAACAGGCAAACAACCAGGCCTAAGACAATTTTGTATCTGACGAGCTCAGATGCTAAAGGTAAATTTTATTTGGAAATTGCTTTTAATATGATAGGAACACAATAGTGTGTTTAAAAGAAAATAAAAGGTAAAAATCAGTCTTATACATTTAATGGACTTTTTTTCAAATGTTACTTCCTTGATCAAGTCTCATCAGAAGAATACAAGGTGTGATTGACAGGGCGTTAGCAGATCTGTTGATGAACTTTCCAACATGTGCCTTAGCAGATCTGTTGATGAACTTTCCAACATGTGCCTTCATCAGAGCTAATTGTTATCAGTTAACTGTGCTGTTTATGGTGCTTTTCTACATTAATTATGAAATTTCTACGTTGTTTAAATATGAAATATTAAGTGAATAAACAAAAATTTTATATATGTACAGTATGTTGCCTTTAGTCCTTAAATAGCTTTTGAGTGTATCACTGGTACTACAACAATACCTGTGTGCACCATTTCTATAAATCTTACAACTCAGAACATAGAACACGGGCTTGCCACTGTTTGCTTTTTTATCTTGTAGAGGATAGAAGCCCAAATATCCAGTATTTTGCATCAAAGAGTCTTTCTAGAGAGGCTGAAGCAGTTGTTGGAAGGCTTGGAGAGAGCAGACGAAATAAGATCCACAATGACTGACTGTGAATTAATTGTACAAACAGCATGAGCACAGACAAAAATATTCAGTGTAATCAGGAGGATCCTTGTCCCTACTTCTAATTCCAGTCAGTAGGCTGGCTTATTTGTTTCGTTGTGGGAGCTATCCTGTCTCACAAAAAAAGCCAACATGAAGGGAGATCAACAGCACATTCGTGATGAGAAGTCTCTCACGCAGGAAATGCAGGAGAAAATTGAGCTTTTTTCATAATAGCCTATTATGCAGTCATGTGAACTTCTATGACTTGAACACAGGCCTCAAGGTATCCATTAAAATCTACTTAAAAGTCACTTGTAACCGTTTTACTGTTGACAGATCCTGAATCCTTCTTGTCTTGGAATGAACAGGGATGTTATTGGCAAACTCTTGGCATCAGTATGAATCTAGGATAAACAGTTCCTCCTAAGGAAGACATGCTCTGTCCCTTTGTGATGCACATTAATTTGTAGTTCTGGTTTATAACGTGGATTCCATTGTTGCAGTGCATGTAGCAGTGGCTGCAATGCCCACATCAACAAATTCCTGTTGGACAAGCACCCAGGGCACTGGAGTCTTAACTTTCTGGTCACAGCGAGTTCCCGTGTTCCCCCGGGAACTGCATTTTGCACATTGTTCTGTTATACGGTCAAGATTTCCCCACCCACTTTTATGTATGCGCTTATGTTTATGCATATCCCTTATGGAATATGTATGATTTCTGGAACGTTCTGTTGTATTCAGTACCCCATTTGTTCATTCAAATAGAACCCTCCCCTGAGTTTGTCCCATTGGATGTTTTCCCCTGTCACTTCACAATTTACAGAACCTCATTGGTTGTAACCCTTTATTCTGCCCCTTTTCACTCCCATACAAACAGCTGTTCGGCTTTGTCCCCCCGCTCTTTTATTTGTTTTTTGTTCACATGCTTCGCTTGCATTAAAGTTTGGAGTTGTACAAAGAGCCCCTCTCTGATCCTCTGCCTTTACCAGCGCTACTTTTACCTTGGTTTGCAGTTTGCTCCTTGCCAGGGAGCCATCAGCTCTGGTATTTTGTATCAGATCTGCATCTGCCCTACTGCAGCAAGGTCCTGCCCCGGGACACCTTCAGGTGCTAGACACTGTTGGAGAGCCCAGGCAGTCTGCGACCAGCATCAGTCCATCACATCCCAAAATAGTGTAGCTGTATTTTCAAATGAACAGCTTTCCCTGCATAACCCAATGCAAACTGACTGTTAGCAATCTACTCCAGAAAAGTTAGACATTTTCCATTGTGATTCTAGCAGTATGGGAGAAAGTTTTGATAGCTTCTTCTTTTAAAATTATTGCATTGAAACTTTTTCTATCTATATTAATAAATATTTTGTAATCACCCGTGTTATTTTCACAATTGATGCAAAATAGACATAATATGCAAACTCACGGCAGCAAAATCAGTTACCAAAGTAAAAAGGAGAGTAAGATCTCATAGGAAATAGACCACATCTCAGTTTTGTAATGCTGAATAACATAAGAATATGTTTCCAAGAATCAAGAAAACTCACAGATGTCAGTGGGAATTGCAACTACTATTGCTTTCACAGATTTTAAATCTCTGTATATCGTCTTACATTCCTGATGTCCTGTCTTCATTCTTACAATCATTGACAAAATATGAATGAAGAGCTTCTAAACTGAACGTCACTGGTGTCATTACCAACCTGAAATGTTCTATTTACAACTAACTTAAGTGTACCTCCTCATCCTTTGCTCTTCTACTTGCTTCTTTGACCTTTCATTTCTCCCTAATAGATCTCTTCCATATTTTTTCCTTTCCTCTCCACTGGCCCCCAAACATTTTGAGCTCTCTGGACAAATCTGTTTGGCTTTTTATTACAAGATCCACTAACTGTGTGTGATTTCTTACACTACCACTGTTTGTCTTCCTGTTACTACTTATGACTAAAGCTGCTCCATTTGCCTCTCTGAAATCAGCAGCTGAAAGTCAAGGTGTTCAGTGCCTGACATAGTTGTTAAGAGGGCATATTTTTGGAGACAGTTTTATTGATTTCCCCATGATCCTATTAGCTGCTTCTGGCAGAAAGTAGAGCCTTGAAGACTCTTCCTGATGCAAGAGCTATTTTCTTAAACCTGTTAGACACACAAATAATTGTGCAGCTTACAAGCAATTTATCATAAGGATCTGATGGCACCTTTGTTAAAGAGAACGAAGTGTCATCTTACTAAAATTGTGTTCTTGTTACCATCTCAATCAGGTGTGGCTGTGATAAAATCTTCTGAAAAAAAATACCACCAGCTACCTGCTCACCTATATTTCATAGACTAGGTGGTTTTTGAACAATTTTTTTCTTCTATACAAAATACAGTTTTGCTTTCCATTAATTAATTAGCAGCATACACACACTGCTTTCATTTTTATCCTATTAGGAGGGAAATTAAAGCAGATTATCAGTTGCACAGAACACTGAGTTGATTTTATTTTTATTAATGCTAAAACACTGCACAAAATGCTATTAATTTCAGAAAAGAAAATAAATATTTTAACTATTTAATGTCTTTTACAGATTAAAGGAAATCTTACCAGTGAATCCTGGAGGACAAGCACAGCTGTAGTCTGCAACCAGGTCTAAACAAGTTGAATTGCTTTTACAGAAGCCGTAAGTGCACTCATCAAAGTTGATTTCACAGTTCAGGCCTTCAAATCCTTGGAAATAAAACCAAAGAGCTATGCATTATTCAGCTATATCTGTGCCTTATTTTTCTAAAGCATGTCTTTATGTCCCTTGTTTTCAATTTACTCATGTGAAAAATCACCGTGAATCCTTATGGAAAGATAATTCTAAAAGTTTTTTCTGCTCTGTCATTAATAGGAAAATGCATGTTTTTCTGTCAAGTCAATAAATGAAAGCACAAATTTAGGATTCAGTAAGTTCATTAATCTAGTTGAACTTTTAGTTTAGCAGAGACTTAAGAATTTATGTTTCTGCTGCCATTTTGACGCCTTTACAGATGAAGTGATGCTGGGATTTGGACATCTGCTCTCAAAATAAAAATCAGCTCTTAAAACCTCTCTTAAAATTAAATCTCAAATAGTTGCTTTTCTACTTTTTCTTTATTTGTTTTACAGAATCCAAGAATTATCAAGGTTGCAAGAGGCCATCCAGATCATCCAGTCCAGCTGACAACCCAGCAGCACCACAATCACCCCTGAACCGTATCCCCAAGTGCCACATCCAGATACCTCACAAGCACTTCCAAAGATGGTGACTTCAATACCTCCCTGGGCAATTATTCCAATGTCTAACCACTCTTTCATATTTTTTTTCTTGGTTATTAATATCTAATCTGAACCTCCGCTGACACAATTTAGGGCCATTTCCTCTCATCCTTTCACTGGAGGCATGGCAGTAGAGACAGACCTCCACCTCAATAAAACCTCTTTTCAGGTAGTTGTAGAGAGCAATGAGGTTCCCCTCAGCCTCCTTTTCTCCAGACTAAACAACCCCAGTTTCTTGAGTCATAACGGCTTTTAGCAAACTCAGAGGTCTAACAGTGGTCTTTTCGTAGCTGAAATTGCTAGAGAATCTCCTCTCCAATACCTGACATTTCATGCTCTTGTAAATGTATTCCAATTCATGGTCATGCTACAAAATGAGTATCATTAGTGCTGTCACAGGCCATGGCTGCAGGAAGACCGTGACTAATGCTAACCTATTGGCACCCTCAGTGCAAGGCATATTCCCATAATTTCTCAAACTGACCCTGGAACCAATTTCCACTGATCCTTAAGTCATAAAACTTTAGCGTTACCCTTAATTCATTAATAATGTATGAAATAACAGTTCTTATTTGCATTTAGAGTTTAATCAGACCCATGTCTCACAGGTAACACGTAAGCCACAAAATTATCAATGTGGATGCCAAGATTTATTTTTGTGTAAGCTGGTTGGGCAGGCTTAAACAGCAAAATGATCTTTTCCAAGGTTAATTTCCAGTAACTTCCAATATTGTTTTGGCTTCTAATTTAAGCTAACTAATGACAGAGGTTGTACTTATGAGAATTATTTGTGGCAATTTCATCTCTTGTGATGAGTTTCTCAAGTCATCACCACTGGAATGACTGTATTAATATATACATACCTGAAATATTGTTAGCTATGAAATAAGTTAACATGAGTCCATATTTAGAAAAAAGTAGAATTTGAAGATTAAAATTAAAAAAAAATAATGAATAGAACAGACTAGGTTAGAAATCACAACCTTGGCTTTATTTTTAATGAAAAATCCATTAAAATGCTAATAAAAAAACTTATTTGTGAAAGCATTTTAGAAACTGTAATTTTAAATGTCTTAAAACATTTTAGTTTTTCTTTGATTAATTTTTTATTGAAAACACTCATTTTTTCACACAGTATTGATAACATTGAGCAGTGTGCATGTTTAAAGAAACAGACCACACGTGCTGAAAATCATATAATTTTTGTCTGTGAAAGTTCTAATAGATTTTTTTACTGACGGCTTACTAAAGTCATTATGACAATTGTAATTTTTTATGATTAGTCAGAAATCTGCACATTGTTAATGAAGGTAAAAATATTTTTTTCAGCTTATTGATGATATTTTCCATGGAATTCATGCACTACTCATTTGTGTTTTGTCCACTGCTTCAGATTTTGCTAAAATCATGAAGTTCTGATTGAAAAAAGTAGCACTTACAAGTATATCTGTCTCCATTCTTAATCTGTCTCCATTCTTAATGATCATGGTTGTGTTGGTAGACAGGTTGACTTGGTGGACGAAGATGCAAATGAGACTTTGGAAGGGAAATAGTAACTTTCATAGGAAGGAAATTTTAACAATGGCTTTGAAGCCTGTCAAGAATCTGCAGGCAGTTTTGTAAAATTGTCAAAGATAATAAAAAATAAATTATTTTGAACAACTTACCTTCAGGGCAAAAGCAATCATAGCTGTTGACATCATTCTGACAAACAGCACCATTCAAGCAGGGAGCTGAATCACACTCATTCATTTCTGTTTCACAATACTGGCCTGAAAAACCTGCAAATGAAGTAAGATAAGCTATGATTTTCTTTGCCAATATGCATGCTATTAGCATGAAACTTGTATTTCAAATAGTGTTCTTTAACTAAAACCAAGAGGTCTTACAATCCATATTCCCCTTGAAAAGGAAACTTTAAGTCAGAACTTATGTATTTTATTTACAAAGAGTTAAATTTTACTCATTTCTTATTCAATGTTACAAATACATCTTTGTTGATGGAATAAAGCAATAAATGAAGTAGGAAATGTTTCCAAAATGCAAGAAGACATTCATAGCTGTATGAAAAGAAGGTAGAGATTTTCAAGTGTTTTTCTTGGTTAGAATAATTTTAGTATTTTTGTGATATAAGAATGTTTTGAGTTGGACTGGCCTTAAAGATTACCTAGTTCAAAGCCCTCTGCCAGGGGCAGGGACGCCTTCCACTAGACCAGGTTGTTCAATACCTTTTTTAAATTTTGCCACATCAGTATAAGAAAGAGTACATCAGTTGTCTTTCATTCACTGTGTTGTCCTTATTACTGTGGAGAGGAACAAAATACAGAGTGCAAATNGCACAGGAGGGTGTGGGGAGGAACTTGAGGCTAGAAATTTTTTAGTAGATCTAAAAAACAACAAAAAAATTAAATTACCTTTCATTGTGGGGAAACAGGGCAGAGTTACCCACTTGCCCCTAACTTACATGTGCTAGATGAAGACAAGATGAATTGGTATTTTCATAAATAGCAACCAAAGGTGCAAGATTTAATCTGAAGTATTATGAAGAATGAAGAATTATTCTAAGGGCATTTAATGTGAATCAAGACCTATATATTTAAATTTGTTTTAAAGATACTCAATATTTAAGAAACTTGGGGAGGAGGGGAGAAAGAAAAATACCGACATCAATGAAAGGAGCTCATACTTCATAC
>WEIT01004252.1:300636-318970 GCA_013389985.1 Dryoscopus gambensis | reverse complement strand
AGATGATCTTTAATGTTCCTTCCTACCCATATCATCCTGGGATTCTGTGAATCAAGATCTGAGGACTGTCCACAGAATAAATCCTGGGGCAGAGCTGAACCAGGGCCACCCACAGCAGCCCAGGCCAGGGTTGGGTGCTCCAGTTTGGGCTCACATGGAGCTCATGGGCCATGAGTGTGTGAGGAGGTCCTGGAGAGCTGGTCAGGGCAATTCAGATGTGTTAATGGACCCTAAGTCTGTTCAGTGCTGGGCTGGTCAGGCAGTGGAAGGGGCTGCCAGGGAGCTGGTGGAGGCACCAGCCCTGGAGTTGTTCAAAGGGTTTCTGGATCTTGCTGGGTGATGTGATTTAAGGGTTATGGGGCTACAGTGGCAGTGTGGGGTGGACTTGGATGGATGATCTGGAAGGTCTTTTCCAACCATGATGATTCTATGGGAGGTGGGACCCAACCCAGACCCTGGATCATGACTCTGTTGGTGGGGCTGCAGAGAAAGGGGGAAAGGCAGAGATTCACCGGGGGTGTGTAACTCTGGACCAGCTGGGAGCAGGGAGCTGCTCCTTGGCGCTGCTCATCCCTGTCTCTTGGCAAAGGGTGAGAGAGCAGGAAAAGGGTTTTCCTGTCTTAACAACTGAGGAGGTTGTTAAACAGAGAAGAGTTGGATGCTCTGAGGCTGAACTTCCATGGATCTGCAGATCCCACCCAGCATATGGTGCTGGGCTGGTGGGGAAGCAGTGAGGGGCCTTTGGGGGATTTAACTGTAAACCCAGGAATGTACTGGTTTGGGCAGTAAAATCAGAATCTTCAAGGTTGGAAAAGCCCTCTGAGATCACGGAGTCCAACTGTTCCCCAGCACTGCCAAGGCCACCATTAACCATGTCCCCCAAGTGCCACGTCCACATGGGTTTTTTAAATCCCTCCAGGAATGGTGACTTTACCACTGCCCTGAGCAGCTGTGCCAGGGCTGGACAACCCTTTTGAGGAAGAAATTTTTTCTAATGTCCAGCCTAAACCTCAGTCTGCCCTGGCTGGCTCATCACAGTGACATTAACTTACAGAGAAATTCCTGCTCTCTGGGGCAGGAATTGCTTCTGGGAGCGGCATGTTGGATGTCTGTTGTCAGGATCGACCTCTCCATGTTTCCCAGGATCCATGAAGAAAGCAGTGAAGGGGAGGTGAGGAGAGCCCTGTGAGCAGGCAGATGCTTTCTAAAGCCTCTTTGAGAGCTACATGAATGATCAATTGGGGTTTTTCCTTCTCCCGTCATACCAGGCAAAGAGCTCTCTTCCTCCTTCTCCACAGGGATCCCATCACTGTTGGGACCATCTCCTGTTTAAACCGTTTGTCTAATGAGCCTTGAGGGAGGCAAAGGATTCTCTCAGCTGAAACATCACATCTTCTACATTGGAGCAGTTAATCAGGAGCTGGGTTTTACCTATTCCCTGCTTAGGAAGTGTGTGGCCAAGTGTACAGCTCTGCAGAGCGGCTGGGATCCCTAAGGATTCAGCAGCAGCTAAAATAGAGTACTTGGGAAACCTTCCCAGGCTGTAGAGCCCAGGGTTCTCTGTGACTCCATGTTAATCACACCCACCTGTCCTCTCACCCCCCTGCCCTTGGTAGTTTGGCAGCTTTTGGCACCAAAGGTTGTTTTCACCCTGTGGATTGTCTGAACTCCAGCTGAATCAGGCTGGAAAGGCAGTAGCAGGGATGGAGACATCCCATTTAAATCTGGAAGAAAGAAGCTGCCCAGGGAACTGCTGGGATTTGCAGGAGGCCTCCAGCTTAGATTAATTCCTCTCCTGGTGCTTTGCCTGCCTCTCCAGGAAGGGAAGATGCCAACGTAAGGGATTCTGGTGTGGGAGGAAATGTGCTGGAGCTCACGTACATGCCTTGAGCAATAACTTGGGAAGGGAGCTGAGCTATTCCTGCCAAGCAGGGCTCAGAGGCAGCTGTGGATGTACTTAGTAGGTCTGTGTGTGATCAAATATCCCCTTAATCTGCTGTACTTTGGTAGAATTTGAGATGTTTGTTTTCAAGGCTTCTGGCTCAGTCTGGGCATGACTGTGGAGGTTGTCCCTATGGATTGACCCTGGAACCAGCTGGTGTGTCTGGCACTGAGAGGCTTGTGGAGCTTGGCCCCTGGAGCACACAAACACTCCTCAGGGTTGGAATAAGGGCTGTCAGCGCTCTGCGAGCTGCTGGAAGCAGCTGGAGGAAGGAGCAGCTGGCTTGGGTTGGAGACTCTCAGGGAGCACCAGGGATGTTGGGGACACGAGAACAAGGGCTGCACTCTGGGGTGTTTAAGGGACAGCTCTTGGCTCTGGAGGGACAGGACATGGGCTGCCTTGGCCAACTCTTCCACCTGTGCAACAGGGATGTTTGGCATGAGAATTCCTGGGTCAACCTGCCTGTCAGCTCCAGCAACTGCCATGAGAAGGATGGAGGGAAGGCCAGGTTGGACAGGGCCCAGAACAAACTGGGCTAGTGGAAGGTGTCCTTGCCCATGGCAGGGGGTGGAATGGGCTGGGCTTTAAGGTCCCTTCCAAGCCAAACCCTTCTGGGATTCCATGGCTGTGTGGTTCCTGCTGCTCCCTGTCACCCCTCTCCAGAGCCAGCACAGGGCTGCCCTGCCAGCAGGATGGAGCTGCTCAGCTGCCTCTTGACCTCCAGAGCAGGCTGTGGTGGGAAGAGGTTTTTCCCTGTGGGCTGCTCAGAGGATGGGGTGGCTTTGGGGTCCATCCCATCTGGCCCAAATTGCAGGGCATGGATCAGGCCCCCGGGCCCAAGGGTAGCAGAGGTGTGGCTGGAGGCTCCGCCATCCAAAAGGATTTGGCCTGAGGAGCACTGGACAGAGGAGGGTGAGGGAGGTCAAACTGGGTGTGGAGGAAGAGATGAGGAGACACAACTCATTAATAACCTTCATTTAATCCTTCATGACATTGGAAAATGTAGAAATGCCACAGACTCATTCACAGTACCAGTAACATTTGGATTGCTGTTGGTTAATACAAAGCCCTTGATGTCAAGTACAAGACAATCACTTCATACTTTTTTTATATATAAAATAGATGTTTAGAAATTTCAGCTGTTATTGCTATTAAATTCCTGAGTTCTGCTGAGTTCTCTCCGTCCATCAGATGCTCCCCGCTATAAGCAGCGCCTGCTCCTCTGCCCTGAAGCTCCCTGGGCCCTCGTGCAGGGTCTGGCCCTGCAGGCTGACCACGGCTTGCAGGGAGATTTTCTGTGGAGGGAAAGCAAAGGGAGTCCCTGTGAGTGGCTCCTCGCTGCCTTGGCATTGGCAAGTTCAGTGGCCAGAGGAAACACCAACAGATCAGCTCAGAACCATGTGCCTGGCTCCTAGCTGTGCTCTGGACTGGCTCCATCATTTGCCATGTCCTGGAGGAAACGGCCCCTGTGGCTGTGACAGGTCTGGCCTGTTAAGACCAGCCTGGTGCTGGAGCTGTGGTGACACAGCAGGGACAGACTCTCTGGGGGTCACTTAGAGCTGCTCATGGGTCTCCAGCCCTGGTGACTGATCCATGCTGGCTTAACAGCTGGACTCCATCACCTTAAAGGTCTTCTCCAACCAAAATGATTCCATGATTCCATAAAATCTAAGGCTGCCCGGCTGCACCACACCAGGCTATTCAGAAACAGAGAACATTAACTTCATTCTACCTGGAAGTCACGGATGTAGGTGAGGAAGAAGCTGAGGAAGGAGAAGGCCAGCGACCACTCAGAGACGGTGCTGATGATGTGGGGGGTGTAGCCCTGTGTTACAGAAGGGAAAAAATCTGTATGAAAACTGCTCTGGAACCTGCAGTGGTGCAAGGATGGCTTGTGACTTGTGACATGCTATGTGAGATCCTGCATCCACAACTATTCCCACTGGAGATCAGAATCCCTTATTGTATCTGGAGTCTCCAAGAATGAAGTGCTGAAGAATGAGAATGACCAGGAAAGCACCTGCTCCAACTGAGATGATGCCCACTGGGAATTTAATACCCACCTGCAAAACCTGAAGGCTCAATCCAGAGCTCAACTAACAAAGAGCAGGGAGGTTCAAGGCCCTCCTCAAGATTAGGAGGGATTAATTTAGAGTTACACTTGAAGATCCAACAGTTTTGTGAGATCAGAACTTCAGCAAGTTCTGGTCCAGGTTGCCCAGAGAAGCTGTGGCTGCCCCATCCCTGGAAGTCCAAGGCCAGGCTGGACAGGGCTTGGAGCAACCTGGGACAGTGGGAGGTGTCCCTGCCCATGGCAGGGGGTGGGACTGAATGGGATTTAACATTCCTCCCAACCCACCCCAGTCTGGGATCCCATGATTCCAAGGAGCTGCCAGCTGGGACAGACTCTACGGGGGTCACTTAGAGCTGCTCATGGGTCTCCATGAGTTTGGCTGGCACAGCTCTCTCCTCTCCCACCCCAGTCTGTGTGGTGAGCTGCAGGAAGTTCCCACCTGTCCCTCCAAATCCAGATGGATTTGGTCTCTGTTTCCCCCCTCATCACTTACTCTTTCCTGGGGGTCCCAGTGCAGCTTCTGCACCAGGTTCTGTCCATACAGGCCACTGTACAACACAACCGAGGACACAAACACTGAGGGAAGAGGTTAAGGAAGATTCAAGGCCAAGAATGAGGAACATGGAACTTGCAGACTGTGTCGAGCTGGGGCTGTGAGGTCTCAGCCTGAGGAGCAGTAATGGTGCCATGGACTGTTCACATCATGCCCTTCAACCTGTAGCTTGTCCCAACTCACCGGTTATTGTCATGTGAAAAGGTTAATTTTAACCTAAATCCATTATTTCTATTCTCTGTGTGCTGCCTCTCGTTATTCCTCTGGTCAAATACAGCACTCTCATGTAAGTGTTTAAGCTATGATCATATGTGAGCACTTACTGAGCATTTTAATTTAATTTTACTGGCATTTCCCATCTTAAAAGCCTAGATCTCTTTCTCTGATGGCTTTTCAATGTCTCAATCACCTTGAATTCTTGCTGTGGGCCACAGGTTGGAATTCTGTATCACCTGCAGCAAAGAGGGTTTTTGGCTTTTCTGTTTCCCTCCTTATCATGGTTTGAGAACTGCTTTGGATTTCACCCCATGTGACAATGATCCCCCATTTAATCCAAGACCTGGATCTTTCTTCAGTGTTTGATGTCACTTTTTCAACATCTTACAGAGGGAAGGTACCCAAAAAAGTGCTCCTGCAACACAACAAATGAAACTCAGATCATTAATTTATAGACACCAGATCCCTGTTCCCTGGGAGCAGAGCCCGAACCCCCGGCTGCCCCCTCCTGCCAGGGAGTTGTGCAGAGCCACAAGGGCCCCCCTGAGCCTCCTTTGCTCCAGGCTGAGCCCCTTCCCCAGCTCCCTCAGCCGCTCCTGGGGCTCCAGCCCCTTCCCAGCTCCGTTCCCTGCCCTGGACACGCTCCAGCCCCTCAATGTGTCTCTTGCCAGGAGCGGCCCAGCGCTGTCCCCAGGACTGGAGGTGTCCCAGCAGTGCCAGCACAGGGGGTGGGCACTGCCCTGGCCCTGCTGTGACCCCAGAGCTGACACAAAACACATTTCCTTCTGTCTTCCAGTACCTGTTACAACCGTTTCACCCAAGGCCACAGACTTCTCCCCGTCCCCATCTTCCCCTTACTACACTATGAGCTGCTAATTTAGAACAATAACTTCCCTTTCCTTCCCCTTTCATTGTTATATATGTACACATCATTATTTCTACAACTTCCCTCTAATTTTGGTTAGACCACATTGGTACAGACACCTCTATACACTTGAGGTTTGTGGGCTTTTGGCATCTGTAAGAGGAGCTTAACTTGCAGCAGATCATATTGTTCCATTTTAGTTTTGCCCCAGTTTGGTTCCTCATTATTCAAAGCTGAAAATCTTGTTTGCTAATACCAAAAATTTCTCTTAGGGATGACAATTCTCCAAGTTTCTCAGATTATTTCCTTGCTGTCTGCCAAGCCCCCTCAGCAGGTGAGGGTCCTTCAAGATGGATAACAAGCCTGTGCCCCACTGTCCCTGCACCTCTAACTCCTGCAGGTTCTATAATCCTGCAGCAGCACGGATGGGAGCCCAGTGAGATGCTCCAACCTTGGGAAATGGGACATATGGTTCAGTGTTGGTATTGGCTGCCAGCCTGGAAATAAGTGGGATTGGTGGGGATTAAATCAGTGGCCTGGATACAGCTGCAGATGGAACAGTGTTTAAGCAATGGGTTTTGCAACTTGTGTCTCTGGAATTCAGAAACTTTGGTGGTGTTGTCCTGTTTGACACAAAAACTGAGTTTGATTTTTAAATCCAATGTTCAGGTCCATTGTGGTGAGCAGGGGAACTGTTCTGGTGCAGTTTCCTGACTGTTTCAACGATTCTGGAGAGGAAAAAGGCCTCTATTTCCGGGTGGGTTTGCCCACATTTGGTATATAAATATTGAATAAATGAGAATGGATTCCCACTGCGAGAGGGCAGGACTAGAAGGTCCCTCCAAACCAAACCATTCTGTGTTTCTCTCTTTCTCTAAACCCCACAGCTGCTTCCAGCACCTGGAATTCAGAGCTATAGGGGGATGATGGATTCTGACACCAAGGGAAGGTGGTAGGGAATGCCAGTCAGAAATATCTTGTATTTTGAACTGCACGATGGGCAGGGAGGAGATCGGAGGTCAAAGTCCCCCCTGACACACCCTTGAAATGTGCTCCAGAATTGTCTGTCTGGCAAGTGCACATCATCCCTGCTCCAGAGCCAGCTGGCACAGCCAGCCCTGCTCCACATGGTCTGTTAGAGTATTTCTCTTGTGCTACATTCTGGGTTTCTTTTTTAGTTGTATCCAACTCTAACACTCTACACAATTCCTTTCCTCAGGAACACACTTATTTCTTACCTGTCTTTTTCCCCCCACTGAAACCACCCATCCCTTAAGCACACTTCCCTTTGGCCCCATCTTTCCTTATTTAATCAGACCTCTTGGGGATAAACTCTTATTAGTCCTATTTTCAGTCTCTGGTGGGCAGTAGGAAAGGGGAGGAGAAAGGGTGGTAACCATCCCTGTTACCTTTCTTTTTTAATATCCAGGGGGGATATTAAAATATGAAAGGGATTAATCATTTTCCCTGAAATTCTCAGGTTGGACTACAGAACAGGGCACACTACAGGCTGTACAATCAAGGATGGCAGGCCTCTTGTAGCACATGGTGGTGGTTCAGTTCCAGTAGGTGTAAATCCTGTGGAGGCTGCTGGGTTTTGGTGCCACTGCCCAGGCAAAGGATACTGCTCAGGATGCTGGAACAGCTCCACAGGAACACGGCCAGGCGGGCCCAGAAGATGTCTTTGCTGTGAAGTTCTGGCTGCATCAGGTAGGACAGGACTGTCTGAACCAGCATGTAAAGGGACCCTACCCCGAAGGTCAGGCAGGCTCCCAGCACGTGGATGTAGTACAGGATGCATTTCTAGGGAAAGAAAGTGCTGCCTGTGAAATCTGGTTTGATTTGCTTCTGTGAACCTCTGGCATCCACCCCCTCAGTGATCTTCTCCTATCCCAAGCTAAGCAGTTCTGCACTGTGCCAGTCCTCAGGAGGCTTTTCTTAGAAGCCCCATTGGGAGATCTCTGGAAGCCAGAACCTGCCAGCCTCTGGAATTTCTGCTTTTGTTAAGTTCTTGTGGTGAAGTTACAGGTCACAGCTGTACCTTCACTATAGGAATTTGTGAGAGCTCTTCTCATAAATGGACAATATCACAGGAACTGGGTGAGAGAATCCCTGCAGGGAACGGGCAGGGAATGGGACATTTCTACCCCAGGAACCTGTGCATCTATGAAAGATTATGGAATACAGGACAGACAACACGATTCTAGTACACAATTCTGGATTAAAAATAATGAGGTTTTGCATTTCTCTGAATGAACTCTGGTTTGAATATAGATTGTTTGTCAAATTAGTATCTTGGAATACCCTGAGGGAACAAGGTTCAATCAAGCAGCAATACTTAAAAATACCACCAGGAGAAGCAACTGTCAAATAGCAAAAATAACTAAAACTAGAAGATATTCCAAAAAAATCAACCCAACTAAAAATTTATTATTAGAATATATGCCTTGAAAACCAATGTGTGTTTTCTTCTCATCCCCAGCTTAGCACAGGGCCCAGACACAGGGAGCAAAATGTGCCATCTGACCTGCTGCACAAGGCAAGGCCTGGCAGCCTCCTGCACATCAATCATGCAGATGTTTTCTGCCCTAAAACACGAGGTTGTCTGTGTATCTTACTCAGAAACTCTGAAGGTCAAGGTTTTCCTTGTGCACTTTCTGTGCACAAACGAATTTTAAGTGCTGCATCCACAGAGAGAATTTCTATGTATGAAATAAGCAGGTTGCAAAGGTGTGTGCTCCAAAACCATGTGCTGTGCAGGGACATGTCAGCAGAGAGAAATTATCTATTTTTACACTTTGGGGTCTTCAATCACCAGTGGATTTCAGGGGGATTCATCTCCTGTTGCCTTTAAACCAGTCTTTAGCATCCCTGGGATATGCAGGTGCATCACTTCCAACTTCTGTTTTCCTCAAGATTAAATGTTACACAAACTGTTATCAAATTAACTTGCACCTCCTGGGTTTTGATTGTCGTGAAATCCACAGAAATTAGAAAAAACCCTTTCTTGAGGGGCAGTGGAGGGAACTCATGGAGTTGAGCAGAGCCTGGAGGATTTTCCTTGGTAGGTGTGGAATGGGAGGCTGGGACCTCTGAAGGGTCTTGAAAATAGTAGATAGATTGAGGCCTCCAAAAGAAAAAATGCTTAGAATGAGAGTGCTGAGGTTTCTAAGACAGAGGCTGCTGAAGCACTTGAGGAGCTGTACTAGGGCAAAGGTGGAGCTTTCCCTGAGCTTTTCCTCTTTGGTTTTCCCTGTCCCTAATCCAGCAGGAGCCCAAGGTGATACCGCAGCCTGTGGTGGCCTCAGGCACCACAACAGAGCCCCTAAATCCATCAGGTAATTATTGTAATTAGGCTGGCAATTATATAACCACCTGGCATGTAAAGCCGATGATGGGGACCTGTTCATGGTGTGATGGGAGAGAATATCAGATTTGGGTTTTTTTGGAGTGGAAAGTATTGGGGAGAAAAAAAAAATAGAGACTCTGGGATGGAGAAAATTAGAAGAATTAACATTGCAGAATTTTCAAGAATTTGAGAAGGTTTGAAGGAAAATCCACTCGAGAGGGCAGGTTTTCCAGAGCTGGGCTTGTGGGGTTGGGTGGTCTTGTTGGCTTTCCTTCTAGTTGTAACAAGTTTTTACTGTTTGATACCTGATTCTCCTGAGCCACAGTTGTGGGCTTTCAATCTGGATCTCAGGCTTTCAGCCTGCCTGGAAGGAGATCCAGGTGTGGCTTCTGCAAAGCTTGGGAGTTATGAATGTTTTGAAATGTCACGAACAGCTGCTCACAAGTCCCACAGCAAATAAGGAGTAACTAACAAATTATGAGGCAAACCTTATGTTTTTTAACCGTTCTCTGTAGAGAATTTGACAAAGAAGCAGTTTGCCATGGCAAGTTGCTTTCTGTAAATCCCCAGTTTATCAGGTATCTCAGAACACACACAGCTCTGGCAGGAGCAGAGCAGTGCAGGCAGAGCACAAACCTGGAAATTGGCAATAATGCAGAGTCCAAAGCAGCTCATCCATCCCAGCATGAGGCCCAGCTTATTCAGCCTGAGGATCTTGGGTTTTTCTGGGCTCAGGGCAGACACTTGTTTGTACCGGACGTACATGGTGGCCATCCCTGCCAGAGAGAGACACAGGCACTAAGATTCCTGCTGGGGAGCAGTGTCCTTGTTTACCTGGGAAGATGCTGAGTGACAGAGGCAACTCTTAATATACAAGAATTTTTTTAGGGCACACTGAAATAGGAAAGCTGAAAGGCTGGAAGTGAAACTTGAAATAATATAATGGCAAACAAGTCAAATTAATAGATTTTTCTGATCTATTTCATTTAAAAGCCATATTAGGTTGTTTCCCCCCCTCCATCATTGCAGCACAGGTGAGGTGACCGCCTTGAATTTGCATTTTAATTGCTTTTACTTTTCTGTTAGTTTTTCTTAATGCATTTCTCGCCCTTCCGGAAGCTGCAATTGCCATATTGGCAATTCATGGATAACATCCCTGACACACATTTTGAATTGCTTGAGAGAATCGAGATTTATTGCTCAATATTTAGTTTTTGAATGAGAATTCTGGGCTGTATAATGATCTGGACAAGGAAATTAACTAGTTTAAAGCTGTTGCATTCCAGAACTGCCTGCAGTTCACCAAAGACAGCTTTCTGTACTCACCCAAGAAGGTTGAAACATTTAACATGATCCCAAATAAGCATCTTTCAGGTGGTATTGTCCCTGTATCACTGGAAAAGATAAATGGAGTGATACATATCCTATATTATCTATATCTATATTAAAAATACTTCCAACACAACTTTACTTATTTCAGTCTACAAAGGAAAGCTAAAAAAATGCCTCCCAGATGTTTTTCACTGAATTTTTCATTACTCAAACTATGCTGTGGTGGTTTTAGAGCTGTAGAAATCACCATGGTAAAGACAAGCCAGCCTTGGAGCAGGGAATGATCATGCTCAGAGTAACTGTTCCTTTCGTATCGATCTGGATTCCATGAAAGATGAATAAAAAGGATTAAAATCAGAAAACTGAAGAACATGGAAAACTGAAAGAGCAAAGCTTGAGTTATGTATATCAGCCTTGATGGAATACAGCTGGCAATGTAGATTTTAGTATGGATTTACTGGTGCAACAAACCTGGTGACAGCGAGAGGCTTCACTCTGAGCAGGGGTGTGGTGAGGCACCCCCAACTCCCTTGTTTATCATCATCTTAAGAGTATGTTCACAGAGCCAAAGCTTAGAGTTTTGCACAAAACAGACATCTTTAAATAGAGTAACACACAAATCCCAGAATGGGTTGGGTTGGGAGGGACCTTAAAGCTCATCTCATTCCAACCAGGGATACCTTCCACTATCCCAGGGTGCTCCAACCTGGCCTTGGACACTTCCAGGCATGGGGCAGCCACAGCTTCTCTGGGCACCCTGTGCCAGGGCCTGCCCACCCTCACAGGGAAGGAATTTCTTCCCAACATTTAATCTGAATTTCCCCTCTGTCAGTTTAATATCACCTATAACTATATATATAATGGCTATAAACAGTAACTTTAGAATTGGAGCTGTTGGGTAAGAACTGCTGTTAAAGTCTGGAGTTGGGAGGAATTCACAGGAGTGGGGTCAGTTCAGTGCTCTGACACAGGGTGGACATCACTGACCTGATGTAGGGCACCAAAGGGTCAACGTGGTGCAGGACAATTGCAGTAATGTAGGAAAACACAAATGATGCTGCAGACCACACAACCAGAGCCACGGGCAGGAACGAGAGGCCTTGCTGGAACCACCACATTTCAGGGCTGACTTCTGCCTCCAGACACTGTGAAGAACCAAATGCAAAGGTTTACTAAGAGTTCTCAAATGTTTACTGAGATTTTCAAATTTACTGAGAGTTCTCAAGGGTTTACTGAGAGTTCTCAAAGGTTTACTGAGATTCTCAAAGGTTTACTAGGATTTTACTATGAGGTCTCTGAAGTTTTGCTTTCCTTAAGGCAGGCTGCTTCCCATACAGCAGTTTGATATTGCTTTCAGTCCTCTCCTGCAAACCCAAAGTGAACACTGACTTCACAGAAGAAATCATAACTTAGCAGAATTAAATCTGGAAATGTTAATTCTGAAATTCTTAGAGGATCATTAGAAACCAGCACTGTCATTTTACTAGGTGGCTTGGATTTGCTGCTGCCAGAAAAAGGTCAAGTGGGTCACTATGAGTAAGTGACTCCATTTTCTTTTCAGCCTTGCGTCACACCACCAGATCAGCAGAGTGAGCTGACATAGAATATGACATGCACTGACACCGCAACTGATGGTGGCTGTGGTGGAGCCTCCAGCTTCTACTAACAATTAGCAGGAGGAAATGACCCAAAATTACTTTAATACCTGCCCTCAATTACTCCCTGTCAGGCTGTGTGACTCAACATCTGTTACAGAGTCCCAGGGCTGAAAGGGACTTTAAAGCCCATCCTGTTCCCCCCCACGCCACGGGCAGGGACACCCTCCACCAGCCCACATTGCTCCAAGCCCCGTCCAACCTGGCCTTGGACACCCCCAGGGATGGGGCAGCCACAGCTTCTCTGGGCACCCTGTGCCAGGGCCTGCCCATCCTCACCAGGAGGAATATCCCAGCCTCCCATCTATCCCTGCCAGCCTTTAGTTGCACACACATAGGTTTTATTTTCCACTCGGGGTCCTCTCTGTTTCAGACTCATTTCCTTGTCTCTCTGTAAGGTGCTGATGGGCTCTCTCAAAGCACAGGGGGTTTCCTGAGCTCACTGCGTTAATGCTGAGCAAACAGCTCCATTTCCCCTCCCCCATCTCTTCCTCCCATCCTGCCTAGATTTGGGTATTGCCAAGGAGAAGCTGAGGCACCTCACAGAGTAGGACAGGAAATGACTTTGCCGTTCTGCAACAATTTCTTAAAATTAGTTTGTTTTTTAAATTTATTAATGTTTAGGATGAAATGTCAGTGAAAATATTAAAAACTCCCCATATTTTGGATGAAATAAAAACTGAAGTAATGTTCAGATCTATTTATTCTATGCTGTAAAGTTAACTTTTGGAAGATATCACCTATGGAGGTTTGAGAACATAAACCCAATTCTTTTGTGGGGAATGAATCAGAACTTTCCCATGGATTGTAATATCAATAATAACAATACCAATATTAACAGGGCAGCAGTGCCTTTCACTCGAGCAGGTTACTGAGCTCCATCCATCCTGGCTTCACGAGCTCTCAGCTATCTGAGTTCACTGCTACCAATCACAACCTTCAAACTCACAGGTTACTCACAGCATTTGCTGTTTTACAGGTGGGAGGAAAAGATCCCTGTGCAGTGCAGTGAAATGATGACTGTACTCACACTGCCCAGTTCCCTAAATCCCAGCCTGACAGCAAATCTGTCTCACCCCAGTTCTCTAAGAGCAAGAAGGTGCAGCTGCGCCACCCTGGTGAGCCCACACAGACAGAACTGTGATTCCTCCCTACCCTTGCTGCAAAAGGGAAGTAATTTGCTACTAGCTTCAAACACAACCAGAGCTATTTCAGCATCCAGAATGGCTGAGAGCAGAAGGAGCTCTGGAAGTCACCTGGGCCATCCCCCTGCTCACGCAGGGCCACCAGAGCCAGTAGTGCAGGCTGACACCCCAAGGATGGAGATACCACAACCCTTCTGGGCAGCCTGGGATGACCAGTGCCAGTCAGCCTCACTGGGAAAAAGTGTTTCCTGATGGTCACTGGAGAGAAGAGGAGAAAAAGTGTTTCAGCGTACTTAAAACTGGAGACTGTAAATGGAATATGAAAAAGAACAAAGATGAAGAGCAAGTAATGAAGAGTGCACATCCAAGGGCATCCAGGCAAAGATCTGTATGTGAGAAAAGCAAAATAATATTGAAACAAACTAGAAGGAAGTACAGCAGAGAGAGGTTTTAGAAGGGCATGGCCTGGGGTGCAAGAGGCTGAAAGAAAGGAGGAAGAGAAAAGGAAGAAAGAGGAAGCACTACGACTAGAAAGTCTCATGGCAGGAAAAAAAGTTGAAACCAAAGTGGGTGAATCTTGCAAGAGATCAGAGCTGGTCAACCTTCACAACCCTTGCACAGAATGGACAACTACAGCCTTATAGAGGGGAAGGTTGAGCTGCTTGTGAGGAAGCTGGTTGGTGGCAGGTAAAGGTGTTCAACAGGAGATGTAGTGAATAAGAACAGATTGACAGAATTCAAGTTGCCTGATTTCTTGCCCATTTTTAAGCTAAATATAAAGTTCGCCATCTGATGATGATGTTAAGACTGTAATGCAGTAATGACAGTTACTTCACAATCCCATCTCTAGTATGAGTAAATTGGGAATTTGAAAGAGAAGTGCAGCTTTTGCATGACATTCTCTGTCATAAATGTTATGTGCCTAGGTATGTAATTCCCAGCTCCAAGCAGTCAGTCTGAATATACTTTTCCTTTCACATTTAAATATTCATGGTGCCTTAATTTTATTTCTGAGCTAACAGATTTTCCCCTGCAAACAAACCAACCAACCACATTCCACATACCTGAGAAAAAGGGCATCAGAGGACATGTCACTAAGGGGAATCCAAGGTCATTTTTCTGGTGAAGCTCCACGTTTGCTTCATTTTTCTGACTCTCTGAGATATAAAGGAAAATAAGCAAGATGTGAAGTACTGCTGTACCTCTTGCCTTGTTTATTCTTCTTAGCACCTTCTATTAGTCACTGCTGCTGACTGGACACAGGATTAGACTGCTGGCTTGCCCCAGGATGTTTTTCCTGCGTTCCAAGTGGTTTAAGGAGTAAAGCTTGAGTGTGGAAGGGCAGTAGAAATGAAGAAAAACTGGTGTTTAAGGCTCTTTCATTTTAGGAGTTGTCTACACAACAATGTAACTTGAACTGAGGAGCTTTCAAGAGATGAAGTGAATGCAACTAAAGCCAGTGCCTAAGACCATGGCTTTCACCTCAGGAAGGGAACAGTACACGGAGACTTTCCATATCACTGTGGACACACATCCCAATGTCCTGCTGGTGCAGCGCTAAATACATGGCAGGAGAGGGTCTGGAGCAACCTGACTTTCATAGGATCATTTAACTTGGAAAAGCCCTCTAAGATCATTGAGTCCAACTGTTCCTCTGGCACTGCCAAGGCCACCACTAAACCATGTCCCCAAGTGCCATATCCATGGCTTTTAAATCCCTCCAGGAATGGTGACTCTACCTCTGCCTTGGATAGCCTGTGCCAGTGCTGGACAACTCTTTCAGTGAAGAAATTTTCCCCAATATCCAACCTGAACCTCCCCTGGCACAGCTTGAGGCTGTTCCCTCTTATCCTGTCCCTGTTCCCTGGGAGCAGAGCCCGACCCCCCCGGCTGCCCCCTCCTGTCAGGGACTTGTGCAGAGCCACAAGGGCCCCCCTGAGCCTCCTTTGCTCCAGGCTGAGCCCCTTCCCCAGCTCCCTCAGCCGCTCCTGGGGCTCCAGCCCCTTCCCCAGCTCCATTCCCTTCCCTGGACACGCTCCAGCCCCTCAATGTGTCTCTTGCCAGGAGGGGCCCAGAGCTGTCCCCAGGACTGGAGGTGCCCCAGCAGTGCCAGCACAGGGGGTGGTCCCACACTGGGCCCACCACACTGGGCCTTCTGGACACACCATGGCTGTGACAGCCCAGGGGCTATTGGCCTCTTGCCCACCTGGGCTCATGTCCAGCCACAGTCACCAGCACTCCCAGATTCTTTCCCAGCTTTCCAGCCACTCCTGCCCCAGCTTGGAGCATTCCATGGGACTGTTGTGACCTGAGAGCAGAACCTAGCATTGGTCTTGTTGACTCTCTCACTCTTGGCCTTGGCCATGGATCCAGCCTGTCCATTCAATCAGACATTCCATAACTCCTGACTTCTCCTCCCACAGGTTTGGGGCACTGCCTTGAGGATGTAGAGGGGCTGAAGCTCTGTAGGTATGAAGCTCACAGACAATGCAGATCCTCCACCTGCTGAGGGTATTTACATGCCTGTGCAGACTGATTTACCTGGGCTAGGACAAGCTTAGTGAAGCAGAACAGCTATTCCCAACTTCTCCCTGGATACTGCCCTTACTACAAAATAAATGTGTCCACACAGGCAGCTTATCAGCACTGTCTGCTCCAAAGCAAGCTGGGCTGCAGAGGAGCCCTCACTGTTAGGACTGGGCATCTCTGCACCCTGAGTGGTCACAGAGCCCAGAGCTGAGCCCTGCACATGACTTATCACTATTTTCATGTGGTCTGGCACAAAGAGCAGCTTCAGTCACATCCCACAGCTCTGCTGAGGAACAGCTTCTTACCAAGAGTGTGGCTGTGGGCTGGCGGAATCACAGAATCTCCTGAGCTGGAAGGGACCCACCAGGATCACCCAGTCCAGCCCTGGCCCTGCACAGACACCCCAACAACCCCACCCTGGGCATCCCTGGCAGCGCTGCCCAAACCCTCCTGGAGCTCTGGCAGCCTCGGGGCCGTGCCCATTCCCTGGGGAGCCTGGGCAGTGCCCAGCACCCTTGGGGGGAAGAACCTTTATTGACCTCCAGCCTGACCCTGCCCTGGCACAGCTCCAGCCCTCCCCTGGGTCCTGTCCCTGCTCACAGAGAAGCAGAGATCGGAGCTGTCCCTCAGAAGCAGTCTGCAGCCCCCCAGGAGGTTCATCCTGACAACATCAGTTGGGCTCTGCCCCTCTTGCCCTCCCCAGCAGAAACCCCTCACTAACTCTCCTTACACTAAAAACCATTTTGTAAATTTTTCCTCCTTTAAATTATGTCAGTCAAGATCTACCCCGAGTTCTTACCTCCCTTCATCTCTCTCCCCATTAAGAATTTTACAATGGAACCAAATCAGTTTTCCCACTGTTCTGGGGGCCAACTGTAAATCCCCAGCACAGGTTTCACTCTGTGCAAATCCCTGTGCACAGGCAGGGCATGGTGCACTCCAGGCTGTCCCAGCTTCCCACTGTGCAGCTGCCCTGTGTCCCTGCCAACTCCCAGGCTCTGGCTGGGCACAGAACGAGGCACCTCCAGACACCAGGAGGCAGAAGGGAATTGCCATGTGCCAGCTGCAAGTTCCTGAGATAAATTATTATTAACACCTCGTCCTGCCCCATTGTTTTCAACAGGGAGAAGGAAAACACACTTAAACTCTTTTTTTTTTTTTACAAGCTCCTTTGCAAGCAGACTATACAACAGCAATGGCCAGCCTCAATTTCCCATATAACTATGATTTTCTTAAACATTTATCCTGATCTTCAGACACTTTGGAGTTCTAAGGGGTTTTTGTTAAGCTCCAGTTTGAGTATCACAGATTGTTTCCAATATCAAGAGCAAATGAAGGAAGTGTTTCAAAAGCAAAGGAGATTTTAACCCTCTTGGAAGTGTTTCTCCCAGTGCAGGAATGCAGCCACATCTTGCCCAGGCTGGAACATGTGGAATAGAAACTTCAAAGGAAAATGAAAGGTGGGCAAAATGATCAAGGGCAGAAAGTTCATGTTGCTTGGAATGATAAAGCTGCAAAGATGGTCGATGTATGTGGCAAAAAGGGAAATTCCTGAATTCCTGCTGATCCCTGGATTGTCAGCCTGCCTCTTCCCTGCTCTATCAGCCAGCCAGGCAAAGATAAAGCCCTACCAAGGGACACCTTTTTTTGTCTCTGGCAAATTGTCCAGCGGACAGTGCTGAGGGAAGGACGGCGGAATTTGTCTGTGCCTGCCTAAGCAAACAGAGGCTGGATGGGGCTGAGCCCAAACAGCGTGCACAACTGCCTGTCAGGTCCTGCTGATAAGCCATGGGTAAAGGTCACTGATCCTCAAAGCACTGATGTAACCAAGTAGGAAATGTGTTACCTCTGCTGTCCCTGCTGCAGGGCAGTGACAGGTGACTCATTTTGAGTGTTTTCTCAGTACAGACACCAAAAAAGTTGCCATGAAATCTTTTGGTCCTGGGGGGCAGCTTCCAGGAGGCCTCCATGTTCTGGCGCTGCTCCTGTTCCCTGGCTGGGAAGGCACAGCATGGCCTGAAGCCAAGCCAAACAGTGCCAGGCCCAGGACACTGTGACACGGGATGTCCCCAAGCCTGCTTGGGGCACCTGGCACACTGCGACAGTGGCTGGGCGCTCCGGCTGATCCAGGAGCTCCGTGTCAGGGACGAACCCACAGCACCCGCCAGTCCCGCCTGCCTGACCACAGCGTGCAGCTGAAAACACCTGAGTCCTCAGAGCAGAGCCACCGGGCCATTCCCACGGGACAGCCGGGACTGGGGTCACTGCAAGGTCACAGGGGGAGCGGGGCTGCCGGGGGGGATCAGAGAGGAAAGGGAAAAGGAACCAGGACAGAGGGAGGCTCAGGAGAGGAGGGAAAGGGAATGGAGGGGAGAAAGGGGAGGCTGAGGGCAGAGAGATGAAGGGGCAGAGGGGCTCAGTGGGGTCCTCGGGGCAGAGGGGTTACTGGAAGTGATGGGGGGTCACTGGGGCTGACAGGGCGGCAGAAAGGGGGTGAGGGGGATTTGTCAGGAGAGGAAGGGAGGGCATCTGAGGTTCCTGGGCGTCTCGAAGGGCAGTGAGGACTGCAGGGCATGGCATGGAGTAGGGTGGGAGTGACATCGAGGGGGTCAGGGGACACGGGGGGGGTCACTGAGGGTGTAATGAGGGCTGACAGAGAGGCCATGGCATCACT
>WEIT01004252.1:279179-300268 GCA_013389985.1 Dryoscopus gambensis | reverse complement strand
GGCGGGGGCGAAGCGTCGGCGGGGCCAGGGGTGCCCTGGGCCCCTCCCCGGCGGGGCGTTTGCCAGGCCCCAAGGGAGTCCCGCGGCAGCTGGGCCCGGCTTTTGTTTTGGAGTACGAGGCGCTCCTAGGCTGTTTTCCCCCTGGCTCATCCCCTCAGGATGAGGGAAAAGGCCTGTTTAATGTACTGGGACTAATTCTTGTGGTCATTCAGGGCAACACCCACAGGGACCTCCGCGGTGACTCAGTCTGGTCTCCTGGTGATTGGAGAGGTGCAGCTCTGCTTCCTCCCGAGCTTATCGAGCACAGCCACGGCCTTGCCACCTTCTTTTCTCCTCCCTCTGACGGGGCTGCCTGAGATGGCTTTTCACTGCTGGAATTTGCCTTGCTGAGGGTGTGGAGAGTGGAGCTGAGAGCACCTGTTCTTAGGCCAGCGGTGACCTTTGATTTGCACCGCTTGTTTTCTCTACCTGTGCGGTACAGGTGGCTTTGGAGCTCTCTGTCTTCTTCCTTTCTCTGCTGTATTTGCTGGACTTCAACCAGGTTTTTTTCTTTTTTTTTTTTTTTTTCCCCCCTGGTTGTCTCTTACAGATAAATGGCAAACTCTTATTTTTAGTCTCCTTTCTCTACTTGCTGTAGAGAGTTACATCTGTATGGTCACCTGCTTTCAAGGGAGATTGAGCATTGTGAGAGTCCTTGTTTGTGCTGAAAAAGCTGTTTCTTAGCCTGTATTTTCTTTTCACAGCTGCCTCATGCTGTCTCTGGCCAGCTAAGGCTCCCCAGCTCCTGCATGTTTCTTGTATATCTTGAAAGTTGAACAGGCAATAAGCTGGGTTAAATTTTGAGAGGAAAAAAGCTACGGCAAAACTGAAATAAAGAACATAAGTCTGAAAAAACCCCGTGCATAACTGTTGTTAGGTGGTTGTTCAGTATCACCACTGAGACAAATTTTTCCCAAACTAATTTAACTTAAGACTTCTCAGTATTGGTACAGTTTTTAGTGCTGTCAGTTGATAACCTGAGTGGTGTCACCTGCTGTCCTGGGAGAGGTGTAAGGGGACTGGGTGTGCCCCAGTCTGCAACACAACTCACTGCTGTGGTGGGAGTTTCTGCTGTTGCTGGACTTTTGGCTAGTGGCTGCAGGGTTTTACAGCTGCACTGGGAACACTTGTTTCTTGTTGTTCTTGTTGTCAATTCTCCAAATAATTTTCTCTTTCAAGGGAGTAATCGTGTAAAATTATCTTGCTTTGCTGATGACAAATTAAATGCTCTTTAGGGCAGCACCTGGAAACTTTTGATATCCGAAAATCTTGTTTGTGTGCTTAGGTGTGTCTCGCCCCTTTGTGTTGCAGGATCTTATGGTTCTCCAGCCCGGCTGCTGCCTGCCCAAGACAATTCCTAGGCCACCCAACCCATGAGTGGGCACCGGGGCATCAAGAGGCGATGTGGGGAGTTGCACCTGGAGGGCCCCGCGGGCTGCGGGCACGGCCCCGCCTGCGTGCTCAGCAAGCTGGTGCAGCTGCCCACGGCGCCCCTGTCCAAGCACCAGCTCAAACGGTTAGAGGAGCACAAATACCAGAGTGCCGGACGCTCCCTGCTTGAGCCCCTCATGCAGGGCTACTGGGAATGGTTAGTTGGAAGAGTTCCAGCCTGGATTGCCCCCAACCTGATCACCATCATCGGACTGTTAATAAATATATTTACAACTCTGCTATTAGTATGTTACTGCCCAACAGCTACAGAACAGGTGAGTTATGGACTCCTGACACTCTTTGTTTTGGTTGCTGTCACTGGTTTTGGGTGGGTTGTTGCTTTGGGGAGAGCAGGTTCTTGCTGTCCAGCCTGCAGTCCTTGTCCTTGTAACCTGTTCTGTGTAAATGTTTGTGCCTCTCTGTGACACATGCAGAGAGAGCACATGTGGCTGCTGGAGTGAGACAGCAGTTCCTGGGGTCAACACACCTGTGTGGAGCAGGGTCTGACACCAGAACAGCTGGGAGGGGCCTGCTGCACAAAGCTCAGCCCCACCAGGAGCTGGAGCGGTGGCTCTGCAGCTGCCTGGCCTGCATGGCAGGACGAGTTGGTGCCTGTTTACTTTCTGTGCCTGGGACAGGGTGACTCCCCTCAGCTCTGGGATCAGGGTTGCCACACGAGCCGGGAAGGTTGGACACTCTGGGGCTGCACCAAAGCCAAGGCACTGAGCTCCAGAGTGGTGCTGCTTGAGATATCAAATCTGGTGTGACCAAACCCAGCTCAGTGAGCCACAGGGACACCTTCCTGGGCCCCAGCAGGTTCTGTGTCCTGGAAGCTCAGTCAGGACTTTGGCACAGTGTGGTGGAGCTGTGGGAACATGGAGTTGTGCTCCTGACCTGTGGCCATGCTGTGAGGAGGCCAAATAACAGTCAGTGGTTTTATTCTTTGTTCTGAGTGCACCTGACCTGCCCTGAGCAGAACTGTTGTAACCTGATTTCAGGGGTACAAAAGTCTTTTTGAGGCATTTCAACTTCCCTCTGTCACCAGTTACCTCATAAGGCACCTGAAGACTTCCATTTGTGTGCACTGGAAAAGCTTTCACTTGGACGTTGAATCTTAAAAGCTGCTTTTATGTGTCTATACTGAGAAAGGCAATTATTTGGTATTAGAAATCTGTTACACACCAAATACCTGGGAATGTCTCAAGAGTTCCAGCTTCTTAAAATATCTCCTTCCTAAGCAAGTCTCCCAGCTGGAGTTGGGAATCCATCAGGACACAGTTTGTTCCCCACCGGACTCCAAAACCCCACACAGGTTGGCTCAGTCAGCGCTGCATCCCTGCTCCACGTATGACATGGGGAAGGGATGTTTGCCTTTCCTACAAATCTGTTGAAATAGATTGTTTCACAATAACCTGTGGAATTTGGCAGGTGTAAGATAAACGGTGACTATTCAGTCTGAGCAGGAAGTACTTGGAGCAGCTCCTTCCTTTTCCAGACTGTGGCATTGTGGTGTGGGTTGGTTTAACTTGTGTTTACTTCTGAGCAGGGTTATGTGGGGGCTCAGGCTCTGAAATTTGGTTTGATAGAGAGACTTCAGCTCTCAGGAACCCAGAGCTGGTTTGGGTCACTGAACCAGAGCAGAATTTAGAATTTGGAGAACAGTTGTATTTTGGTTGGTAGTTAAACTTCTGAAGTTCCTGGGAAGCTGCACTCAGAGCATCAGAAAGTCAGAGTTAGCTGCAGGCTGCTGTATTAAAGCACTGTTTGGTTTTTAACAGTTTGAGAAGTACTTTGTGCGAGGTGAATGAGATTTTCTCCTCACTTGAACTGAAAAATAACTTAGTGCTGAGGCAGCTTTCAGCCTGATCTGATTTGCCACATGGCACAGCGTGGCCAGGAGGGCGCTTTTTAAGCGTCAAGGAGCTGTCTGGGGAAGAAAATGGGGCTCGGAACAGACTTTCTCCTCCTCCCCGCCAAAGCACTATTGATTTCTGAAGCAAATTTTCTCCTCCTTGTAGCTCAGCCTTAGTTCTGCTTTTTTTCAAGAGTGACTTGTCCCTTCCTGTTGCTGAAAGGTGCAGCCAGGGCAGAGCTGTCGCTCAGGGCCTCGTGCAGCCAGAGAGAAGAGGAGATGCAAATACTTCCTGCCTAGCTGGGGGCACCCAGCTGGAAAAGTGCTGACTGATGAATGGCACCTGAGTTTAAAAAAAAAAGAAAAGTTATCTGGATAGAGAGGGAGCTGTGAAATCTTACTTGGATATAAATAGGTCTAAGTGGAAACACCTACACTGCTAATGAAAGGAGCTTTTAAGAAAGGAGAGCCAGCAGACTGATTTTTAAGTTTATAGAGAAACCTTCAGGGTGACACAGTGTAACTTAGCTGTGGCAGATAAAATGTGCACGTGAGGGGTAAAAATGGGATGGAATTGTGTGGCATCAGAACCTTGGCTAAATGTGGTGCTGTGCTCTTGGGTGACACATTTCCCCTTTCTCTCCTGGTGCTGTTTGTACAGACACTGCTGAAAGCAGAGCACAATGGCAGCTTTTGGGGCAGAATGAACTGTTTTGGTAAATGCAGGAGCAGTGCAAGCTGTAGAAGGAAATATATTTAAGTTGATGTGCTACACATCAATCATGGTTGTGTTGGCCAAAGCCAGCTGGACTCTAGGGCTTTATGAGAGGCAGGTCAGCTTGATTAAGCTGTATTTGGATTTTGTTGGTGTGGTCTGTAAAATAAAGCTGCTCATAAATGCTCACTTCTGTAAAGTGTGTCAAATGTGAAGATTGCAAAATAGCCAATAATATCTGATTCATGGATATGTAAACTGAGATGGAGTAATGGCAACTCTCTGGCTTTTATGTTCTTAAAGGTTTATGCTTCAAAAAGCAAAAAAAAGTTTGGATTGTAATCTTTGCTCTAGCAGGACTTTGGCATTGTTTGTGTTTCTGTCAGAGTAAAAATCGCTATCATGGACGTGACTATTAAAGGTTCTTAACGTAGATTTGGCAAACCTGCTGGTGCCTTGTACTGGAGGGAGCAGTTGGTGGTGGAGGGGCTGTGCTACAGAGCTCTGGAAATGTTCTTGGACTCGAAGTCACTGGCAGTGACACAGTTCTTAACTGGTCAGTGGTGGAGGGCTGGTGAAGATGAGCTCAGTGTTTGCGACAATGTTGGGGGCTAAAAGTTCCCAAGTTTCTGAGATCACTGGGACAACTTGCATGTATTTAACAAGGATTTTGTTGTGCACTGCTTTGCAAACGTTGTATGACAATTTTTCCAGCTGTACAGTGCAGCTTCCTGCTTTGGAACAGGGGCTGTAGCTGTTAACCTATCACTGGTTTATTTACATTCCACACGTCACAACCCACTCTGTCTGTCCTGGCAAGGACCAGCTGCTGAAAGGTCCCTGGGTGAGGAGGACGTATGTGCAAGGGGGAAACTGTTGTGTCAGGCTGTGGGACGGCTCACCTGCAGGCTTGCTTTTTTTTTTTGAAGATTTTTTTAAACCTTATTGTGATTGCCTTTCTCTCTTAGGCACCTCCGTGGGCATACATTGCTTGTGCTTGTGGCCTTTTCATCTACCAGTCCCTGGATGCTATAGATGGAAAACAAGCAAGAAGGACAAATAGCAGCACTCCGTTAGGAGAGCTTTTTGATCATGGCTGTGATTCACTGTCCACAGGTATTGTTGTTCATTTTTAATTGAAGTAGGAGGATTAAATGACTCTGTTTCAGGGATCAAATGTGCAATACAATAAAAAAGCTTCTTTACTGAAGAAAGGATGACTGATAGTGCTGAATGTATCACTTTCAACCAAGAAAGTCACCTTTCTTTCCATAACCAGTGCTCTGGATCAGCTGAGTGTCTTCTCTTGTGTTACACTGAAAACAAAACTAAGTGTGTGACTAATTTAACCTGAGCCAGCACTTCTCTGTGATGCTTTAGCAGAGTCTTGGTTCTAAAATATTTTTTATAAGAAGTTGTCAGCATACTCTGCTATACTATTTCATATTGACTTGATACAGAGTGGTATCAAGACAGGTTTAAGCCTAAGCAGTGGGACTTACAAGTCAGAGTTTTAAGATTAGAATTCTGCAGGTCAGTTCCTGGGTAGGTGGAGTTCATTGAGCCAGCCTGAAGTTTAACCCCACTTCACAAAAATTGTAAAATCATAGAATATCCTGAGTTGCAAGGGTCCCACAAGATCATCGAATCTGACTCCTGGTTGGGTGCTTTGGGTTCCTTAAATTCTAAAGGTCTTATGCTTTAAATTTTATGAATTCTTTATCAAAGTTGTGTATGGAAATGGTGGGGGGGGAAAGCTTAAATATGTTACGCATCCTGAATGAATCCAGAACTTTGATTTTTCTTAATGGCATCAGAAAGATTCAGAAAGCAGAGAAAAATGTCTGGCAAATGCAGGAGAAAACCCCAAAACTTGCTGCAGGCATCACTCAAGTCCCTTAATGGGATTGGGCATCACAGGGAATGAAAATGTAGGAGACTTAGAAACCCTTAATATTGGTGACTTCTAATAACTGATATGGATTGAAATCTATATTGTACAGCTTGTATTTTTTTCAAGTGGAAGTGTTAATCTCTTATGTCTGGGAAATAATCATGCCAGGATAACCTTCCCACTGTCCCTCCTCTGGGACCTGTTGTTAGCTTTGCTTCTGGTGAGGATCCTTACACACATCCACCCTTTTCACTCTGTGACTGGTTTTCTCCTGCAGTCTTTGTGGTTTTGGGAACTTGTATTGCTGTGCAGCTGGGCACCAACCCTGACTGGATGTTCTTTTGTTGTTTTGCTGGGACATTCATGTTTTACTGCGCGCACTGGCAGACGTACGTCTCGGGGACGCTGCGCTTTGGCATGTAAGTACCTGGCTGAGAGAATGGGAAAGGCAGTTCCCATTCCCTGTTCTCCTGAACTGCACCTTGCACGGGCGTAGTGCAGCTCCTCAGAGCAGTAGCAAATTGTTTATATCCATAGAGACACACTTAGAGCTTGTGGCAGCTGTTGGATCTATAATTAATAATGAATGTCCCATAGCTTGTGTTAGGAGTGGTAAAATATCCTTTTGGCCTGTTAGTTAATTAGAGCTTTTGATGTGATGTAAAGCTAAATAAGTAACAGAAAGTACTTGCTGTTTTATCCCACGACTGGAATGCTTTGGTCAGACGGTGGCAGTCTGGCTTTAGCATTTATTAGACTTTGTCTTGATACTGCTTGATTGTGATGTGCAGTTAATCGGTAATATTAACCATAACTCTTAAAATATACTGTATTAGTTGCCCTTGTGCTTTCAGTTTGAAGTTCTGTATCCCTTTTGGTTAGTGCACATCATGGTTCTGTCAATAATGGAACCAGAATTGCAATGCCAAGGTCAGGAGCTGAAATCCTGTTTCCTGCTGCATGAGGGTGGGTGGGAGGTGCAACACAAGGACTTTGGTGAGCTGTGGGATTCTCTGACCTTAATGGGGAAATAAATGTGTTCTATGTTGAGAATTGATTCTGTGTTTGCATTCATAGAGTTAACAAATATATTTCAAATAAATGCACTGCAGAATTTTATTTTTTTTGCATCTGGAAACTGAAATTTGCCCTTAGTTTGTGGGATTTTGAAACAATTCTACAGCAAGTACATACAAATGTCTAATAGACTGTCATTTATGGTCTTTGTATGCTGATCTATAGGTACCCAGATACTGCTAAAACAGCACAACTATGGGCCTCTTGTATATGACAGCTTTTATTGGCAGGATATGGTTTCAATAATGCAGATTCTCTTATGAAACATCTGTATTTCTGATCAAAAATTTAAGATGTTGGATCAGTTTTAAATGTCTGTTGGAGGAAGAAAAATCTATATTTCTGTTCCCACTCTGACTACACTAAAGCAGATTGACTGAAACTATACCATGCTGGTACTTAAATCTTTAAAATAAGACATGTGGCTCAAATCTTTTCCTGTTTTAGAAGTCTAACTTTCATGCTGTACCAAAGGTCTGGATGCTTTTAGCTCCCTTTGAACTTTACAGGGCCCTGATAATCAAAGATTTCTGGTTATTGATCAAAGAACACAAAAATTCTTTGATCTCCCAACCTTGACATGTGCTTGACCTTACAGATGGAAGTATCAACCCCCCCAAATTGCTGTTGTGCAAAGAAGTGTTTGGGTCCGTGCCGGTGTTCACTGGGACATTCCTTTGTGAGGAGTCTGTATTTTGGAGGCATTTTGCAGCAAATTAGATTTTTCTGCTTGGCCTTATAATATAAGAATGTAGTGACTGTTAATGTGTAGCTAGATCAGAGCAGGCAATAAGCACCTAAATGTGTGTATCATTAATTTAGATAACACAGCACTGTGTAGTAAACACATTTTTTCCTTCTTTTGCCCTGTGTGACAAGGTTAATAGACTGTCATATGCTGATGTTCATTTTAATGCGAAATCCATGAGACTCTTTATCCAGCTAATAGATTCTCACTGTTTGACACTTTTTTAATGAAGCTTTTGTTTCACTAATCTAAAGCTGAAAAAAAGGTATTTTATCAACCCTTTCAAGTCCACTGAAGTGCACAGACTTAGGTATTTTTAATCCTGAATAAGTGGCATCAGCTGTTGAAACGACCCAAAAAGATCCTTGTGCACAGGAGCTTTTTCCTGTCTGTGTATCCCACATAGTGGTGTTCTAGGGAGTGTGGTGGTGTTTTTGATTTGCCTTAATTCCAAAGCAGCAGAAAAGAGCAGATGGTTATCACTTCCTCTATTTGTGATGAGATATGTCCAAGAAATTGTATTTCAGTGCAGAGAGAACTTGATAATCAAATGGCTTGGAGAAGAGCAGAGGATGCTAAAGGGAGAGATTGTATTTCACTCCTTCCACACAGGCCTGAAATGTTCAATTACAAAACTGGCCTGGCTTGCTGGAAAAGTCTGTCTTAAAAAAACCCAGGATGATTAGTGTGTCAAACAAAGTGTGCGCCTGTGGAACAGTGTGTGGTTTGTGTATGGGGAAGGGGCTGCAGGCCCAGGAGCAGCTGGGGGGGCTCAGCCTGGAGCAAAGGAGGCTCAGGGGGGCCCTTGTGGCTCTGCACAAGTCCCTGACAGGAGGGGGCAGCCGGGGGGGTCGGGCTCTAATCCTGGGGAACAAGAACAGGACAAGAGGAAACGGCCTTGAATTGTACCAGGGAAGACTCAGGTTGGAAATCAGGAGGAATTTCTTCCTGGAAAGGGTGGTCAAGCACTGGAAAGGGCTGCTCAGGAAGGTTTGGAGTCCCCATCCCTGGAGGTGCTCAAGGAACAACTGGATGTGGCACTCAGTGCTCGGGGCTGGTGACAAGGTGGGGGATTGGTCAGGCTGGACTTGATGGTCCTGGAGGGCTTTTCCAGCGTTAACAATTCCATGATTCTCTCGGCTGTCACTGCAAGCCTTGGCAAGTCTCTGAAGCTGAGCAGAGCATGTCAGACTGCAGGGCAAGATCAGTTACCCTGAGGGAGGAGGGAATGGGATCCATTCTGTGAGATTCCTACAGAATTCTGCAGGTGGAGGAGGAAATCTTCGTTCAGTGGGGCCCAGTTACTGAATCCATCAGCTGTGTAGGTTGTCTTCTCCCTGGCAGCTGGGGGGGGGTCTCTGTGCTACTCCAGGATTTAGAATAATCAGTTGAGTCAATGAGGTCCTGTGATCTGTCTCCATCTTCAAATGATCACATAATTCCATTAGATCCTGGCAACTACTGCAGTCTTCAAAAAGCAACTGGTGTTGGTTGAACAGCTCAAATAAATAGCTAGAGGTCAGTATTGCTTAAAAATTCTCCAGGAGGAAGCAGGAAGTGTCTCAAGGCAAGTGGGGCAGGCTCCAGGAAAGTCACTGTAATGGTATCAGCAGTGCAAAGGCAGCAGAGTTGGAGGTAAATGCAGAAGTTTTACTTAAACACTTGATCTGGGAATGATCTTGTGGAAGAACAGGAATACTCAGCACATTTGAAAAAGTAAAAGGTGATTTTGAATGGCAGAGAGACACTCAGTATTGAAACAGCCCAAATAATGACTTGGTTCTCCTGACCTGGTTTCCAGCACAGGAACTGCCTCGTCTGGATTGTGGATTTGCTGTGCTGCAGCACAGGATGAGCTGAGTCCTGTATTGGGACAGCTGTGCCATCACTGGGGCACCTCTGCTTTGGAAACAGAACTTTTTCCTGCATATCCCAAAAATCAAACTGGCAAGCTCCAATGGACTTCCATGTGTCCTTTTGGAAGCAGACCTGATACTTCAGGAACGTGCTGCAGAAAACAGATCATGAGGGAATACGGTGCACAAATCCTGAAAGGGTTTTCCTGATGTTATCTGGAGCCCTGGTGTGATCACCTGGTTCTTCCCCAATCCAGGGTTATCCCACTTGGATTCAGTAGTGGTCCTGGTCCCTGCAGGAAATGCAGGAGGAGAAGTGGGTGTGTGCAGGCTCAGGGTGTTTCCAGCTGCACAAGGTCAGAGCAGAGCCTGACTGCAGGGGCTATTCCACAGAGCCATCCATCCCTGTCAGAGCTGGACTCTGCAGCACAGCTCAGAATCATGGAATTGGTTGCGTGGGAAGGGACCTTAAACTCATTCAGTTCCACCCCTGCCATGGCAGGGACACCTTCACTAGCCCAGGTTGCTCCAAGCTCCATCCAACCTGGGCTTGGACACTTCCAGGGATGGGGCAGCCACAGCTTCTCTGGGCACCCTGTGCCAGGGCCTCCCCACCCTCACAGGGAAGAATTTCTCCCCAGTATCCCATCTAACCCTGCCCTGGGCAGTGTGAAGCCATTCCCCCTTGTCCAGCCTGAGTGTTTTCTTGAGAGACATGAGACACAAACTGCTCAGGTAAAGTCCTGGTGCACTTGTTCATGATGGAAGTGCTGGAGGTGCTGAATCATATTGAAAAAACCCAGTGGGCACTGAACACTCAAGGGTCCATCCATAGACATGAGTGTACCATGGTTTTCAGCATTTCTCCTACAAGTTACTGCATTATCTGGTTTATTCCAACCTTTTTTAATGCAAATACCTAAAGTTGGTGATGGTAGGAATTATAGCTGTGTATATATGTGTAAGTGTAGACCCAATGAGTTGGAAATTAGTTTCCAAGGAGGCTTCACAAAGGCATATCATAAATATGAGAGGAAGAATTAGTTTTTACCAGCTTTTGTATAACTGAAAAGTTAAAAATGGTTACTTTGCTGTTTGAATGTTAATCCCCAGAGAAAGCAAAAGAATTCAGGCTGCTGAACAAAACAGCCTTTCTTGAGGAGAGTTGGAGAATTTGGGGGAACATTCCTGTTCAGTGACTCTGGAGCAGCTGTACAGGCCCAAGAGCCTGTGGGACAATGAGCTGGTTCTAGAAGGGGGGAAGGTTGGGTTGGTTCACCTGAGCCCTGTCACCACTCCTGCTACTAAGGTCCAAAGGAGAGGTGAGGAAATGGGGCCGGGATTTCCGAAAGCAGCTAAGCCAACCTTTCTCTTCAGCCTGGGCAGAGGGGGAGTTGGTATTTTGTCTTGGATAGACAACACAGGCCAAATACTGAAATACAGGGATGGAAACCTTCCAAGTCAGAGTTTAGCACATTAAGTTCTTGCTCCTGGGAACAGCCTCAGGATCTCCGCTCTGAGATAAGGCAATAATCCCCACGATTGCAGAGCTTGAAACTTTTCATCTTAGGAGTTTTTCCAACACTTCTTGGAGAACTTTTACACCCAAGTTATTTGCAGAGGAGAGTCTGAGGCTGAGTAGAGCCTCTGTTGATGTCAGGGGGTGTTGGGTTCTCTGTGCTTGCAGGCAGGATGTGTTGAAGTGGCTTTGTGGTGGGTGTGAAGTTTGGTGCTGGTAACCTGCACCTCCTGCTCCCTCAGTCACACTGGCAGCATCTCAGAAACCTGTGCAGCTGCTGAGGGCTCGTGGGAAAGGTGTGGGGGGGGTTTCCACATCCTCCTCCTCTTCCCTCCCACAGTAAGTCCCTCAACAGCATTTTCAGCCATGATTCCATTGGTCACATGTGGAGATGCTGCTACTGATTGTTCTGATAAATTCCTGGAGTTCTCACTGCTCTGTGAAATAAAGAACTACAACATAACAAGCACATGGCTATTGCCTGACCTGTGCAACTTCTATTTACCTCTGTGAGCAGCAGAAGGAAAAATTTACATGTTGGAGGTGTATTATAACAAGGAAAGGGGCTTATGGGTCATTTTTAATATTATTTTTCCCTCAATATGAATTTCCTGGTCCTGGAAATAATTCTAATTCATGTTCTCATTTTTTCTGTACAGTTTGCATTATTCATGGTATTGTATTTCATTGCATTAAAGTGAAACTGCTGGATTGGAATGAGTTAGGATAAAGCTCTAACAACTTTATAACTAAGCATTTGCACTTCTAGCATGTGACTCTCAGCCTTTCTTTCTCTTGTGTTCTGATGTTGAACATTCTTTTCTTGCTGCTATGGTTCCATTAAGAAAACAGTCCTTTGTCTCCTGCTCAGATTCCCAGTTCATTGCCCAGCCTTAGTAATCCCACTTGCACACTCAGTAGATACGGATAAGACAGCTGGAAGAATCATCATTTTTCAGACCAGAGCATTAACTGGTAGATGGATGGATCCCTGTGAGTTTTCCAGTCCTGTAACTTTCTGATTTCTGTTGAGGCAGGAGTGTTTTTCTTGTCTGCTGTGATTTGGGGCTTTTTCATGGAGTTCTGTGTGTTGGAGAGGAGGGGAAGGATGGTGCATAAACCTCCCCCGTAGTTTCACAGAGCCTTAAAAAGCTGTCTTAGATCAGCTGTATTGTTAGTGATTGACTTGATTTCAGGGCCATCTCTAATGTAAGTGGCTGTTTCCTGTTGTTGTTGGATCATTTTCTCAGGAAATCTCTCCATTTGAATTTAGTTTGGGTTCCCTGTTAGCACAAGGAAGGGACTGACTGCAGCTGTCTCTGAGCCCTGAGCCACTGGTGGCTCTTGAATTGTCTAATGACTTGTTTAGTCAAAGAGGGCCTTTTAAGAATTGCCCATGGAATACACTCAGTAAATTAGCACTGACAAGGGAATATTCTGGATGCAGCAATAATCCCCTGTGTGTTAATTGGCTCCAGACTCAGCACCCTGACAGGGTTCCCAGCAGAGCAGGCACAGGGATTGTCAGTGCCAGCATCTCTGTGGAGTGAAGCACATGTCGAGGTTGATGCCCCTTCTTAAACGTCACAGATGATGTTTGAAAAATGGATCCATGTCTGAATTATAAATATCACCTAAAATAACCTAGGAAAAAAGGAATAGAAACTGCAGCTGTTGTAAAGCACCAAAGTAGCTGTGGGGTTTGGACATGGGGCTTTCTCTTCCTGTGTTCCGTAAAATACCAACTGTTACCTCTCCCAGCTACGTCCTGTGTTATGTGCTGTGATAATTAAACTGAAAATGCTTATCAGGCTGAACTGCAGTGGCCCCTGCTCAGACCTGGGGTCTGCACATCATCACTGCCCCTGAGCCCTGGCAGTGGGGCCACAATGACCTTTCTGTGCTGCCTGTTTTTAATACCTTGGCATGGTGGGTGTCTGTTCCAGCATGCTCTGATAAGCACAGCAATAAACAGGAGCTGTGTTCTGGCTGAACCTGCTGCTGCTGAATTATTTTCTTTTGAAGTAGATGGTTTGATATTTTTTATAATTTGATCCCATTTTAAAATCTTTTTGTTATGGTAAAATGCAGTTTTATGGCACTTTATTAGGATAAAGGGTGGTTTCTATGGCTCTGTTGGCTCCAGCATATTTTTTCATCCCTTTCTCTCCGGGGTGAAAAATAGATATATACAGAATGGAGTGTGATTACCCCTGAGTAGGGGTCCAGAGCTCACTTCTTGGAGCATTATTTGCAAAGGAGCTGTGTGAGGAGGAAGGTGGAACTTCTTCCTTTCCCCTCAGAGGTGTCAAACTGAAATACAATCTGCATTTCTGCTCCACTGAAACACGCAGGAGCTAAAGCATTCACATATTCAGTGTCATTTGGAGACATGAACGTGAGGTCAGGAGATGAGAGTCCTGGATTGAGCTTGGTTATGGATTTTATTCACCCTGACTCAGAGCAAGGAATTTCATTTATTCCCTCATGCACACACCAAATGATTGTTTTTCCTTGTGTGTTGGAGTGATACAGTAAAACTGTAAATTGCAGAAGTTCTAAATGAAGATTTAAATGTGTAAAATACTATGTGGGTTAGAATGGTTTTGTTAATTCATTAATACTCCTGGGTTTTGTGGTTGTTAATCCCCTCCCTGACCTGCCCTTTGAATCATCCCGACCCTGAGTGAAGATGTTTGAGGGGCTCCCCTTCAGAGGAGCGCTCAGGAGAACGTTCTGAACGGTTTCTCTCCCTCGCACGTAGATTTGATGTGACAGAGTCCATGCTCTGCACGGTAGCAATCCAGCTCCTCACGGGAACGCTGGGGCCCCGGTTCTGGAATTACACGGTAAAGCCTCAACCTGGCATGGACTGAGCAGGGCAGCACCTCTGTCATGCACTGCTCTGCGAAAAGCAGCTTCTCCAGGGGATTTCACCAGTGCTTTCATATTTAACACAAGGAGGAACAATATTTGAACAAGTAGGAGAAATTTGATTTAACCGGAAACAAATTATTTTGAAAGCATCACATTTTACTTGAAACCAAAGCAAAACCTGCCTGTTTATGAAAAGTTTGATTTAAACTTTTCTTTTTATTTTATCGCAGTTTTGGCTTCACCTAAAAGCCAAGCAGGGCTGTAGAATAATGTTGTTGGAACTACTTTTTAAAGAAACTTCTTTTGTTGCTGCCATTTCAATACCTTTCCACCAAAATAAAAGAGAATTTCTTGTCTCTTTCAGGGAACTGTGTTTTGTGTAATAACTTAAAAAGCCACCAGTTGTTAAAAATGTCTAGTTTAAGCTGTGCTGCTTGGTCCTTGTGCTTGTAGCTTCATTAAGAAGTAACTTCCTTTCCTTGTCTTTATTTTCAAAATGCTTTTCCTTATGTCTGTGCTAAATAAATCCTTCTCCCCTCTAGTTTGCTAGCCTTAGAAAGGACTTTCTCTTCCTTATTTCGCCTCTTTTTGGTTTTTTGGTTTGTTGTTTTTTTTTTTTGCTAAGACATTGTATGTGGGTGAGGTCCCCTCCCAATAAAACGTTATAATTAAAAGTGAATGAGTTAGATTCCTTGAAATATCTCATAGATTATGATTATTATTGATGAATTTTTAGCCTGGACTTTTCCTTGAAATATTTGAGGATATAAGAATAGCTTTTTGATCTCTTAGAACTGCATCAGATGTTAAATACAAGTGAGATTATTTTTTTGGTGGGTGGTTTACATACCCATTGTTAAACCTATGTTGATGCTAATTATTTTCTAATAGTTCTTTTGTTTTTTCATGTAGTAGCTCAGCAAAATCTCTGCTTTCGGCAGGTTATTTAGGAAGATGAATTACCAGCTCTGCTTTAGATGCAGCACCATCAGCAATCTGATAAATCCCAGCGTGTCTCCAGCTGACCCTGGGAGCTGCGTGGCTCTGAAGGGAGTCAGGTGGCATCAGTGACATCGTTTTTAAAATACTTTGTTCATAATCTATGAAAGGCTGGAAATAGAGTCAGGAAATGGTAATTTAGCAAGCAGTAATCCAAAGGAAGGAAGAGCTTAAATCAAGATTTTAGCCTGTGATATTAACATCTCAACTGACCAAGGAGTCACTTCGGGTGGAAAAAATTATCAAATCACATAGTTCTGAAACACTCAGAGTTCTGAAATCATTCCCTGGTGTGATAGTTGTGGGGTGGAAATAACTCAAATTGGGTGATAAAAGGAAATTGTTTGAACTGGATGAGGACAGTTTGCCATGGGATGGGAGAGAGAGGAAGGGCAGCTGCAGAGGACCTGGAGCTGCTGGAGATGTCCATCTGCAGTACCCCCTGCGAAAGGAGGTACTGGTGATACTGGTTTTACAGCCAGCTGGGAAGTGGAGTGGGAGGGGATGGGTCAGGCAGGGCATTTTCATAGAATCCCAGGATGGTTTGGTTTAGAGGGACCTTAAAGCTCATCTCATTCCACCCTCTGCCATGGGCAGGGACACCTTCTACCATTCCGAGGTGCTGCAAGCCTCACCCAACCTGGCCTTGGGCACTGCCAGCGATCCAGGGGCAGCCCCAGCTGCTCTGGGCACCCTGTGCCAGGGCCTGCCCACCCTCCCAGGGAGGAACGTCTTCCCCATGTCTCATCTATCCCTGCCCTCTGGAACTGGGAAGTCACTTCCCCCTTGTTGTGTCCCTCAGGCTCTTGTCACTGACTCCTGAGACAGAACCCCAGGTGTTGCCTGTGACAAGTCCCCTCACACACCTATTTTAACCCAATTTTAGGCACTGATTTACAAGATAGACTTTAAAATCTATTTAAATTCCGGCATGAGTCATTTCAGATGCCTTCTGGCTTCTTTAGTTTTAGTCTTAACTCATAACTAAAGATGTTGCTGCTTCCAAGTGTTTTACTCAGGCACATCAAGCATCAATCACTTATTTACACACTCAGATGACGGGCAGGCAGAACAGATTTTTAGGTCAATGCTGCACATCTCGGATGGGTAAGCTACAGAAAATGCATATTCATACTCAGGCTGTTCCATGTGACAAACATTTGTACTGAGAAAATATAATAATATAACCCTGTCTTGAAAATACTGCAGGAGCTGGGACAGTATGAAGTGAATAACTTCAAATTCTTGCAGCACAGCTAAACTTTGCACTTGCTGGGCAGGAAGGTTTTATGTTCACCAGGGAGGGGAAAAAGTCTTAAATTGTTAATGAAGTTTGCTTATCCCTGTAGCCTATGGGGATATTATTTAGAAGAACCTGAAGGCTTAAAAAACTGGAAAATAAAAATACTTTGGGAATCAAAATAGGTTTACTCCATTATTCCCCACATTCACACTTGAAGTGCCAGAGTTTCAGTCCTGCCTCCCTCTCCCTGCAGCTCTGCAGTGTCACCCTGCAGTTCTTGTACTGATGGGATGTGACTTTGGTTTGGAACATTTTGCCTTGGTGATTTTTCAAGGACCAGAATTAGGCTGTTTTAATACAGTTTAGCACAACGATATAGAGGAATTGCAAAGAAAGGTGTTGGGGATGATTCAATCTGGAGACTGCTCAGCCTCTTATAGGAAACAAAATGTTAAAATAATAATGTTCCTGACAATATTTGGCCACAAAAGTGATTAGAGGAATGGAAACATCCTATGAGGAAAGGCTGGATGAGCTGGGGATGTTCAGCCTACAGAAGGGAAGGATCCAGGGAGACCTTTGATAGAGCCCCTTCCACTGCCTAAAGAGCTGGAAGGGGACTTTGGACGAGGGATGGACAAGGGGGAATGGCTTCCCAGTGCCAGAGGGCAGGGTTAGATGGGATGTGGGGAAGGAATTCTTCCCTGTGAGGGTGGGGAGGCCCTGGCACAGGGTGCCCAGAGCAGCTGTGGCTCCCCTGGATCGCTGCCAGTGTCCAAGGCCAGGCTGGGTGGGGTTTGGAGCACCCTGGGCTAGTGGAGGGTGTCTGTGCCTGTGGCAGGGGGTGGGATGGGATGAGCTTTGAGGACCCTTCTAACTCAAACCAGACTGGGGTTCTCTGGATCTTCTCTTATGTGGGAAGACTGTACAGGTTTGAAGACTGGCAAGTAATCTGCATTTCAGTTTGTCACAACAGGGAAGGGAGGGTCAATAGAGGAAAGCACTGCAGTGTGTGCAGAAGAATCCATGGCAGTGTCACCACAGGAATTGCAGCTGCCCCTGGAAGCTTTGCAGGAATTCTCCTGTCTTGTGAATTTAGGTAGATAGGGAGCAAGGCTTGAAATGTGTTAAAAACTCACACCTTTTGTGCTTCCCTGACTTTATTTGAATTAAATCCTTGAATATTCTTGTTTTCAGTCTGTCGTTTACCACCAGTGCAGCGCTGACATTGCCTGACCCTGTCCCTGCCTTCTACGGCGCTGCTGGTTATTGTTCTTCCCTAACATCACTTTGCTGCAGAATCAGTACTTCTCAGCATTATTTTCAGTGTTGTCCCCAGCCTTGCCATTGGATGTTCTGTCTGGGCATTTTAGTTTGTTAAATATTGAGTCTGGGCTCTTTGCTCTGTCGTCAGCATCAGCTCTTTGTTCTTGTGCTTTGCCTGGATGTTCCTGGTGATCTTAAACCTCAGTTCAGGGTCTTCTGTTTATTTTGTAGAAGATTAAAAAGGCCCTGGTTTATTTGAAGAAGAGATTTTTGGAACTTGATTCTTTGTGTCCACTGAGCTCATACAATAACTTTCCGTCCATCTATTGTAGTGTGGGAATGTCTTGGGAAAAGGGTTTGTTTCATTTTCTTCATTTCATGAGGCTTAATGATCCTCCACACAATGTGCACGATGTCAGTGTCTGGGCAGTGCTGACATGACTCAGTTGTCAGGAAACATCAGGCAGCAAAGCTGTCAGGTTGGGGGAAGTGTGGCTCCAGTGATGCCTGGAAATAACCCACTTAATAAAAATATCCCAGTTCAGAGGCTTGGAGAACCACTTGCAGAATTCATGCTGCTTGCTCTTCCCATTTGTTTTTTCTTAAGATTTCCACTGTAGTGTTTAAATGAGTAAATAAATACAAACACAAGTTGAAAATAGAATTTTTGAACTGGCTGATTCCCTTCTTGCTTTGAAATGATTTTGCTTTCTTACAGCTCTGTGTGTGGTACCTGCTTGTGTGTAATTAAATGTAATTATAGTAATTAAATGAGGTAGTCTGCAGGAAGAAAGGCCTTTCCCTATTTTCTGCTTTTTCCCCTTATTTTTCTACTATAATTTGATAAATGATCCACTACTTCAAAATCGTGTTTTCTCTAATTTTTACCATGGAAGAGCCACTTGAATATGCAATGGAACTTGATGTGGAATAAAGTACTGTACTAATGATGTCATATTTAAGCAGGAACATTATCACCCTGCTTTGCAAATAAATTCCCCGTCCACTAAAGCAATCTGGATGTATTTTCCCTCAAAAAGAAAGGCATTGGTCAGTCTCCATCCAAATTGAGCAAGTGCTTTCCTGCAGCCCTGTGCTTTTTTTCCCATTTTATTAGGTACTTCCCAGCTCTACCAGAGTTTAAAAACAATATGGTGACTGAGACATTTTATGGATTTGTTTGATTGCTAGCTCATTTTACCTAGATCCAGTGGATAAATCCAAGTTAATCATTAAGGTGTAAGAATGTCTTCAGGGTCACCTGACATGTTAACACTTTCCAGGCAGTGCAGATATGCCTTTGCTCATATCTCTCTTGACAAAACCGTTGTTGCTTTGGTTTATAATGTCATTCTCTCACTTATTTTTCATTTTAGGGGCAGTTTAGGACTTTTATGGAGGCTGGTAGCAATCCACTTGACTGTCATTCCCATGTATTTCTCCCCAGTCTGGAGCTGGCCAATCCCACTGGCTCAGTGTTGGGTTCTGTGGCTTCCAGGGGCTGAGCAGACCTTGCCTGCCCTCTCCTCAGGGCTCCCAGCATTCTCAAGTTCCCAAAAAAACCTCTGAAAAGCTGATGTGCTGGGAATCGGGACAGGAATTTCTCCTTTTTTGGTTGGATCATTTTAGCCAAGCCAATCTCCTGACCCCACTGATGGCAAGAGAGAAAGTGGGACCGAGCAGGTGTTTTTGGGGGAAGAAAGTGGTTGGATTTTCAGGAGGTTGGGCTGACTGCTCCATGTAGCAGCACCATAGATGTATCTGGTTCATGCTGCGGTTGCACAGTTACCTGGAATTCAAGTTAAACCCAGAGAGGAGCAGAGAACAGCCCCTTTCACCAGCTTCTGCTTCCAGATGTTGTTCCCTTCTGTGGTCCAGCTTTCAGGAGCTGTCTATTGATTCCTGGATTCTTAGATTTCTGTCTAGAGGCCGCTTGACATCCAGCAAAAAAATTCACTGAATAATTCCAACATCAGGCATGTGCTTTAGTGATATCAAGCCTATCATTTTAAGTCATCTGACAGTGGTGTTAGTGAGCATGGAATGTTCCCGGCCCTTTTTCCTCCATGGGATTAAGAATTTATGCTTTCTTTAGGTGGTAGTTTGGTGTTTAGTTTCTCCTCAGTAGGTCTTAATGCTTTTGTCTTCTGTTTTAGGGAGCCGTTTGGTATTAAAAATACAGAATATTAAGGTGGAACTGAAGTTAAGACTCATATTTGTTCTGCAGTAGAAGATTCTTACTGTAAGTCAGGGAGGAGTTTTTAACAAATATCCTTTGCTGCCTGATGCTTTCTGTTTGAGTTGGAAGGGCAGAGCCCTGGGCAGGGGAGTAAAGGTTGTGCCATGGCTGTGTAAAGATAAAACTGTCTGCCTAACCTCAATGCAGGCACTGCTCCCCATATAACTGTGGGGCTCTCGGCCTCGTGCAAACGTTTGTCTGGCAGAATAACTTGGGTTTCCATACGTGACATTATTGTGCATAAGATTCCTGCTGCCAAAAGAAATCTGGTTTCCAATCCAAGGAAAGCTGTAAATTGGAGTTACCTCCATGAGTTATTATCACTGTTTCTGTGATCTTTCTCAGTTTCATTCTGTTCTTTAGGTGATTGACAGAAGTAGTGAAATGAGCTAAAACATGTTCCTGTGCTCCTGGAATGGAGCTGCTCCAGCCCTTCCTTGGCTGGACATGCTGAGAACACATTTCCATCCTGGCTCCAAGGGCTGGGAGGAAGCAATTTGCATTAAATCAGTTGGTTTGCGTATCTCTGCTGAGCATTTTTATTTTTTTCTTGCAAGGTACCTCAATGGCTCCATTTGTTTGTATCAGGACTGAAAATAGAGATCTTTTAGAACATTCTTTACTCACTGGAAGTTAATTTTTCCCCCAGCCAGTTGTGATTGCCTTGCAGGATTGTTATTGAGCAAACTGAATATAGGAGGGCCCCAAAGGTTATTTCCTGGGTGTCCCATCTCCAGGTTTATGTAGTGAAAAGAAAAATGACAAAGCATAGAATCATAGAATAGGTTGAGTTGGGATTAAAACTCATCTCATTCCACCCCCTGCTATGGGGGATGTCCTCCATGGAATTTAGGTGCAGCCTCGGAATTATTCCTTGTGCATGTGGGTCTGCTGCTGAAACTAAGATATTTTGGCCAGACTGGGGATCCTCAATTGAGAGGATCCACTCCCAAACTGGAACAAAGTCTGTGGAGAAACACTGAGCTGATATTAAAATCAATTCCATGGTCTTGTAGCTCATTGAAGGCAGACAGAGGAAAGCCCAGCCCATAATGCTCGTTCCCTGTGCAGGTGATATCAGCAGGCGTTTGTCACAGCAAAGCCTGTGTGTGCAGAAAGGGATTTGGAGTCCTTTAGGGATAAGCCAGAAATGTTTCAAACTGACTTGAAGGATTATTTTTGAATCAGCACTTCAGGGCAAGATACTATTATATGGCTAGAATATATATGTTGTAGATAACATACTTTTTATATGTAACATACATCTCTATGCATATATATAGATATATAAAATGTGTATGTCTATGTATAACATATCTATAGCGTATATACAC
>WEIT01004252.1:256090-279172 GCA_013389985.1 Dryoscopus gambensis | reverse complement strand
ATATATATACATATATATCACACCAGCAAGTCCGTCCTCTTCATTTCACTTGTATTTTTATATACTCCTATTTCTAGCATTCATTTGTACACCCGTTTTCCCCTCTTTCTACCTCCAAGACTTTTACATGCTCCTCAAAACAAAGCCATAAATTCTCTGTTTTCTCCCATTCTTTCCTGCAGCACATCCTGGCTCTGCTGGAGCCCGAAGTGGTTTCTCTTCTTGCTGCTGCTGCACCATTTCCATCAACCCTTCAGGGATCTGTTTCTTTTCAAAGCTTGATGCTATTCAGAGAATATTCGTATTAAAATAGGGTAGGGAATATAATAGGGATTTAAAATATCTTTTAGAATTTTATCATCTGTAATAAATTCTTTTTTTTTTTTGGTGGACAAGGTTAAAAATGGATGTTTATTTCTGCAGCTGCCACTGGGCAGTGGGGAGTTCCAATGTTTCCTGTTGATAAAATGGATTTCTGTTATTGCACTGTGAAGTAAAACAAAAGTATAGCACAACATTGGTCTTAATTTGAACAATAGAACTAAATACATTTTTGCCTTCTAAATTATTTGTTTTTCCTCTTTTCCTCAGCCTTTTGGGGTGTTTCTACTGTGCATGACAGAGTTGTGCTGCTGAGCTTGCGAATAACTGACTTGAAATTGCTTTGAATAATTTTGCTTTTTTTTTTGGCTTTTTATACCTAATCAGAATTGATGTGACTGAAGTACAAATCTTCATAATAATCATGCATTTACTGGCAGTGATTGGAGGACCACCTTTTTGGCAATCTCTGGTAATTTTGCTCATGTTCTTACTTTATCCTTTGTAATAATCCTGTGGTCACTGAAGGACTCCTGCACATCTGGGGATAGTTTCACTTCTGCAGGAAGGTTTCACTTTTCCTCATAAATGGAAACATATTTTTGAGTCCAGATTCCATGAATTAACTGTGGATTCTGGCTGTACCAGAGTCATTAAAACAAGGTTATTTTATACCTTGTGCTTGCAGGTAGACAGCTATCAAACACTTCATGAACTTAAACCGTTGGTGAAATCCTGGCCAAAACCTGAATGAATTCCATGCAACAAACAGTGGAAGAATATTAAACTGGCATGAGGATTTGGGGGAAACTTACAGAGCAGTTGGGAACCATCAGTAGATAATTTAGCCTGAATGTGGCTGATAACTCTTGATTTGTGTAAGGGGAAAACGCCCAATTGTCAGGTTTTTCCTTTTAAACTAAGATGATCCTGATTAAATGAGGTGCTGGCACAGCCTGGCTGCAGATGTTTTATTTATATCTGTATCTGTGTATATATCTATATATAATATAGGCTCACCAGGCCATGACAGCTGACAGTTTAATAATGATGATAATAATAATAATACAATAGTAAGTATTACTGAAGCTACATTGAGCTATCAAAATGGCATTGCCCACAGAAAAGCATGTATGTGCATACATAAATTAAAAATATATACGTTTACTGGAAATAAAATCCAAAGCATTGATTTCCTGGAAGGTTTTCCTAGTTTTCTTTCCTGCTTATTGATCTTCTCTCTGTATCGGATAAATGCAATTCTTAAGGAGAAAGAAATCTTGATTTCAGTAGCACAAAGAGATGGTCAAAAGCCCCTGAAAAGCTTCACCCTAAATGGATGAATTTTTAATCTGCTCCATGTAATGGGAGCACATGTAATGAACCCACAGTATGTGGAGAGGATCCCAGACGAGCCTATCAAGGCCATCCTGATTTTGGTGCTTGTGCTTTCAGGCATAGAACCTCAAAGCCCTTAATTAATTGTATAAACTGCAAAGTAAATACCATTTAAGGGGAACAAGAGTGGGTAGGACTGATTAGAAAATAAAAATGAGGCTACACATCACCTTACTGGTGCCAAGTTTTCAAAAAATATTAGTGTGGCCAACCTTCCCATGCAGCTATAATTTAATAGTCTGTGTTACAAAGAGAATTTCTCAATTCATGTTCTCAGTTTCCTTTTTAAAAAAAAATAAAGGGGGAAGAATGCTGCCGCAGCAACCTCTGGCACAATTCAGTGGTGTTTATGTGAGCTTAGAAATTGGTCTCTTGTCATTAAATAGCTTAAATGACTCTATAATAGCCTTTTAAGTAACCCTTTTCAGGAGAATCTTGAAATCTATGGGAAGTTCTTGGTTGCAGCAGCATTTGCCTAAGGCAGCTCCCAAAAATACTAAACTGTTTGGGTTGGTTTGGTTGGTTTAATGGAGCATTTCTCCGGAGAGCAACTTAATCAAGTCTCCCATGACAATCCTGTTTATTCAACGAGTGAGATTTTGTGTTCATTTAGAGATAAATGTTATTTACTGCTTGCAGAGCAAAACAAATCACACAACCCCATCTCACCCAACCCTCTCTAATCCTTTAATACTTGATATGATTGCAAAATTGGTGGTTTGGTATTTTTTATTTCCTTCTGTCTGGGGGAAGTATGGAGTAAATGTGGTTGTGTACTCAAACATTCCACTTTTCATGGGAAAAGCAAAACACTCTGAACCGGCGGAATGCAGAGTTGTGGATTTCGGCAATTGTTGCTTTCATTACCTTTCCTTTATTCCATGAAACTGCGTGTGCCTGTCCTGGCTCCCTTCTTTCTGGCAGTGTAAATTCTCTTCAAAGCCTGTTAAATGCTGCTCCCCAGGCTGCTGGAGCTGGGTAATTCCTGTGGGATGCTGAGTATTCCAGCTGGAATCATTTGGGACATGCAAGTAAAGCAAGGAGGCTTAGGGTAACTTATTTAATACACGGATTATTTGGAGTTGGTTTTCCTGCTTGAAGCGAGAAGAGTGCTGCAATTGCTGAAGTTTTCTCCTACAGGGTCTGGGATATGAAAAGGCACAAACACTTTGAGAATATGAATCTGGAGTTTGGCCCTCTGGAAGTTGTTCCTTGGGCAGATGTGGCTGCAGCATATCTGGACAGCTCCAAACCCTAGCTGGGATCCAGCCGTGTGAGGAGGACTGCAGGGTCTGAGGTGCCCAGCTGGCTGTGGGGTTTGTGGGATTGGTGGGATTGGTGACAGGAGGAGTTCCCGGAGGAAGCGGCTCCCTGTCTGCTCGCATGGTCTCTTACAAGCTCCTCCCTGCTGCTTAGCTGGGCTCTGCTCTGGCCTATTTCCTCATAATTTTATTTTTTAAATCCCAATTTGTGCTGCACAAAACTCTGATGAAATGTACTCTGGAATCCTGGCAGTAATTTTCTGGCAAAATATTCCAGACTTGCTTTAATGCTGGCTCTGGCAACCCGTTCCCAACTCTGTCTGTTGCCCGCTGCCACTTGGTTATTGCCATGCCTAGGCTCTTCCCAAACAAAACCTGGAATCATGGAATGGTCTGGTTTGGAATGGACCTTAAAGCTTATTCAGTTCCACCCCCTGCTATGGACAGAGACACCTTCCACTGTCCCAGGTTGCTCCAAGCCCTGTCCAACCTGTAATTCTGCTTTCCCAGGATTTACCTGGATTCGGCAGCTCTCTGGGCAGTGCAGCCTTCCCTCTGTAATCAGCCTCACAGGGTTTAATAGAGAACATGATTTGTCTGCAAAAAATGTGGCTGATGATACTTCCCTGCATTGCTGACATGGTTTTGGGAAGTTCTACATGCATGTGACTTTGGATGAAGCCCCTGGAATCACCAGGAAGGGCAGAATAATTGCAGGGATTGTAGTAATACGTGGAATACCAGACAGGGAAGCCTTGTGGCTGTCTTCCAGTGTCCTCTGAGTTAAAATTCAGGGGCTGCAATGCCACTTTGTAGGAACATTTCCCTCTCTCCCTCTACTCAGAGGGAAAAAATAAAAATAATCTGATATTTGCTTGATTTTGCTGCTTCCCACTTCTGGTCTTGCTGCTCCCATTTTGTACATGGAGAAATTTAGCAGGTGCTGACTTTTTAATCCACTCCTCTGGCTTTCCTCAGCCAAATTTCTGTATGTGGCTGTTTCTCATTAATATTTTCTGCAGACATGTTTTGCACTGATGCAGTTGCTTGTGGAGGCCAAAAGAAGGGTGTTAAGAACCCAAAACTGGCCAAACTGGTGTTACAACAGTGTGGCCTTATGTTCTCCTTCCCTGAGCATCCTTCTCGAGTGTTCTAGTGGTAGTTGGGAGTTCATGGTGTGTTCTTCCCAGCCAACTCCTCTTGTCTTGGGGAAATGTCAACCTTAATGTCTTTTGACTCCTGTACGCAGTTTGCTGCTGTTTCCTTTTGCTTGTAAAAGCCAGTGCACCCCGTTCTTTAAATACCAAAGTATCAGTTCTGAGGCAGAGGCCAGCACAGGTACATGCTTTTAGAAGAGCTTGAGGAGTCCTGAGCCTCCTGATGTTAATGGATGATTACAAGTAGTGCTCCAGTCTGGCAATCCAAGCCTTCTCTTTACTTATCTTTATTCTTTCTCTACAGTCTTTCAGAAAATGCCTTTTTTTTTTTTTTGCCTTAGCGAGGGAGAAATATATTTGAGTATCATGAAACTGGGCAGGGTTTGGCATGAAGGGTTAAAGCTCTTCTGCCTCTTCATCATGCCCTGGAAAGATCAAGAGATTCAGTTGAATGGAATAGAAAACTTAAGATCTTCAAGAATGATCTTCAAACTCCGGGGGCATTTGGACAATGCTCTCAGGCACAGGGTGGGATTGTTGGGTGTCTGTGTAGGAACAGGGGTTGGACTGGATGCTCCTGATGGGTCCCTTCCGACTCATAATATTCCTTGATTTACCTGCTGAATGCTACTCTAAGAGTGTAATTAAAGAAAAACAGAATTAACTTGACCTCCTTTGGAGTTCTGTTCCTGGCTAGACTACTGGGGAGCCGACTGTTTATTCAGTTGAGTGCCATGACTTCAGTTCCCGAATGAAGAGCTTTTAGTAGTTGAATAGATACAGTTGGGAAGTTTTGGGTAGTTATCTTTAAACACTTGCTCCCATAACATATATCCTGTGGTTTAGTTTGGGCTATTTTCTTCTTCGTTTCTAGTTTTTCCTGTTCTGCTTGAAACATGACTGTTAAAAAACAAAGGAAACTTTCGAAACTGCCTGTACTCGTTCTCCCCTTCTTTAGCAACCTCATCCTTCCTCTCCTGGGTCACTGACTCCGATCTGACTTGTCTGATCTCTTTGCTTGCCTTGCCTTGCCAAGAAGTTGGGATCCAGTCCTTGAAGGGGTTTGTCTGACCATCCCAAGTGGCTCTTGCTCTGCCCAGTTTGATCTTGACTGCAGCTTCAGGAGAGGTGATGATTCTCTTCCCTGGAATGATTTAGAGCAAGTTCCTGGTTTCTGTCTATTTCTCTGCTTTTGGTGTCTCTTCTCTGGTAACTGAACATAAATCTGGCTTTCTGGGAAGCTTCATGGAAGGATTTTTGGAAAATACATTTTTCTCTATAGGAATGTCAATATCTGTATAGCAGAGAAAGAAGAGCAAATGTTGTGTTGGAAAGTGGAGTGTTTGAGTACACCTGGAATAGTAACCCAAATTTGAGTTTGTGCATATTTTAACTTCTTGTCTCTCTTCCATTAAGATTCCAATACTGAATATTCAGGTGAAAATATTCCCAGCTCTCTGTACTGTGGCAGGAACCATATTCTCCTGTACAAACTACTTTGGTGTGATCTTCACGGGTGGAGTTGGCAAAAATGGATCCACTATAGCAGTGAGTACCTTGGGCTGCCAGTTCCTCCTCAGCACGGAGGCTCTTCAGCCACAGTTTGTATTTAACATAATCCCTCCTCCATGGGAAATATCTTCCCTTCAGCTCTTTGCTGGCATGGGAAAAACAAGTTAATATTGTGTGTGTAAGAATAGTAGATTTAGGAGTCAGAGTTATAAAATTTTTGAACAAAAGTATTCATTGTACTTTGATATTTGTTTTTTAATTAATGAGACCCAGGTTACACAAATACACTCCTCACTGAAGAGTTCATAGAAAAATCCTGTGCAAAAATCCATTCAGAAGGAAATTTTTCAAGAAGATTCTGGGTTTGATCCTTCTAAAACATCTGTATTATTTATATTACCAATGTAAAAGAACAAGTGGAGGTGTCTGCACAAGCACCTTGTGTTGCAGTGTTCTTGCTGCCTAAAATCTGATGTTTTTTCCCCAGCACCAGAAAGTTTCCACCACATTCTCAGCTGCTGCTTGCTCAAGTTTCACCACTTTTTGTTCCTTTTACCACCAGCATTCAGAAAGACGTTTCTAATGTGATTTTATTTTTAACCCCTCATTGCACACCACGTGAGGGGCTCTTTGAGGTTTATTTGCAATGTGCACATTTTTTTAATCTCATGCTTTAATCTCGCCATAGGGAACGAGTGTCCTCTCACCTTTTCTCCATATTGGCTCAGTGATTGCCTTGGCTGCAATGATCTACAAGAAATCTGCCGTGCAGCTCTTTGAGAGGCACCCCTGCCTCTACATCCTTACTTTTGGCTTTGTGTCTGCCAAGATCACAAATAAACTGGTGGTGAGTGTGCCAGAATCTTCCCTAGTCTTGTTGCAGGAGAACTTTTCATAGATTATGGAGTTCTCTGGGTATTCCTCTGAGTAACTTGCACTTGTCTGTGTGCTGAAGAGATACTTGTGCTTTGCTTTAAGTAGCCTGGAGGTGCAGCAGAGCCTTTTTCTCTTTGAAAGGGCAGTGGAGGCCTGGAGTTGATGCTGTGGTTGCACAGGCAGCACCAGGACAGCTCAAAGCTGTTTCTCCCCCTTCCCCAGCTGTTAATTCACACTTCTGCAGTGTATTTGTGCACATGTGTGAAGAGCTGGGCTGGAACAGAGGTGGCTGGAATCCCCTTCAGAGGCAAAGGGGAGGAAGATTTGTCAGGAGATGGAGCTGCTGAGGTTTGGAACACTTGCTGAGGGTTTAACTTAAAGAATTGGAGGGAAATGTGGGTTAAAATCATTACCAGGTTTGTACAAGGGCGGAGGTGTCAATGGATGAGGGTTAAACAGCTCCTGCCTCAAACACCATCTCAGTTCTGCAGGCCTGTGTTGGGCTACTGTGAGCTGGGTCAGTGCTGGACTTAACTCACAGTGGAAGAGTTCAGATTCATAGTGGAGGAAGAGTTTAAGCTCACAGTGGAAGAAAAATTTCTTTCTTACCAGGCCCACTTTGGTGCTCAGTCCCATCCCAGCCATGCTGTGCAGTGGGGATGGAGTGTGGGGTTCTGTGCCTCTAGGGAGGCAAGAGAGTCACTTGAACACCAAAAATGTTCATGAAATTATAACCAGACAGAGGTGGTGATCCTTACGGAATGGGAGAAAAAGAGATGGAGAGAGCGGAACACCAAGTGTCCCTGACTTTTGAAGCTCTTTTTGAAGCAGCTGTGAGTTTTTATTTCCAGGCTCAACTTTAAAATTTACCAGTCTGCTTCCATTTCACTGTTTGGTTTCTGCCAGGAAGAACAGGTGGGCTAAAAACATGTTAGGTTTTTTTCCTGTGCTACATTCTCTGCACTAATAAAAGATGTCTCTCTGGAGACCTTGCATCTCTGTAGCTGTGGAGCACCATGGTTCAAACAATGTTGTTGCTGCTACTTAAGTATTTGATTTTTTGCAGTAATGTGACTTGAACTGTATGGTTTTGGCTTTGTGTATTCTGGAATCACTCTCCCTTGGCTGGCACATGCTTGTTTCTTAAACTTCTCTTTTTTTTACTGCAGGTTGCCCATATGACCAAGAGTGAGATGTATCTGTATGACACAGCATTCATAGGCCCAGCACTGCTGTTCCTTGACCAGTATTTTAACAGCTTTATTGATGAGTATATTGTCCTCTGGATTGCTCTGGTGAGTCCAGGCTCATTTTATTAATCAGCTTTGCCACTAATTCATTGTATTGATGGTGCCCAGCTGAGTCCCCTGGAGGGGGAGAGGACTGAGAAGGGACATCACAGGATGGATTTGAAGCTGGTGCAGAGCTGAGCAGGGTCACAGTGTCCCTGGCTTGGTGCTGGGACAGTCCTGGGCACTGTCTTCAGGGATGGTCTGGGTGAGGGGATCGAGGCACTCCCAGTCAGTTTGCAGAGGACACCAGGTTGGGTGGGATATGGATCTGCTGGAGGGAGCTGGACAGGTTGGATCCATGGCCAAGGCCACCAGTGGGAGGGTCAGCCAGGCCAAGTGCCAGGTCCTGTCCTTGGGTCACAACAGCCCCATGGAATGCTCCAGGCTGGGGGAAGAGTGGCTGGAAAGCTGAGAAGGGACCTAGTANCAAAGGAGGCTCAGGGGGGCCCTTGTGGCTCTGCACAAGTCCCTGACAGGAGGGGGCAGCCGGGGGGGTCGGGCTCTGCTCCCAGGGAACAGGGACAGGACAAGAGGGAACAGCCTCAAGCTGTCCCGGGGAGGGTCAGGTTGAGTATTCGAAAAAAAAAAATTGCTGAAGGGGTAATCAGGTATTGGAATAAGTTGCCCAGGGCAGTGATGGAGTCACCATCCCTGAAAGTATTCAAGAGGTGTCTGGATGTGGCACATGGGGACATGGGTGATTATGGTGGCTCTGGGGTGATGGTGGGACTCAATGATCTTAGAGGTCTTTTCCAACCTTGATGACTCTGTGATAGTTTAAAATTTTAAAGCACTGTAGCAAATATTCAAAGCTTAGCTTACAATGTTTTGCAGATGACTGTTGCTGCCTTGTTAGCAGGGGCTCTGTGATGGGCAGTGCAGGGGTGCTCTGGCTGTGCCTTAAGCTCTGGAATGTCTGTCATGACTCCAGCACCCATCAGGAAAAAGATCTTAAATTCAGCTCATCTGGGCTTATCAAATGCTCAAGTTTAATGTACAAAAACAGTGTTAAGCTTTTAGTAAAATTGTGTTGATGTGATGTGAAAAGATATTGTGTGAGGTTATCACCATGCAGAGTTAATGGGGCATTTCACAGTATCTCTGTAGCTGCTGTAACTCTTCTCCACTCTCTCATTGTAGAATTAGGAATCTGTTTTGTCTTGGGCTGGAAAAAAGCCCAGCATTCCCAGAAACTCTTTAGGGAGTGATGCCCCATCCATGGAAGTGTCCAAGGCCAGGCTGGACAGGACTTGAAGCAACCTGGTCTAGTGGAAGGTCTCTGCCCATGGCAGGGGTGGAGCTGGATGGGCTCTAGGGTCTCTGCCATCCCAAGCCAGTCTGTGATTCCACGGTTGTTCCTGGAGTTGGGGATTTAGCTCAATGGGCCGCAGTGCTGTGGCTGTGGAGCGTGGGCAGTTACACCCTTGTGTGGCACTCGAGGAACATGTGGGTGTAACTGTGGATGATTTTTCCCTGTGCAGATCCTGTCCCTGTTCGACCTGCTCCGATACTGTGTCAGTGTGTGCAACCAGATTGCTGCCCACCTGCACATCCACGTGTTCCGCATCAAGGGCTGCCCCACGCACTCAAACCACCACTAGGGACGGCAGCTGCCGCGGGGGAACGGAGAGCGAGCTGAGTTTCTACGGAATGGATGAAGACTTGTAGGAGACTAAGGCAAAAAGCAGATAAGAACAAAGTAATTTATAATAATCAATGTTGTATAACTTTTCTTCTTTGTTATCAGTAACACTCCTTAACTAGTCTCCTGCCTGAGAGAGTGAATTCCAAGTACACCCTAGTCAACTCTCCACGTAGTCAACTCTGTTGGTTCCAAGCCCGGGAAAGCATGCAGGGAGTAATGCTCTGTCTTTGTAATTACCTTGATTACAAATTAATCTCTATATGGTGAATGGATCCCCACCAACTGAAGTTTCTAATGTAGTATAATTACAGCTGCAATCTGACTTGCTTTTAATTTTAATATTTCATCATCTCTTAGTGAAATACTTGTTTAGTGTCCACTTGAAATTTATTTACTAAAGACCTGAGCTGGTAAAACCCAGAGATATCTCACTAAGTTGTGTGGCTGCAGCAGCTGCCAGGTGGGAGCCAGGCTGGGGTGGTTTTTGCTCGTGCATTGCTGACAAAGCGGTTTCATGCTGAACAGGGTCCTGTGAGCCAGGGGGTGCCCGGCATGCAAAATAGTGTGGTATCTTTGTCAATTAATTTTATTTTTTTAAATAAACATTATCTAAAAAGACAACTTATTTCTCAATTTTCTTCAGTGGAAAAGACTATAAGAAAAAAAAATTTTACTGTTTACTTTTTTATGTATAAAACTTAAGCAAAATTTCCTTTCTGCTCTTAATAAATAAGAATTCTGAGAGCAACGGTTGTCTTGAGCTGTGTGTTGCTCTGTCCTGCTTAGACTTGTGAATGACAAACCTGCCTGTGCTTTAGCAGGTAGTTTTCCAGTGCTTTTATGTGGATCATGTTGTCATTCCAGGATCTCCAAGAACTTTGCCTGCTATATAATAGTACAGTAAGTTTGGGTTTATTTTTTCTGTCATTGTTTTAATACCATTTTAACTGTGGTGAACTGCGTGAGGGACACCAAGTTAGATTAATGGAGGCTTCAATTGCATGTAATGAAGTTCACCTGGTGCCGCAGGCCCTGGCACTGAGGGGAACCTCAGCCGAGCAAAGGGGCTGAAGTGCAGAGCAGGGAGTGTCTCTGAGCAGGATCTGCCTTGGCCGTGGGGGAACTGCTGGGGACAGAGCTGGAATGCTGGGATCCCATGTCTGAAATCCCAGCCCTCTGACCATGGAGCATCTCTCTTAAGATGGGAAGGAAACTTCTCCTCTGTGCTGGGAGCCCAGGCCAAGGCAGTGCCTGTGGATGACAGCATGGCTCTGAAGGAATCAAACACAGCTCATGTTCAGAAAAAAAACAAACCAAAAAACCCCACACCTCAGTAACAAAATCAAAACCTCCCTCAGCTCCTGGAAGCACTGACGTGGATTTCCTGTGATACCCCAGTGATTAGAAAATGTGCTCAGGAAGTGGAGAGAAAACTCAGTTCCTGCAGTGCCTGAAGAGGTTTGAAACCCTTGTTCCCCCTCCCTGGGCAGTGCTCAGTGTCTGGCTGCCATGGACTTGAGAGATTGGGCTTCCTTGTGTCCTGGCAGGGACAGGACTGGAGGGGACGCAGAGGAAGGTGGCTCTGGTTTAGTGATTGAAGTGTTTGTGGGGGAAGACCAGGCTGGCCCTGCTGGGCTGTGCTGGGAAGCAGAGCAGAGGTGCTGAGTCCTGTGGCTCAGCCTTGGAACAGGGATGTGCCCAGTCTTGTGCCTTCTGTGCTTGGAAGAGTCTTGATTCCTTCCTGCAGCGTGGCACTGTGTCAGCAAGTGAGCTGGAGGTCATGGGTCAGCCTAGGGGCACTGGGGGAATCAGACATGCTCAGGGTGAGGAGGAGACTCTTGTAAGGCTTCCCCCCTCCACCCTTGCACTCCCACTTGGAATCTTGTGAGCAGCAGCTTTATGGCAAGTGCAGCTTGAGGGTTCTTTGGGCAGCTGGCTCTGTGTTGGGGATCTTGTCAGGGTCCTTGCCAGGCTGGAGCTAGAGAGGGGATTTGCTTCCTGCATCCTGACACACCTGGGGCAGCTCCCGAGTGTCCCGAAGCTCTGCTCCGAGTGCCTTGGTGCCAGGAGCATCTCCATGTGTGAGGTGACAGCTCTGGATGACAGTTTTAGAGGTAAGTGGAATTCAGGGAACTCATTAATTGAGTTTTAACTGCAATGAGCTGGGGAAAGGGTTGATCTGAACAGTGCAGCCTCTGCTACTGCTCTTCAAGGGGAGCAGGTAAAAGTCTGCAAGGGAAGAGCCTGGAAGGGTTTGAAAGCGCTGTTTACAAACCACGTGTTTCTTTTCATCAGCACAAAGTGGGTGCAGAACTGTTGCTTGGAAAGTCCCTCCCTTGGGTGTGAGTGGTTTCCCAGAATCTGAATCAGTCCAGTGGTTCATCAAGTCCAACCTTTGACCAAATACCTCTGTGCCTACTTACCCCTGTAAACAAGGAGATTCCTGCTGTCAGTCCTCAGGGGTTCAAGATTAGGCTGCTCCAAATAATTTTTTACTGATACTTGAGACTGGAGAAGAACCAAGGCCTTTAAAAAGCTGTGTAGGACCAGACTTCTATGTGCAAAACTAAAGCCTGTTGCTGTTCAGGACACCTTTTCCTGAGCTTTTCACTCCCTGGAAGTTTGGATGCCCCCAGCCAAGAAAAAATTCCATTTCTCTGCTGATACAGTTTCAGTGTTATCAGGGAACAGTCACTGCTGGCAATCCAAGCCTTCTAAAGTGCTGCTATGGGTCTGGCTATGGTGACAGATAGTGGAATAAATGACCTTTCCACCTGCCTTGTTTGTGGCCATGGGTCACATCAGACATGCTTGTGGGGCTGAGAAGGGGAGCAGGGGATTTGTGGGCTCAGCCTGATCTCGTGATGGGCCCTTTCACTTTCTGTTGTGTCCAGAAGACACTCGGGAGGAAGAACTTTTGCAGCAGCAGCACCTGGGACTGAGAACATGCCCTGCTAAAAAAATACAATTCTGCTCTGCAGGTTTTCCTCTCAATTTGTAAAGAGAAGCTGGAAATTTCCACTGGGTGTTGTGTTGGCTCTTTAAGAGCTGCTGACGGAGTTCCCTTGCTCTGATAAGGGCTTTAACACAAGAAAGGGGCAGGTCAGGACACCTCAGGGCCTCTTTCTGTGTCATCCAATCGTCAGCTTTGTTTCGAGGCAGTAGTTTCCTCCTCTTCCCATCCTACCCAGCTTGCCCCAGCTACCTCCAGTGCTGCTGCGGCCCAGCCGTGAGTGTGGAATGGAGCTGCAGAGAAGTTTGATCATTTCCAGAGTGTGAGGACTGCAGCAGCTCAGAGGTTACGGCCAGGTGGGCCAGGAGTGGGCTGGGAGCAGGGGCTGTTCCTGCCCTGGAGCGGTGGGAAGTACTGGGCTGTCACCCCTATGGTGGCTCCAGCAGGCTGAACCCTCCCAGGACTGTTTGCTGGCACTGAGGCTGCTGGCAGAGGGTGACACATGCCAGAGCATGAAACTCACCTTCCCCAGGGCAGCTGCATAGCAGGGACTGAGTCCCAAATCAGCAGCAGGGCTGAGCTGCCTGCCGGCCGGGCCCAAAGTTGTCTGGATGGTGTGAGTTGGCCAGTGCTGTGCTGGGAACTATGTTAGCAATTTAGCAGAATAAATGAGCTCTTTCCAGTTCAGGGAAACATTTCTTGGTGCTGTTTTATTTCCTGTTGTAGGTTTGGATCAAGTGTTGGGCAAATCTTGAGCAGGAAGAAGAATTGAAAGATACGCTGCAGGTTGTGCTGATGTGCTGCAGTGTGGCCCAGCCCCGGCGTCCCTGCTCCCAGCAGCCCCAGCTGAGCCTTCCCAGTGTGTCCCCAGCAAACAGTCTGCCCACCCTTTGGGCATTAAAGGGAGGGTGTTAAAGCCAGAACTTAACTTAAATGCCTATAAAAAACCAGGAGAGTGACGTTTTACACAAGGAGACAGTGATAGGACACTGGAGGAGGAATGAATTTAAACTAAAATAGGAGATTTTTAGATGGGATGTTGGGAAGAAACTCTTCCGTGTGAGGGTGGTAAGGCCCTGGCACAGGTTGCCCACAGAATCTGGCCTGGAAGTGTCCAAGGCCAGGCTGGATGGGAATTGGAGCAACCTGGGCTAGTGGAAGGTGTCCCTGCCCACGGCAGGGGTGGAATTGGGTGATCATGAACATCCCTTCCATCCCAAACTAATCTGAGATTCCATGATTCCAGGATGTTTTTGATATTTTGATGTCTGGTGGGTACCAAGTGATGGGACAGCCTGGCTGTAAGATCTCAGAGAGGAGAATGAAGCTCTGCCTTCACGGCCAGCCTTTGCTGGGAGAAGTACCTGGCTCTGGTTTCTCTGGGGTGAGACCAGTCAGATCGGCAGGCCCAGCCCAGCTTCCCCGCTGCAATATTTATTTCCTGGGTGAGTGCATTCAGAAAGGAGGAGAACCATCACTTAGCTTTAATCTGCTGCTGGCATCACATTTCAGAGAGGAATTGTAAGGTTTTAAGAAAAGTTGGCACCAAGACCAGACCCAAGGAGGATGGTGACACATTTTAGTCTGGGGTGGAACAAATCCTTCCTCCCTCCCCGAAGCTATTGATCAGCTGTTTCCCCCTTGACACCCCACAGCCACGTGGCCTTCACAGCTTGCTCCAGCACAAATAAATAACCTGCTGGAAATGAGTATTTTTGTTTCCTTAGAAAGCCAAACTTGGCTCTATATGGCGCCAGTGATGTGGCTGCAAGAGAGGAAACCACTAAACCCCCCCACCTGCTCCTGCTGGTGTTTTAACAATGGCTCAATAAAACAATATAAAACAGTTGTTAATAACAAAACCTCAGGAATTGTTCAATGGGATGTTCCTTATTTGCAAACCCCTGGTTTGTTTTAATAAGTAACCTATTTCCTACTCATCCCTTTTTGTTCCCCCTTACAATAGTTACTCTAAACCCTGGTTGTCCTGCAGCCAGCCCTGGCTGCCCTCCCTCTGCGTGAGGTGCTGGGGGGACAGGGACTGTGCAGGGCCAAGCACTGGGAGTCACAGTCTGTCCCTGCAGTGACCACGGTTGAGAAAGAAATCCCAGCCTGGCACTAGTTCCGTGCAAAGAGTTTTCCAGTGCAATGATGCCCTGAGGAAGAAAGGGTAGGACTGGTGCTTGGTGCTGCCCGGGCAGCTCGGGAGTCCCAGATGGGCAGGAGCAGAGTCCAGTGTGGTGCTGCTGGCAGAAGTGTGTCAGTCCCAGTCCTGCTCCTCTGCTCCCAGGCTGGACTTCAGGAGCCCCTTCGGTGCTTCTTCTGTTCATGGTACTCTGTTATTTTCTGCTGGAAATACGCTGTGGAGGAGAAAAGGTCGTGGGTGAGGTGCTGGTGTTTGGAATGGGGGATATAGGGCTGCATAGCCCGAATCCTGGGACGTGTTTGCACCCCAAACCGTGCTGGGTGACGGACACCTGCAGCCAGAGAGGACCCAGGGGAAATGTGGAAATAAAGTGTCCAAGGCAGGTTGGACAGGGCTTGGAGCCCACAGCAGCAAGTGGAACAAGATGCCCTTTAAAGGTCCCTCCAACCCAATTTGTTGGAATTCCTGGATTCTATAAGTCTATGAAATGGGGGTGGTTGCCATGCCACCCATCCCTCTCACCCAAAATAGGCTTTATTATGCTGGGTTAGCCAGAGGTTTTAACCCATGTGTTTGCTCCTATTCAGTTTTCTGTTTCCCACCAGCAAGGAAGGGAGAAAGCAGCAGACTGAGCAAAAAGCCAGAATGGTGACGTAGACTGGGAACACAATGAGAAAACGGGGATTGTGCCATCTCTCTCTCCCTCCCCAGGTCCAGGTTTGCCCTATAAGGTCTCACACAAGAGGGCAGAGAAGCAGCACCTGAGGCAGTGTGAGCCAGGAGCCGCCCGGGTCGGGTGGCAGATCCCAGCCCAGGATGTCTCCATCCACCAGTACAGTTTTTGGGTGGTTTCCTCCACCTCCACTGCCCATTTGTCCTCGTCCCTGGCTGGGAGGAGGCTCAGCTCTGCCCTGTGCCCTGTAAATCCCCGGGAAGGGGGAAGGACCAGCCCTGCTGCCATGGAGCCAGGGGCTGAGCTGAGTCAGGCTCCCGGCAGCTGCTGCTGTGCCCGAGCCAAATGTTTGTGCTGCTGCTGCTTGTTGGCCTCAACACGGATCTCCCAGTGAGCCGGCCCCGGCTCCAGGCAAGTGACAAGATCTAAAATGAATCATAGAATCCAGAATCCCACACTGGTTTGGGTTGGAAGGGACCTTAAAGCTCTTCCAGTTCCAAACTCTGCCCTGGGCAGGGACACCTTCCACTAGACCAGCTTGCTCCAAGCCCCATCCAGTGTGGCCTTAGACACTTCCGGGGATGGGGAGTCACAATGAGGATTTTTTTTTGCTTGACAGGGATGGAGAAAGGAGGCCATTATTGAGAGCAAACAGGATCTGCTCAGTGCCCTGAGCACCCTTAGCTTAGGCTGCATCCCATCCCTCACCAGGCACGAGGTGTCTCTGCCCCTGAACCAACCAGCCCAGGGTTCTACAGAGCTCACCTGACTGGGGAGGGGAGGAGAAACGGGACCATTACCTTCCTGTGGGATCCTGCTCTTCTCCGCTTCCTCAATAAATAGGGAAAACATGTTCGTCTTCACAAACTTCTTCACGAATCTGCGGCAGCTCTTGGAGGCGATGGCCTTGCAGAAGGCTCGTTCCTGGAAGGTGCCGGAGCTGCTCCTGCCCCACTTGATGTAGGAGGCGTAGTGCCCCACCAGCCGCACGAAGAAGTGCACAAAGGCTTCGGACACCAGGGCGTTCACCTGCTCTGAGGCTGGAAGGGGACACAGAGCACAAGAGGTGGGGATGGCACCTCTGAACTCAAACAGGATGGGCTTATTTTAACCTGGTCTGTGTTTGCAGCCCAACCAATTACTTGCTTAGAGCCTTCCTCTGCCACTAATCAAAGATCAGACTAATTTTGCTGAGGGAGCCCTGGCTGTGTTGCTTTCCAGGGTGGCAGCTTCTTAATGTTCTAAATATTAACAAAAATCCATTTTTCCAGCAGAATTATCTGTTCCTGCTCTCGTGTTTCAAAGGACAGAGGAAAAGCCAAGGGATTATGCTTGCAAATAGGGGGAGAAGCATCCCAGACCAGGTGCCTTGAGGCAAATCCCTTGGCTGAGGTCTCTAGCCATGGAGAGGGCAGATCAGGGCTGTTTTACCATGACAGACATCCTTACTGTGCTCGTTGTTGTTGTTGTTGTGCCTGTTCAGAGATATCAGCATCTCGTTCTGCAGCTTCCCGGGCAGGATCTCCTCCTCATCACCCACCTGTAAGGCAATGGGGCCGTGAAGCTCAGAGGGAACCCAGCTCACGGGGCCGTGGGTTGGTGCAGCCTGTCAGGGGGGCTTTCAAAGTTCATTAATTAATTATCATCACAATGTCCTGCAGAGATGTGGGCGTGGGATATCCCGTGCATGGACCCTGCTGTTCTGGCTCAAAAGCCAGGTGCAGTGGCTGTAGACTTTCCTGCATGGGACATTCCCCCTGGGTGGGTGGCACTGAGATGGCTCTGCCCCCAAAATTGTAGAACCACAAAATCCCAGATGGGTTTGGGTTAGAAGGGACCTTAAAGATGATCCCGTTCCACCCCCTGGCACGGGCAGGGACACCTTCCACTATCCCAGGTTGCTCCAAGCTCTGTCCAGCCTGGCCTTGGACACTTCCAGGGATCCAGGGGCAGCCACAGCTTCTGTGGGCACCCTGTGCCAGGGCCTGCCCACCCTCACAGGGAAGAACTCCTTCCCCAAATCCCGTCTAACCCTGGCCTCTGGCAGTTTGAAGCCATTTAAAAATGTGGAAGCTGCCAGCTAGCTGACACCAAAGGAGAAAAGGCCCTTCCTGGGGTTACCTAGGCCACCCCCAGCCCCACACCCACACAGGGAGGACCTACCGCCCGGATGATCTTCCCTTCACAGAGATCAACTATCAGAGCCTGAAAGAGAGCAGGGAGTGACCAGGTTTAGCCCTGCCGAGGCATCTGGGCTTCCTCCCACCCATTTTGGGATGGGACTGGTGTGTCACCAGCCCACGAGGGTGGCAGGAAGGGATCAGCCCCTCTCTGCTGGAGGGACCTGGGCAGGGGGACCAGGACATTCCCCTCAAGGACAGTGTTTGCTGCAGGTTTGGTGGCTTGTCCCTGCACAGCTTCCCTCTGCTTTGAGGCTGGGATGACCCCAACAGCAGCTCCTGGAGCTGCAGGGGCAGGGCAGCTCCCAGGGGAGTGTGGAGGTATCGCAGCAGGTGCCAACGGGAGGGGACACAGAGGACTCCCTAATTTCCAGCCTCCCTGGAGGGGAAAAGGACACAACCAGAGCCTCCAGCCCTGGGGCCAAGCCAGACCTGGGGACATGGATTAACTGATGGCTCCACCCAGCTGCCCTCCCCTCCAGATGAAATACCTCCTCCATTGGCTGCTCCAGGACCCGCTCCAGGTGCCGCATCTGGATGCCAACCATGAAGGGCGTGGGGCAGCACACGGTGTCCAGCAGGCACTCGGGGACCACGGGGATGTAGGTGTGAGCCCAGGTGAAGGGGTACAGGAGAGCAGCCACGGCGTGGATACACTGAGACAGGACACTGCAGGACAGGGAGCCAGCAGTGATACCATTGTGGGGAGGAGGGAACATCCCACCTCGAGCTCTGCTGTGTCCTGTGCCACTTCAAGGGCGTTTTTATGGGCATTTTTTATAATAAAGAGATCAGGACTCACCTCAGTTCCTCAGCCAGGAAAATGAGCCGTCGCTCCAACACGGCGGAGGCGAAGATGTGCAGGATGAGGTGAGGGCTGAGTCGCTGGAGCAGAGCCTGGAACTCCACGTGCTCCAGGTGGGCATCCACAGGCCGCGTGAGCTCGATGAGCTGCCAAGGAAGAGCTATGGAGCCCCAGCTTAGGAGGGACAACACTCCCCCCATCCTGCCCTGGCTCCCTGAGAAGGTGATTTGGAAGCCATTAATGACCAGAGTTTGCAGCATCTGCACCGTGTCCATGTGCAAGGGACAAACCCCATCTCGTCCTGTCGGGAGATTCAGCCTGCACAGCACTGAGGACTCAGGGAAGCCATCAGTGATGTGCACTTGGGGGGCTCTTTATTTGAGCGCTGGATTTTTAACCCAAATGCCTCATTTCTCCAGTGCTCCCAAGTCCCTGGCAGGGGGTGGCAGGGACATGTCCCATCTCAGTGTCTGACAGATCATCTGTGAGCTGCCAGGAAAGGGAGGAGTGGGGAGGGCATGACTTCTGCTACAAATGCCACAAAACCTTCCTCTAAAGCCACTCTGGCAGGGTCAGCCTGGCAATTCCTGGCTAGGATGTCCCAAAAGTGAGGGATCTAATAGATATTTGCAAGCAGGCTGGCTACTCAGCTGCCTTTGCCCATGACAAGTCTCCCAATCCCATCAATCGCCCTGTGGCAGCTGGACACGGCGAGTACTGAAGGGTTAACAGGACTGTGCAGCTCATTACACAGTCCTGGCCCCTCTCCCCATCCTTCAGCGGGGAAAATCTCCTTCTCCATGTGCCTTTCCACCAAAGCAGCATCTTCCCAGCCAGCAGCATCAGCCTTGGCTGGGCTCCACAGCCCCTTTCCAGCACAAATCCTGCCCCATCCCCAGCTCTCAGCCCATGCAGTAGCCAGGCTTAACTTCTCCTCCTTTGCTGGACTGAGTGATCTCCTTGCCTTGCTCCAGCCCCTGCCCAGAGCCCCAGAGCACAGCTCTTTCGAAGAACATCCTCACTCCTCCTCCCTCCGGCAGCCCAGGCCGTGCTCCCAACCATGGCCCTGGGCCAGAGCATTGAGCAACCTGCAAAGTCTTGCACAAGCTCCCTGGATGAAGAAATTGCTTGGATCACCAGCTGCTAGATTGCTCTAGAGAGGAGAGATCCTGCTCTCAGGCCCTCCCTGGCAGGGGACATACGTGGGGTGCTCAGCATTGAGGATATTTTGCCCAGTGCCAGGTCTTCCCCATTTTTCCAGCTCAGCTTTGCCACAAGAGAAAGAAAAAGCAAATTAAAAGGCTGTGCCTGTGCACGTCTGGGCCGTGCGTGGGCGCAACGAGATCTTTTCATCCCTGCATGGATCAGATCTTTTCTCCATAGGAAAAGACTGGGCTTGCCACACACCTGCACCTGACCGGGGGGCTAAACCAGGCAGGAATCAAGGCTGGGAGCTGAGCACAGTGATATGGAGAAGAGTAGAATCATGGAACCATGGAATCATCAGGATTGGAAAAGCCCTCTAAGATCATCAACTCCATGTTCACCACTAACCCCCATCCCCAAATACCACATCCACGTGTTTTTTGAACAGTTCGAGGGATGGTGATTCCACCACTGCACTAGACAGGCTGTGCCAGTGCCCAACCACTTCTTTTGGGAAGAAATTTGCAGCCCACGACAGCCCTGGCACCACTGTGCTCCTCAACACTGGCTTAGGAGCAGGAGCAGCTCCCAGCCCCTGGCACAGCATCCCACTCTGGCATCAGGACAAGTCCTGGCACAGTGTCCGGAGAGGTTTTTGAGTGGCAGTTCCAGATCCAGGCTGGGGGAGCTGCAGAGGATGCAAAGATGGGGCAGCATCCCCTGGGGACGGGCTCCTTCCTCATCCTCACTGCTCTCCTCCTGGATCAGGAGGGAGGTAACACCCAAATTCCCAAGGGATGAGCCCCCTGGCAGCCTGACCCACCCTGCCCTGCTCCAGTGAGCTCCCCTGGGTGCTGCAGGTGTGGAGGACGCTCCCAGACACAGCCTGGGCTCCTCGTCTTGCAGCAGTGCAGGAGGTGCCCCCGAGCTCCCCACCAACCTCTGTGCCCGACTCGGGGATGAAGCTTTTGATGGTGACAGTTTTCCCAGGAGCTGGGAAGGGCGATTCCCGAAGGCCCTGCATGAAGGGGTAGATCACTGCCATGGAGATCTGGCGCCTCTTCTCCACCTCGTCCAGGATCTGGGGGAGAAAGAAGTGAGCCGGGAATGCCCAGCAGACAAAGGAGCAGCTGCCAGGGCCACCACTGGGCCAGACAGGGCCACCACGTCCCTACCTTGGAGAAGAGCCCAAAGCAGCCGAGGCAGCTGATGATGCAGAAAACCTCAGGGAGCTGGACACCACGCCCAGATGGCTGGAAGAGTGTGGGAAAAGGATTTGAGCATCTCCCAGCCCCCTGTACCAGCTCCACGCTATCCAAAGGGATCCTCACTTGCTCCCCTCAAATTCCCAGTCACTCACTGGGGGGTTTTCAGAGCTGGGGCCAAGGCCAAGGATGCAGCTGATGCTGGAAAAGCAGAGGGTGCCCAGAGAAGGTGATTTGGGTGCCTAAGCTGTTAATTATCCTGGTGCAAAGTCCTTTGGCATATTCCCAAACTCTCCTCCCACCCAGACACATGTCCTCCAAGACATCCTGCCCCACTATCCTTGGGGTTAATCCTGCCTCCTGCTACAACAGGGTCCATCGGGATGAGTTCTCTGGTTTTTTTTCCCCTTTCCAGGTGGACTATCTTGGGTCTGTTTGCTCTCTGCACTGTCAGGCCTCCAGACATCCAGTTCCAGCAGCTGATGCTGGACCCTGGAAGCCAAAATGGGAAGGTTCAGCAGGATGAAGGGGTGATGGGATCCAGCAAGTCCCCAGGCTGTGGCACAGGGATGTCCTCCTGGATTTATGTCCCTGTATAAAGCAGCAGTTGGGGAAGACCACTGCACCTTGGAGCCCCTGAGCTGGTCAAACCCGTGAGTTGAGAAACAGCTACTGCTCAGATGTAGTTTTTTGGGATGGGGCTGAGGGCTCCCAGCTCCTTGGCACCTGGATGGCTGCATTCACATCCCCATCCTGATCCCAAGTGGGATTTGCATCCATCCTGACCACTGCAGACAAGGGAATAGAGCCAGGAAAGCTGTGGAAATCAGTGGGGAATCACAGAACCATTAAGTTTGGAAAAGCCCTCCAAGACCTTCAAGTCCAAAAGTCAGCCCAGCACCACCACATTCACCCCTAAACCGTGTCCCCAAGATCCACATCCACATGTTTTGTGAACACTTATTGTTTCCTCCATCCAGCATCTGACTGATGCCTCAGCAGAGAGCTCCAAAAAGCCCCTTTGGGTACCCTCTTGCTGCTTTGTCATCACTTTGGTCAAGGCCGGTGGCTTTCTGAGGCACGCCCCCAGGAGCTGAACTCCAGGCATGGCAGGAGGTGCCGTGTCCCACCACGGGGAGGGGGTGACACCCTCGATGAGTTTGGGGTGGGGAGGGCTCACCAGCAGCCGCCTGCAGTAGCCGATCTTCCTGCTGCCATCCACGTTGGTCAGGACAAAAGAAAAGGTTTCGCTGCAAGGAGAGAAAACAAGAGGGGCTGGGATGGGCTGGGCTGGTCCTTCCAGCCCTCAGGAGTCCAGTGGGGTGGGGGCCCAGTCCACACCCTGCAGTGGGGCAGGTACCTGGTGAACTCAGTGACAGGGGCCCAGTTGTTGCCATCGGGGAAGCAGAAGAGGGGGATGGCTTGCAGGAGACGTTCCTCCTCCTCTTTCTGGCCCTTCAGCAAGTTCTCGCGCTGGAAGGAAGCGATGCCAAGAGTCAGGAAGATGGATGGTCCCCATCATCCTCAGGGATGGGGTGGGATGGGGTCTGTCCCAAAGCGACCCCCACTCAGAATGATGCAGAAGGGGTGTGCACATGTCTGGACAAGTGTTACCATCAGTAAAGCTTTGAAAAGGGAAGGCCTGGTAAAATCATGGCTCCTGCCTATTACTTAGGCTAAGCAGAAAGGGACTGTGGGAGAGAGACTCAGCTGGAAGAGGGGGAGTGAGGCAGGCTGCGTGAATGCCTTGTGCCCACACCGTGGTGTATGGTGGTTGGGCAAATGGGGTTCGTTGTGCCTTAAAACTATGTAAACTGACAACTGACTAACGGGATAAAAAGGCTGGGGTTTTGGCGATAAAGATCCTCCTTTGCACCTGCTTGGGGACCCTTGGTTGCTCCTTATTGCTACAGACAAGCATCTCCCAAAAATCGAAATTTTGATTTTCAACCCGTGGACAGTGAGGCAAAGCAGAGGCACCCTCTGCAAACTGGGATCTCCTCCTGTGCTGCCTCCCTGAGGTGTGATTTCCCCACTGTGGTCTCCCCTTTCGGGACAGGAGGCCAGGGACAACCCCTGGGAGTTTCCTCCCGGGGTTTGTGGCCCTGGGCCGGGATCATGGGGAGGGGCAGATGGTCCCAGCAACCCCAGCCCAGGAGAGGCAAAGCCCAGGGATCTGGCGCTGTGACTCAAGGGCATGGGGCACTTTTCTCTTCTCCTTCCATGGCTTTAGTGATGGGGGAGGAACAACGTCCCCTTCTCCTCTAAATGTGGAAAACGAATCTTATCAGAAATATGGCACTAAATACCTTTGGGAACTGGTAGGTTATCTTGGGTTCATAATGTCCATCTGGCATCTTCTTCAGTGACACCACGACCAGGTACTCAAAGAAGAACTGCCCAGCAGAGTAGAAGACTGAGCTACGCTCCCCCGGCTTCCCCTGTGGCACCCGCGGGGGGGTGTTTTCTGCAGCAGAGGCCCCATCTTTTCCTTCTGAAGCCAAAAAAAAA
>WEIT01004252.1:227069-250864 GCA_013389985.1 Dryoscopus gambensis | reverse complement strand
CCGGTGCAGCCCCGGCCCGGCCCGGCCCGGCGGGGAGGGCTCGGCTTCCGCCCGCAGCGCTTTCGCTTTCCCGGGGGAGGAGGGACGGCACGGGGCGGAGAGGAGGAGGAGGAGCGGGTAACCGGGCAACACCTGGCACCGGCTGGGCACGGTCCGGGCAGCGGGAGCAGTGCGGCGCGGGGTGGCCCGGGAAACCGAGAAAAACGGGCACGGGGGGCCCGGGAGCATCGGGAATGAGGGGAGCAGGGAGCTGAAGATGCCAGGAGGAACTGGGGTGGGGGATCCGGGAGTACAGGACATGGGGGTAAGGGAAGAATTGGGAATGGGAATCCTGGGAGCATTGGGGAGGAGTCAGGAGAACCGGGCACCGAGGTCCTGCGAGGAACCTGGATACGGGAGTTCTGGGAGCATCGGGAATGGGGGAGGCGGGAAGACCTGGTTGCAGAAGAGCAGGAGCACCGGGTACGGGGGTACTGGGAGCACCAGGATCGGAGAGCGCGGGCACGATGGTCGTGGGGGCAGCGGGAATGGGGGAGCTGGGAACACCCCGAGTTATAAGGATGCCGGGAGGAACGGGGCGTGGGGCATGCAGGAGAATCGGGCATGGGAACACCCGGAGCACCGGACACAGAAGGACCTGAGTATCCCCTCAAACGGGGCTAGGCATAGTAGTGGGCAGCGGGCACAGCCTAGGCTGGGGCACAGGGCAGGACTGGGCACAGGGTGGGAATCGAGGCATGGACCCTGGGAACAAGGGTTTGCCCTTCACCACAGGGCACAAACTACTCATTCCCCAGTGCTGCAGCATTGCCCAAACCCTGCTCCAGCATCCTGGGCTCCTCCAAGCCCTTTTCTCCCCGGGACCCCGCCAGTGCCAGGACCAGTGCCCAGCGCAGCCTCTGCGGGGTCGGAGATGACAGTGACCCATCCCCTCCAGAGTACAGAGGTTTTGGGGTCTCTCGCTCTGCAATGTCATGAGGAGTCAGCCCATCACCCGCTCCGGTGACTCCACCACGCTTCATTCCCAGTGCTGTGGGCTGCGAGCTCGTCTGGACTCCACTCGGGAACGCCGGCCGGGTTGTGCGTTACCTCGGGCTGGCGTTTCTCCACCGGTCAGAGATTTATCCTCCCTCCCAGAGATACTGAGAGGTGCTTCGTCCAGCTCTTGGGCTGGAGGCCGGCTGCCATTCGCCTTCATTGCAGAAAGGAAACGCAATGTCTTGGTGCTGCGATCCGGGGATTTCCCTGTCCCGGGCACGCCGGGGCACTGCGGAGCTGCTCGGCTTTGCCGGGTGGCTTTACTGCTCCACACACACCCCAGGGAAAGTCTCTTTAAGACCAATGATATCTATAAAAGAAAAATTCCGCTTTCCCATTCGCAGCCTGTCCCCCAGTATTTCCTCTGCTGTTTTTGGGCAGTGCTTACATAGTAATTTAGATCTGTTCCAAACCAAACCATTCCCTGATCCAAAATTTGAAGTCATTAATGCCTTCTATGATCCTAATTAAACACACAGAGGGACCTTGGGCACAGCTACCGGTTATTAGACTCCAGGTGTGATGAGCTGTGCACAGTTCTCAGCCTCAGCGTCAGCGTGGGGCCATTTGCAGCTGTAGAGCAGATTCCCTGCACTGAATGTCCTCATCGTTTTTATTTTGCAACACCTCCCATCCCTCTCCCTTTCCTGAGTGTGGGCTGGAGCTCGAGGATGGGTTTGCAGACGCTAGAAATGGCCTTCGCCAACTTGCAGAGGTGGTGGATGCTTCCAAAATTCATCCCCACCGGGACACGTGCCTCTGATTCAGCCAGGATGCTGCCTCCTCTTTGGGGTTATCAGGGAATTGCTGCACCAGGAGTCATTTTTCTGGCTGATTTTGAGTGGGTGGGAGAGCATTTGTGCTTCCCGGAGGAGAGGGCAGCGTGTTTGTTTGCGCACAGGGCTTGTTCCCAGGACAAATTTCCTCTTGGCACAAAGGGAAAAGAAAAAGTTAGGGGTTTTCCCCTCGATTTTGCAGGAATACACATGCTTCCGTGGAAACTGGCGCCACCTTAGGAAAACAGCTGCTGCTTTCAGAGAGAAGAAAACCCCCCAAATTCTTTGATTTCATACCCATAACACAATTTTTTTTCCCTGCTTTCTCCCTTTAAGGCAAATCTCTGACTGCGATCCCACCTCGATAACGCCGTGATTCCTCTCAGGCGGCTTCTGCGCGGGAATAAAAGCGTCGTGTTCCAGCCACAAAACCTCCCGCTCCCGAGGAAACACTGTCCCTTTGTGCCATCGCACAATCCAGCAAACCTTGCGTTGCTGAGAGAGGTTGAACTTTTGAATATCCCCACTGAAAGCTCCTTTCTGCGGGAATCCGGCCGCCCACCGGGACAACAAACGGGCGCATTGTGGGATCCCGGGGCCGCCGGCCGCCGCGCGTCCCCCGCTCTCCGTCGCGTTGCTCCGCGGCCGCTGCCAAAGTCGTTTCGCTTCCCTGACCAACCCCAGGAAGTTTTGTGTTTGGCTATTTTTCCCTCCTCGAAGCCCCGGCGCTGCTGAATACGCTCTGGAATTTGGCTTTCTGCAGGCACGGTGTGCTCAGACTGCAAATACCCCGCGCGGGAGCGGGAGGGGAGCGCTGGGAGTGGCCCCGGGGCCGCATCGCCCTGGGACCGGGGCGTCCTCACCCCTGGGACCCTGCTCGCATCTCAGCTTCCTCCCCCTCCTCTGGGCTTGCGGCCCTCGCCTGACTCCGGCGCTCCTTCCCTCCTTCCCTACCCCTTCGCCGGCTGCCGGAGGAGCTCAGGTGCCGTGTGAGCTGTTTCTGTTTTGCCTGTCGCATCCAGGCTGAGATGGGGGCTTAGAAACGGAGGATGGAGTGCAGTCGCAGCATTCCTGGCAGGGAGGCCACCGAGGGGAGCCCGAGGATGGTGGGGACCCCAACGCCCTCTTTTCCAGCCTTTCCCAAGTCAGGGAGTTTCTCCCACTGGATGGCGGCATTAGAGCAAAGAAATCTTTCCAGGAGAGGGGACCTTCACCGGAGAGACTTTTCCCTCTGGTTTTCTGGCTCCTGGGAGGTTTGTGCTCGGGCTGAGGATGCTGTGGGTTCAGTACGCTGTGTCTGCACCGTTCCTGCCGTTGATGCTTAGCTCTCCGTCCTGTTCCGTGCTCCATGATCCCTCCCAGCCCCCCAAAATGGGGTGCCATGGAACATCCGCTACCGGCTCTGCTTTCCCTGTGGTTGCAGAGGGAACTGCTGGGGCCTCAGCTGGGACACTCTGAGCCATGACCAGGAGCAAAGCAGACCCAGACTGGACAAGGAAAAGAGATGTCATCCCTCATTGTACACCAAACACATCCCTTATCCCCCCGAAGCCCTCTTTGTTCCAATTGCTGGGGTGCAGAAACCTTCATGTCAAAGTCACACACCCAGAATTTGCCGATTTTTGCATGGAAAAAGATTTAGGGCCCAATTTTTGCATGATGGTTGTAGAGGAGGCTCCAAGTCTCCCAGGGACCCGAAAACAAAGCCAATCTGACCACTTTTCCTTGCGCCCTGTGGTTTTAACACCGAATATTTCAATCCACGTTTGAGATTTCACGGATGTGGTGTTGGGCAGAGGGGCCTGGACCATGCTGGGTGGACAGGGAAGGTTCACGCTGGGCTGCAGTCCCTTTGCAAACACAGTGCAGGGCAAGTGCTACAAGGCTGTTTTCTGGCCAGGGGGCATCTCAGTTTACAGGCTCCCAGCTGGGCTGGCACTGCACGTGGGCAAGCACAGATCACAGAATATTGGGAACCCCTGAGCTGGGAGGCATTCTCAGGGATCACTGAGTCCAGCCCCAGCCCTGCACAGACACCCCAACAACCCCACCCTGGGCATCCCTGGCAGCGCTGTCCAAACGCTCCTGGAGCTCTGGCAGCCTCGGGGCCGTGCCCATTCCCTGGGGAGCCTGGGCAGTGCCAGCACCCTCTGGGGGAAGAACCTTTCCCTGATCTCTAGCCTGACCCTGCTCTGGCACAGCTCCATGCTGGTTTTGCTGAATTCTTTTCCCTGCATTCTGAGGACAGTTCCATACAGCATGACAGGTGGGAGCCATCCCACAATGCCAATAAACAGGAACATTATTTTTAATATCAGCCTATGTTGCTGCTACACTTGACCTTGGCAGATTTTTATTTTGTAATAATTCCACAAGGAGTGGAAGCTCAGCTACACTGACAATGTCCTTCTGACAAGCAACTTTTTCTGCTCTCCCTGGTACAAACAGGAGTGACCTTCTGTGGCCAACACAAATCTTTTTGAGAACTCAGTGACAGGAGCTCTAAGCCTGAAATAAATCAGGGTGTTCACTCAAACAGCACGGATGGAAGAACAGCAGCAATCAGGGTTTCAGTCCCACATTCCTCCAGAACTTTGATGGAATACTGCTCTGGATGAAGTGGTTTCCCCTGTGGCATTCTCAACACAGACATCTGCATCCTAACTACAAAATGGCCTGGAAAGGGTCGAGCCACAGAACTCTCAGGTGTAGCCTGGGATCTTCCGTAGGGCCTCCTGTGATGACCCAGTGATTTACTGTGGGTTAAAATGCCATTTCCAGGATATTTTGTCCTTGGGAAGGTGTTTCAGGGGTCAGTCTCTGGCAGGATGCAGAGCCGGTGGTGATTTTCCACTGGGATGCACCTGGTTGGGGCTCCCAGGTACTTGATGCCCCTCCTCCTGCTCAGTTCCAAGGGCTTCTCCCTCCTCTGTGTCTCACAGGCTGAATGAGCCCTCAGCTGAGCTTGGAGAACTTGTGGCATGTCTGGAAGCACTGGGGCCCCACCTCCTGGGTGGCTTTTAAATCCTGGGCATTCTCACCCTGAAGCACTGTGGAAAGCCCAGTGCTGGGGTGCTGGGGACGCTGGGGACACTGGGGGCACTGGGGACACTGGGGACTCTGGGGATACTGGGGACACTGGGGATACTGGGGACACTGGGGAGTGGGGTGATGGTGCTGGAGGCCATGGTGACTTGTCCCGGGGAGCATAGGATGATGCTGGAAAGGGTTGGGGCAACTGGTGGGAGCTGGATTTGTTATTTGATAAAAAAAGGGAGGACACTGGGGATTTTCCAAGGTAGTCCAGAAAGGAAAAGGCAAAGAAATCAGAGGGTCAGTCCTGCTTCTCAGGAGCACAGGGTGAGAATCCACAGGAGTGGGTTGCAGGACCCCATACCCACTGCTGACCCTGGACCTTGTCCCATCTCCTTCAAAAAGCAAGGATTTGCAGCTTGGTGCAATCTCTGGGAGCTGGAGGGTACAAAGTGAGGAAGACCCTCCCCCCTCCCCCAGTTACACTGGCAGGGCTCCAACCCACGACCCCAAAGTGTGCTTTAAGATTTGCTAATCTCAAAATATTGTTGGCACTCAGAGCACTGATTTACTGCCTGTTTTGCCACACCAAGTACTTTCCAAAAGGCCATGCTAAGTTTACACTGGAGCTGCTGGGATCAGATAACTGGTCCTGGCAGCTCCTCCTTGTCCCCCCACCTCCCTCCCGGTTGCTGTGCTGGGGTGCAAAAAGACATCACAGCTTCTCCTGCACGCCACAAGAAAAGCTAACCACAGACACAAACAGCATTAAAAGGGGACCAGCACGGCTGTTTTTCCTTGTGCAGGCAGTGGGGTGGGACTTGGTCATTACCCGGCTTGCAAGAACATGTGAACTTTTGGAGAGTCCCAGTGCTTTACTTTGAAGTCACAGTGCCAGGGACAGAAAAGAGCCATCCCTGGTGCCCAGCCTGGATGTGTCCACCTCCCCAGGGCTTTGCAGGTTGTGAAAATAAATCAGCTTCTCACCTTCAGTGCCAGCCAAGGCAGGCAACAGCCCTGCACGTCACTTGGCATTCCTGCAACATTTGAGCACCTCAGGAGATCCTGAGGGCTTTACAGGTGCTGGGCAGGAATGACACCCCTGGCCACCACTGCCCGGTGGGATCCTGGGGCATTTCCAGCCTGCAGAAAGGATGGGCTCCCTTTGTGAGTTGGCTGCATCACAGAGCAAAGGGTAGGTCCCTGCATCCGTCTCACTGTGCTGTGGAATCCCAAACTGGTTTGGGATGGAAGGGACCTCAAAGCTCATCCCACTCCTATCCCCTGCCCGTTCCACTAGCCCACATTGCTCCAAGCCCTGTCCAACCTGGCCTTGGACACTTCCAGGCATGGGGCAGCCACAGCTTCTCTGGGCACCCTGTGCCAGGGCCTCACCACCCTCACAGCCAAGAATTCCTTCCCAAAATCCCACCTAACCCTGCCCTCTTCCAGTGGGAAACCATTCCCCCTTGTCCTGTCACTCCATCCCTTGTCCCAAGTCCCTCTCCAGCTCTCCTGGAGCCCCCTTTAGGCACTGGGAGGGGCTCTGAGGTCTCCCTGGAGCCTCCTTTTCTCCAGGCTGGACACCCCCAGCTCTCCCAGCCTGGCTCCAGAGCAGAGGGGCTCCAGCCCTCGGAGCAGCTCCGTGGCCTCCTCTGGACGGGCTCCAGCAGCTCCACATCCTTCCTGTGCTGGAACCCCAGGGCTGGTGCATCTCTGCAGTTGGGGTCTCACCTGAGCGGGGCACAGGGGCAGAATTTGCCTTCCCCTGCTGCCCACACTGGGGGCTCAGCCCAGGGCTTGGGGGGTTTTTGAGGCCCAGCTGACACAGCCAGGGCACACTGAGCACCAACACCCCACGCCCTTCTCCTAGGGCTGCTCCCATATTTCGTGTGACTGAGAATTTCTCCTCCTTCTTAAGAGTCAGCACTTGGGAGGCAGAAGACCCCCTCATGTCTTCCTCTTGTTTCTGGATCCCTTGGGGTCTCTCCTACCTCCTGACCTTCAGGAGATGGGTAAGAGCCAAAGCCACCTCCAGCCTGATCCCTGGCTCTCAGTGTCCTTGGTCATGTCCATCTGGAGGTTTTGGCCTTTCCCTGCAAGTATCCAAGTGTCCCTTTGGCATTGAGGCACGTGGACAGGGAGGATGAGATTGGAGCATCTTCCATGGCTGTTTCTACTGGATCAACAGATCAACCCTCTTTTGTTCTCTGAGCACCACGTCTTGGCCCTGCGGCTCTGGAGGTGTTTTGGGGAAGTGCTTCCCCTGGGGATGGCACGGGGCTGTCACACTGTGCTGAACGGAGACAGGGCAGGGAGCAGCTCCTGGGTGCCTGACCACGGCACTCGAGCCCCTGCTCCTAGAACAGGGCTGGGCCACAGCTGGCTCTGGGGACTCCAGGGACTCCAAGGACAAGGCATTCCCAAAGCTTGGCTGGGAGGATTTCACTGTCTGGAGGATTTTGGCAGGACCCAGCATGGGGACAGCGAGATTGACTGTCCCCATGATGCTCCCCGGTGGCAGCAGGGAAAGGATGCAGCTGGGCCCTGTTGGACAACCCAAACTGGTGTGTATTCCCAGTTTACTGGGACCTGGAGGAAGTCACTGAGATTTGGGGATGTTCCAGCCCCTCTCATAGTCCCTCTGACCCAGCAAACTCTCCAGGGAGGGGGATAGAGTAGGGAAGTTCTCAAATAAAGGTGTTTGGGTTAGAGAGGGTTGTGGGATGGGCCTGGGAGATGCTGTCCTGTCAAGGGAGCAGACCCCATTTGCTTCTGAGAATCCTGGGAAGAGACAGCCCTTCCCAAACTCCCTGGACACAGCAAGGTGCAGACAGCCCTTGTGGCCACCACCACACTGGCCTCAAGGACTTCCTTGGGATATCACTGCCCCGTCTGAAACACGGCTGGTCCCAGTGCCACCAGTGTCCCCAGGGCTGGGCTGGGTCTGGCTGCAGGACATCCTGCTGGTTCTGCCCGCTCTCAGCTGAACTGGGCTGCTCCTAGATGGAGCTTGGCAGAGTCCTGCAGGGACTGGGAGTGGGTTGAAGGGACCAAGGGGGAGGAGGGGATGGGGAGAGCACGGAGAATGGAGGCAGTGAGGGTGCCAGAGAAAGCGTTTAAGGCAAGGAAAGGAAGTGTGGGATGTGAGAAAATATGGGAAGAGCTGGGAGGGGAAGTGGAAACACCAGTGTTGGTCCTACAGGAGAGACTGGGTAGGAGCAATGGCCTTGAAGACACTCAAGGGGGCCATAAGTCCTTGATGGAGGTATGGGGACCTGATGAAAGGGATGCTGAAGGTCAAATGAGACCGAGAGTGTCTAACCCTGGGCTGTTACTGGCCAATGTCATGGTGCACCCTGGCAGGGGTTTCAGTCCCTCAAAGTCCATAGGACAGGGCTGGGCACCCTCCTGGGGACTGGCAGTGCCTGGCCCTGCCTGGGACTGCAGGCGAGGACACGAGCAAAGCAGGCTCTGAGAAGTGCTGCCTGTCCTTGCACAGAGCAAACACTGAGTTTCCTGCCAGTCCTAATCCATAGTGAAATTTGCCCTTGGTGCTGGTGGAGCCTGGGGCTGAGCTGTTCCCTCCCCCTTTTCCTGCAGAGCCTCCCAGCTCCATGCTCAGGAGACAGAAGCAGACGGTGTGGCTGTGGCCCCTGCGTGCAAACATTCATAATAAACCAGCAAAGGGGCTTTGAAACAATTTGGGCCTTCCTGAGCTCCTGGATTTAATGAAGAATGAAAACCTGAGCTGCTACTTGCAGCCTCTCCCTGCCACAGAGCAGGGCCAGCCAGGGCAGGTGGTGACAGAGCCTTATTGGCGTCTCCAGCTGCCGTCCCCAAGCGTTGGTAGAGGTGACTCTGGGCAGACTGAGAGAGCAGGGCTGACACAGCCCTGTCCCTGCAGGCTCTCTGTCCTAGGTGAGCTCCTGCTGGCAGCCCCAGAAGTAGGGCAGGGCTGGAAAAAACCCACCCAAGGCAGAGCAGTGCCCCAGGACTGGCACTGCTCCTGGGCCCATGGCAGGTGACCGCTGTGGTGCCAAGGTGCGTGAGGGTTCCTGCCAGCCCGGCACGCTCGGGCCCAGCTGGCCCTGGCTGCAGCCGCTGCAGGTCACTGCCCTGGAGCTCCTGTCCTGCAGCTCCTGCTTGGGCTGTGCTCTCTTCTCGTGCCATGACTGTGATTGTGATGGCCCCACAGGTGGCCTCGGGGAAACCATTTTGGCTGTGGGCAGCAGCTGATGCTTCTCTGTGGTGGTTTTTCAACTGCAGTGCTGTCGCAGGCTGGAGGGAACACAGAGCTCCCTGGCTCACTCCCAGCAAGTCACAGGGCAAAATCAGGACATCTAGGCATGGGTTTTCTTATTTTTCTACCCCATCCATCTTGGAGGAGAATGATCCCACTACAGTCCCAAAATAAATAGCCTGAAAGTTGGTTCTGGGTGTTTGCATCCCCTGCCTGCATCTGACAGCTCCTGATCCCAGCAGGGACCATGCAGGTCAGGGCACCCACACTGCTGCTCTGTGAGCTGATGCTGGGGGACCTGCAGGTGGGTGAACCCCAACTTATCATGGAATTAGACAATCAGTTAGGTCAGAAAAGACCCATCATCAAGTCCAACCCTTAACCCAGCACTGCCAAGGCCACCACTAACCCATGTCCCCAACTGCCACATTCACACGGCTTTTAAATCCTTCCAGGGCTGGAGACTCCACCGCTGCCCTGAGCAGCTTGTGCCAGGGCTGGACAACTCTTTCCATGAAGAAAGGGTTACTGGAGGGTCAGTGAATCAAACTGGTGCTGCTGAATGCTGCTGGGGTGAGCTGGGGTGCACCCAGCGACAGGGACAACTCTGGAGCCTGTGGCTGTTAAAAACCTGTATTGGTGCCCACCAAGGGATGCCCACCAGACAAGAGACTCCCCTCAGCACCTCAGAGATGCTCCTGTTGATGTCTTTTTATTACCTGTTTGTGTTTTCTAGACCAGACAAGGATATTTTAAAGCAATACTTGCTTAAAATTCCTGTCCCAGGGTGCCACCTGGACAGGCCTTTTCCTGGGGGGCTTTGGGAGGGGAATTGGGGCGGTGTCCCAGCTCAGCCCTCGAGCCCCTGCCTGCAGTCATTGCTTTGGGATGAAGTAAGCGTTCACTTGCGTGTGACAGACAAATGGAAACCTCGCCTGGTCCCAGCACACCTGCCGCCTGCCCCGGCTGCTTGACTCAGTGCTCTGTGAATATCGCGGTGACGGCAAGGCTGGAAATGCTGCTGGGAGCCGGAGCTGGAGCCAGGAGCAGGGAGGTGGGAGGTGGGAGGTGGGAGGCAGGGCACTGAGACCCCCAGGCCGCAGCCCTGCTGGTGTTTGTGGTTAACCGCTGTGTGCTTTCCAGATGAGCTCCCTGGTTTTCTGGAGATCTGAGTTAACCCTGGAAAGGGGACATGCAAGGGCAGGAGCAGCAGTTGAAGGGAGGGCACAGACCCACACAGGAATCAGCTCCAGTAACCAGCAGCAACAGCCCCCCGGAAGGGGCTTGGGCACCTCCTTTCTGCTGAAATTCAGCAGGTTTGGGCATTTTTCTGGCCTTCTGTGACGTCTCCCATGGACTCACAGTCCACACGATGTGTGCAGGGCTGGATGTAGCTGAAGGAAAGTGGGGATGATTTCTTTTCTGTCCTATTGGGTGACTTTGAATTTATCCCACTGGGCATGGCAATGGGGACCCTGTCAGGCCTGGGTGTCCCCTTCCTCTCCCTGATACAGGCTGTAGGTGACTCTCGCTGTTGACACCCACGGTGATCCCCTGGAGCTCTGTCCTCTGCCCTGGCCAAGCCCATGGCTGTGCCGAGGACCAAATGATGCCATGCCCAGAGCCTGCAGTGGCCAAGGTGTGACATCCACCTGCTGCTTTCACAGTCCTGCTGGGGTGCAAAGAGCCCACCAGGATCTCCAGAGATGTTCATGGGGACACGGAGAAGAGGGGATGAGCACAGAGGGTGTGGCAGCTTCAGGCAGCCCTTCCCACCTGGATGACACGAGCTCCTTGTTTATTCCAGGCTTTTGGCATCTCTGCTTTGCTGTATGATGCGCAAGTGGGAAGGTCTCACCACCTCCTGTCTAATCCTGGAGCCCTGTTTAGGGGATGGTCCTAATCTCTGGAAGCCTACAGGATTTGCCCCAGCTGTCGGAGGCATTTTCCATCTCTCTGCACTGACACATCAGCTGTCGTGGTGGGGAAGGCATTCTCGAGGCTCCCCCCATCCCACCTGGCAGGTCTCTGGTTTCCTGAACTGGGAGTCTGGGTGAATGGGCTGATCTGATGTTTTGGGGGAACAAATTTACCTCTTTGCAATGGGATCCTGTCAAATAAACACAGCTGGAAAATGATCGACCACTGTGCTGTGTCATCAGGGGGAGCTGGAATAACAGTGGCATGAGGAAGATCTGATCCTTTCGGGAATAAATGATACTTCCCTTATTTAGACCTGTATTCACCTGGAAAATAAGCAAGGAAATGTATCAGTGACTCAGTGGGCTGGAAATGCAGGTCAAAAGCAATTTCTGAAAGTACCAGCGTTTTGTAGGAAGAGATATTTTCTCACTGGAAAACTTAGATAACCTGTATTTCAGCTGAATCCTGAAATAGTTGTAGTTTCAGGCAAAAATGTGCTGATATTTAAATTATCACTAAATTTTTAATATTCAACCCTCCTGGCTGCCTGCAGGAACAGCCCCCTCCATGTGATCTTCATTTCCATCACCAGACTGATTTGAGCTCTCTCACCCAAAACTGGGGGCTGGGACAGCCCACTCCTGTCCTGGGTGGTGAAATCAGCTCCTGGCAGGAGTTTCCCCATCCCCGTTGTGAATCCTCAAGCAAAGCCATCGTGGTGGGTAAGGAAATGTCAACTCCTGCATCTGGAGCCTGTGGGAAACCCTTTGACTTGGAACTGGGACAACCTCCCTCGGTGCCTTTGCCATCGACAGCAGCAGCTCCTCAGTGTTTCCCTGCTGGGGTTTGCTCAACACCCAGCGTTTGCCCAGCGTGTGAATAAACAAGATGCCAATAAGCTCTAGTAACATGGCCCAGATAAGAGTGGGTGATAAACCATGTTGATTCATTTGCTCATAACCTGTTAGTCACCCCCTGACTCAACAGAGCAAAAGCATCCAAACGTCATGGAGCAGGTTGACAGACTAAAGTTTCTTTCATATTGAGAACTTCAGGTAAAATTATTGCATTGATGTTCTTTATTATTCCTGGGGAAAATGTTTAATTTCCAGCTTCACTCCCCCAAATTGAAATCAAAGAGAAATCTGAGTGCTCATTTCCCTATGAACTGGAGTTTTGGTATTGATTTATTTTTCTTTCTGAGCTCTTTAAATTGCTTCTCTTAACATGTAATCAAAACAAGCCCACTTTTTTTGCAATGAAGAGTTTTTCTGTTCAGATTAGACATCGTGACTGAGAAAGGCACGGGGAAGATGCCTGAGCAGATGTTTGTGGGTGTCTGGAACTGGCCACCTGTGAGCTGATGGAAAGAGTCATCAAGGCACAGGTCACATGGTGGGGTCAAGTGGTGGAGTCAAGGAGGGGCCAAGGTCATCCAAGGCAAGATGAAATCCCAGTGGGCCAAGGTATGGAGAAACCAGAGTCAAAGACAGCTGGAGCAGGATGGACTGATGATCCTCTCCAGCCCTTCCTTGCTGTGCTGGGCAGCAGGACTTGTCCTCTCTCTGACCAGAGCACCTTCAGGGAATTTTCTGGTTCATGACCCACTTGGCAAATTTGAGACACTCCAAGATGCTCCGGGCAGGAAAGGAACTGCCAGTACCTGTTCAGACAGGCAGCAGAAGTGCCTGGGTGCCCCATATCACCCTCTCCTGTCTCAAGGACCTCATCCTTCAGGCATTCCAAGGGTATTTTGGGGAAGGCAGAACTTTTATTAGTCATATTCGTCCTCACTGGGGAAGTAATCAAGGAACATCTGGGTTATCACATAGTTTGGGGCAACAGACCCTCCCTGAGGCACCAACATCATCTCATGGTATCCTGGCTTTGTCTTGCTGCCAAATAACCAGGAGAGAAAAAATATCCCTCCTGGAGCACCCAGCTGGGGTGCACCCCTCAGGATCTGTTTTGGGATGTCACCATCTCTTTAAGGACCAGCCTGGCCAATGGGGCTTTGCTGTTTCTTCTCTCCCTCCCATTCCTGGGTGACCACAGCTTCCCCTACCCGGAAAACCACCCCCTTGTTAGCAAAGCTGGGATCATCTGGCCCTGGCATAGAATGTGCCTCATGCTCTGGCTGTCTCGGAGATGCCTCTTGACCCTGATGTCCACTTCTGGAAGTGTTTTCTGGGGACCATAGAACAGCGAGCCTGTGGACCAGCAGCCAGGGAGACAGGGAATTAGCTGAGGAATGGAAAAAACTCTTCCTCAACTCAAATTGCAGGAAGGTTAAGGATACAGAAACTCACAGCATGAGGGCAAGTAAGGGAACAGGAGCAAGCAGGGGATGAGTGGTTTATGACCCCTAGGATTAATGGGGCTTTCCTGGGTCTTTGTGGGGATTTGGGGTGAATCTGAGTTTGGGAGTAACAGTAGGGTGCCTGGTCATGAGTTCTGGGGTGACCAGTCTCCATGGACAGGGATGGTTGACTGGGCAGAGCAGAGGCTGGAGAACACTGGCATAGAGGCTGGCATAGAGCTGGTGTCTTCTCCAGAAGATGTGGGTCAGGGGTATGGGCAGCTAGGTTGGTCCAGATGAGCCCAAAGGTTGTCGTCCAACCTCAACAATTGTGGGATTGAGGATGAGGCTGGAGAAGGATGGAGGGAGCAGAGGGATCTCGGGTCACAGGGACTGTGGGAGGACATGAGGGGAAGCAAATAGGTTATGGGGTGAATGCAGGGTTTGCAGGGAGGGCTGGGGTGGGGGGTTCTGGTGTTAATGCAGGGGATAAGGAAGGCAAGGGAGATGAGGGGGTCCAGGGAGAGTCTGTGGGGGCTGGGAGGCAGTGGGTGGCTGAGGAGTTGGCAGTGGGGGTGGGGAAGCCCTTAGCCAGAGGGGTGCTGGTGCTGGGGACAGGAGCCATGTCCCCAAAGAAAGGTGACCTGGCCCTGGCCTACCCAGTCCTGGGCGAGGCCAGGGGGGGCGCTGGGGGGGCCGGGCCCATGTGCTGCCATCCCATAGCAAGGGGCAGTGGGGGCTGCTGAATGTGCAGGTCCCGGGAGGCTATTCCTGGCAGTCCCGCCTGCGCAGGCAGATTGGTTTGCAGGGAGGTGACAAGTGCCAGCCAAAGCCTATAAAAGTCACCCAGCCCCTGTTCTGGCTCAGTGACCTGGATCCCCCCTACCAGCACAGCCGTCCTGGAGCAGAGACCATCGGTGCAGAGTAGAGATACCTGGCCCTGAGCAGGGACCCCAGCCTCGGAGTCCAGACCCCTGATCCAGAGGAGAGATCTTTTGTCTGGAGCAGGAACCCCAAAACCGAGCAGAGACCCCAAAACAGAGCAGAGACCCCAGAGCAGGGACCCCAGAACATCCCCTTCCCCGTCCCCCAGGCTTTGCAGTGATGACCGGCAAAACTGCACCTCCAGCCAAAAAACCGGCTCCGGCAGCAGCCAAGAAAAAGGCAGGGCCAGCCCCGAAGGAAGAAGCAGCCCCGAAGGAAGAAGCAGCCGCAAAGGAAGAAGCAGCCCCGAAGGAGGAAGCAGCCCCAGCTGCCACAGAGCCCCCAGCCCCTGAGCAGCCCCCAGCCACCACAGATGAACCCACTCCTGTCCCCACAGAAGCTGGAGCAGAAGCGACTCCAGCACCTGCAGCTCCCCCAGCTGAACCCCCAGTCCCAGCCCCTGAACCTAAACCGGAGAAACCAAAGGAAGGTGAGTGGGGAACACTGGAGTGGGGAGGGGAGATAAGCAAGGCTTGGAAGGGGGCATGTGCCGGGGAGAAGGGATGGAGGGATGAAGTCATCAAGGATATTTTTGCAGTGCAATAGGGCTGGGGATTAGGACGATGGGTGGACTGAAGACAGACTTGGAGGCTGAGTGATTGCCCTCCAAGAGCCCTGGTACTTGAGCCCTGCCCTCACCACTGCGGGTTTGTTACAGAGCCACCCAGCTGCCCCTTGTCCTTGGCTGTGGAAGAAGTGAGTGAAAACTCATTCACGCTGACCTGGAAAGCCCCAGAGCAGACGGGCCGGGCAGGCCTGGATGGATATGTGGTGGAGATCTGCAAAGATGGAAGTAGGTTTGGTCTTTCCCGCCTGGCGAGCATGGAGAGATGGTGTGTGCTTGTGGGGTGGGATGGAGCTGGGTGGAACCCAGCAGAGCATTTCCCGCAGCAACAATTCCTTTTCTTTGCCCAAATGGATCCATTTTGAATGGATATTTCTTTTCCATGGAGGAACAGGGCATCCCACTGGCTTCAGACAGTAGTGACGTCTTTAGCAGGGGCTTGGAGCAGGCTTAGTGTCACTGCTATGCCCAGCTCGAGTGTGGAGCAGAGACCAACACACCCTCTGGGGGTGGTCTCTGATGAACTCTAGATCTGCAGAGACCCGGGACTGGGATGGTAATCCAAGAAAACAGGCGGAAAAAGTTCAATTCTCCCATGTTTGCCCAAAATGAAGCATAGAAGAAATGGGGATAAGGTGAGAGGATGAGGAAGGTGAGGGTCCTGGGCATGTATCAGCAGACTTGATGATGTCTGGAAAGAGGGTGGCTGTGGTGGATGGAGGTGGGCTGGGAGGTGGCAGCAATTGTCCAGCAATTGTCCATGATTCTCCAGTTGCATTGTTGGGCGGTGGAAGGGAGTGGGTGGATAAGATTTGTGTTTTGGGTACTCTCTTGAAGCTCTGCTGGGCTTTGGGGTGAGAGTGAAGGGTCTGTGTGGCTGAGGGGATCTGCAAGGGAGCGGTTTGGGAGATGCAGTCGGCCCATGGACCTCAAGGAACTTGATCCTCGGCTGTTTAGCTTGTGGCACACACGATGGACATATTCTTGGCTGTGGGAGGCTTCCGTCGTTGCTCTGGGGGTGGAGAGGTTACCACGACTGGGTGGGATGCGTGAGGAGGACCTTGCATGGGACAAGGAAAGATGTAGCCATTCCTGGGGGGATCTGTCTGATAGCCAGCCAGAGGGCTCAGTCTGGATGCTCTCCTGGCTTGCTTTGTGTCTGCTGGAGGACAGGAGAACTCCAGTCCCTCAGTCACCATCCAGGGGCTGCGGGACTGCTGTATTTGGGCTGGTACAAGACTCTGATTGGCTAATATATGGTGAGATTTGAGTGAGGGCTGATTTGAGCAGTGCCAGTGCTGAAGGAAAAGAGGATCAGGTGGGATTTGGCTGCTCCAATGGCATTGACAGGAAAACCTTCTTGTTCTGAGGGTGCAGATGGGGGCTTGGCACACCCTGACACACGTGGGTCACTCTCATTGCCCACCTGGGACACCCAGTCCTTGGGGGACTGGGACAGTTTATTTTCTAAGGGAGAAACATCTTGAGAGGTTTGGCACATGGCAAGGCCATGTTAGCTGGGGCTGGGGGAAGGCTGGGCTCTGGGTTGAGTTTGAGACGACCCTTCCAAGCAGGAAGAACACTTGGAGAGGTCCATCCGGCAGTGGGCAGGTCCTGAGCAGACCTTTTCCCATGTGGAGGAGTTCGTGGGGGCCATGGTGCGCCCCAGTGTTGTCCTGGGGCAGTGAGAGGAGCAGAGTGGCTGGCAGGGAGCTCCAAGGATCTTTCCTTTCAGAAATGCACCTGGTCAGCAGGGACATGTTCGCTGGCCTGATGCCTTTTCTTGCTTGCAAATGTCCTCATGCTCCAGTGCTGAGCTCCTGCCAGCACTGCATACCCCACACTCCTTGGCAGGGGGGCCAACCTCCCCTCCAAGGTCCCTTTTTCTGCTGATGGCCCAAAAATCATTCCACCTTTCCAAGGAAGAGGTTCTTTGCCTTTGGGTCTCACACCCTGGGCCTTGATCCTGCTGCTCAGGGTGTGTCTGTCTGTCCATGGCACATCCAAAGTGTTGGGCTGGGTCTGTTGCAGGTTCAGACTGGAAAGCTGTGAATCAGGAGCCTTTTCTTTCCACTCGCTACACAATCCCAAACCTCAGCTCCGGGGACAAGATCCACGTGCGGGTGGTGGCTGTCAGTGCCAGCGGAGCCAGCGTCCCAGCCACCATGGAGCAGCCAGTGCTCATCAGGGAGATCCTCCGTGAGTACTGCTCCCGAGGGCAGAATTCCTGTGTGAAATCTCCGGCCATCCCTGCAGCCTGAGCAGCCTCTCATGGGTCCCATCCAGCTTTTGACAGATGTTATTCTCAATGACTGTGTCCAGTTCCCTCGGGAAAAGCTTTCTGACCTCACCAGTCTTGCTGATGGTGAAGCTTTGGGGGTGAAGGACTCAAAGGGCAGAGCCACATTTTTCCATTTCATGGCAAAAGCTCAGAATCCACCTCCCCCTGAGCACGTCTCCTCCCCTTGGCCGTGTCACATCCCAAATATGCCACGGCACACATTGGACAGCTTTGTTTATTTAGCTCAGGGAAGTCAAGAGCTGGTTGTCTGGAGCATGGGAACTTTAATCATGCTGAACTCGCTAATGAATGAGTTGCTCCCATGCTTAGCAAGGCTCGCATTCCTCCCGGGGTGCTGCCAATTTGCCAAGGCTGATGCAGGAGGGCAGGGCCCATTTGCAAACAGCAAATACAGACTCATTTTCCCTTTAAAAGGAATTATTAATGCTCAAGTTTTCCTGTTAGTCAACACATCAGATTTTTCAGCTGCTTAAAAGTAGTAATACAAACAAAGTTATTCACGGAACCACCAGCTTTTCATAGGAGAAGGCCTGGAGAGTATCAGCCTGTGGAAAGGGTCCTGCAGGGTCGGAGGAGGTGGATGTGCCTTCGGAGTGGTGGCTAAGCCTGTTCACCTCTGACCTCAAAACCATCCCACCAAACCTCATAGAACTGGGAAAACTGGGGTGTGAGGGACTCACATGAGATGCCAAATGCAAAGCTTGTACTTCCCACATCCCGGCCCTGCTGCCTGAGCTTTGTCCCAGCCACATGTACGGGTGTAAAACCCAAAGAGCTGAGACACCCACACACAACTTGATCTACTTGGCCTCTTCTCTTCTCTTCTCTTCTCTTCTCTTCTCTTCTCTTCTCTTCTCTTCTCTTCTCTTCTCTTCTCTTCTCTTCTCTTCTCTTCTCTTCTCTTCTCTTCTCTTCTCTTCTCTTCTCTTCTCTTCTCTTCTCTTTCTCCTCCCCTCCCCATCTGTTACCTCTTGGCCTTCACATTTTCTTCAGGCCTGCATTTTGTACGTCTCACCAGTTCATTTATAGCACTGCAGGGGATTTTAAATAGCAGCAATTGGACAGCACGGAGTTTAACAACAGGTGGGATGAGCGGGCTTGGGAGGTGGAGAGGGACAAGGAGAAACCAGATGAAGGATCAGTATGGGAGTCACATTTTGCAGGGGAAAAGGGCAGGAAAAAGGCTTCCCACCATGACACCGTGTCACCTGGGCCACCCACCTCGGCCAGCCCTGTCGCTCTGAGGGAGGCACAGGAGCTGGGGAAAACACCCATTCCTCCCCCGAGGTCAGGTTTCCCTGCCGTGCTGAGACTGATGAGCCCAAGTGGCAGCAGTGGGGGATGGATCCCTGCAGAAATCACAGCACAAGCAGAGCAGGGACCGTCTCAGCTGTCAGAGGGGCCATCTGGGACCGCTGGGCCTGTCCCTGTGCTCCCCAGCCCTCACAGCTGTTTGGCTCAGGCCTGGTTTATTCTGGTTGGGCCCCCTCCCCAAGGGTTAAACTCGTGCACATTTAACCTGGGCAGAGACTCCCAGCTCCTTTACAAGGGGCTCCAGAGGGATCCCTGGGTGGCACTGAGCCAGCAGAGTTACACGGCTTCCATTCCACCCAGGGAGGGGACACGCTCCGTGAGCATTCTCCAGTGGGGTTTTTGCTTGTCTTTGTTATGTTCCCTTGGGGACGTTTGCCTTTGTCATGAGCCTGGGACTTCCACAGCTGTGGTGTGACCAGGCACCTCCTTAGTGTCTCAGTGGCCTGGAGTGCACAGGGAAGGTGGGGGTCGAGCCTTGTCCTTGCTGGAAGCTGGGCTATGCACCTCTGGAAAGCTGGGGGGAGAAATATTTCCCAACTGGGAGATGCTGTTCCCTGCCTGGTTACCATATAGGTTGTGCTGTGCCTCATCAGGTTAAGCCCATGTTGTCTCCATGGCCGGGCTGTAACAAAGGGGAGTGAATGATCCATTGGAATGCTGCCCTTGGGTTGGTGACCTGGGATCTCAGGGATGGATATCACTGTGGGGTGCAGGCAATGGGATAGGCTAGCACAGCCCTGCAGGGGAGCAGCACTGTCCAGGAGATGGGAGGGAGAAGGTGGCCGTGTTTGGGTGGATTTTCTTGGTGGCCAAGCAGGGGTGCGTATGGGGGGGTCAGCCAGCTGGGGAATGGGAGTTCCTTGTCTCACAATGTGAATTCCTGGTCCCCAGAGCTCCCGAAGATCCGCATGCCTCGGCACCTGCGGGAAACTTACATCAGGCGTGTGGGGGATGCTGTGAACATCATGATCCCCTTTCAGGTGGGTAGGTGACTCGGGCTTTAATTGTCCAGGCATTTCACTCCAGGTTAGCTCCTGCAGGTTAGCTCATTGGTCCAACTGTGCTCTGACTTGGCCTGGTCCCTGTGTCTTATGGGTCAAGGATGGGTGATGGGGTGGGAATCTCTCCTTTTCCTGCCCAGATCCCATTTTTCCCTTGCTACATCTTTATTGATGATGCTGCAATGGGACAACCCCAAACACATCAGGACAGGGGCTGGCTGTTGCTGCTGTCTCAGCCAGTAAGTCCAGTGCTCCTGGCCAGGATCTGGCTACATTCCTTGGGACCCCACAGCACAGCACTGGGGTCCCTTGAGGGGACCAGCTGCCTTTGGAGCAGGGCAGCCTCAGGGCTGTATGATGGGGGAGCAGTGCTGACACTGGTGGGCTAGGCTGAAGGTCATTTCCTCAGCTGATCTCTTTCATCCTGTCTAGGACATCATCAGAGTATCTCCACTGTGGGAGCTGGCTCTGAAACATGTTGGCCAAGCAGGGGGAGTGAGAGGCCCCTGAGCTGAGGGACTTGTCTATGCCATGTCTCACAGACAGCTGGGACTCTGTGCTGGCCATGCTCCAGGCATGAACTTTCCCCACATAATGAGTTCAAGCCCTGCTGCTAAGCTGGAGCCTGGGCTCAGCACCTGGGCCATGACAGCACAGCTCTGCCCTGGCAAGTAAAGCTCAGCTTGCTCCATGAGGACCTTGGGTAGCCAGCATGTTCCAGCCTCATCCCTGGAGCCTGATGGCTTCCCGTCAGTGAGTCTGACAGGAATCAGCTGTTGCTTCTTTCCCGGGGACTGCTGGATGGGAGAGGTGGCACCCAGGCTGCTGCTGCCTGGAGCAGGGTGGCTCTGCCGCCCATCCTTCGCAGCAGGACCTGCTGGGACTCTGTGCCTGAGTGGCTCCTGACCTGCCTGTTGCTCCAGGGGAAGCCTCAGCCCGAGGTGAGCTGGACCAAAGGAGGGCAGCCCCTGGACACCAACCGCATCAACATCCGCAACACGGCTCGGGACACCATCTTCTACATCCGCCAGGCCCAGCGCGGGGACTCGGGCAAGTACGAGCTCACCGTGCAGATCCATGGAGCCGAGGACAAGGCCACCCTGGACATCCAGGTAGTTGGTAAGCTGAGGATGGGACCCTGCGGGGTCACTCTGGGGCTCATTTCTCCTCCTTAGTTGGGTAGGTCTTGTTTTGGGCGGGATGTAATGGGACAGCAACAAGGCAAGGGACTCTGGAGTCCCTGTTCCAGTGGGATCCTCAACAGGATCATGCAGGTGAACTCCTCTGGTTGGGGATGCAGAGTTTCTGGCAGCCCTTGCCCCGCGCAGCTTCTCATCCCTTGTGTGCTGCACCAGGGAGAGAAGAGATTAAAAGCGAGGTCAAGGGATGGTCAAGGTACAGAATGTGTGGGGAGCAAACTGGGATGTCACCCTGAGGGTGTTTGTGTTTGCAGAGCCACCCGGCCCTCCCCAGAACCTGAAGCTGGTGGATGTGTGGGGCTTTAATGTGGCCCTGGAGTGGACTCCCCCTGCTGACAATGGGAACTCTGAGATCAAGGGCTACAGGGTGCAGAAGTCAGACAAGAAGAGTGGGGTGAGCCTGGGCACTCCTGCTGCTGGGGATGCCCTGATGGGAGAGGGGCAGCTGCATTCCCTGCATCCCCCCACACCTTCTTCATCCTTGTCACAGCCTTTCCTCACTACTCTCTTTTTCCCTCCTTTTTTCCTCCCAGAAATGGTTCACGGTGCTGGAGCGCTGCACCCGCACCAGCTGCACCATCTCCGACCTCATCATCGGCAACACCTACTCCTTCCGAGTGTTCTCTGAGAACATTTGTGGGCTCAGTGACAGTGCTGCTGTCGCCTCTGGGGTGGCCTACATCGAGAAGACAAGTGGGGATATGTCTCTGGCTGAGGGGCTGGGGAGGGTGGTGGCCAAGAGGGGTCCTGACCAGTGGGCCAGTGGGGCTTCATTGCAGTTGTGTTGATGCTGCTGGGCTGGTCCCCAGGACAAGACCAGCAGGGGCGGGGCTGAGCATCTCCAAGGTCCAGAGGTCCCCTGTCCCCCTTCTGCACCTCATTTCTCCTTTGGGGAAAGCTTGTGCTATGCTTAGCCCCGTGGGAGGAACTAGGGGGTGGACATCCCTGGGATGAGATGGAAGCAGGAGCTGGGAAGGGTCAGAGCAGCCCTGGCTTTGGCCCTACAGCTCAGGGCCAAATCTCCAACCAGCCCCACTCTCCTTCCATCTATTTCCATCCTGCTCCCTGGTAGCACACAGTGACCTGGGGTCTCTGCCACTTGCAGATATTCCCTCCAGCTCTTTTTTTTGGTGCACTGAGATTTGGGGATGGAGTGGGAGATCCAGAGTGTGTCTGGCCTGGATCTGACCTGCTGCACACAGGATGTGTCACAGGGGTTTTGGGGATTGGCACCCCCCTGTTCCTTGCTGGGCCTGGGCACTATCATGTCATGACTGGATGAGGAAACAGGGCTGCTCTGAGCTGAGGGCCAGGTCCTCGGGTCAGGCCAGGTGACATCTGGCTTCTTGCATGAGGGAACAGAAGTGATTTTGGGTACCTTGTGCTGAATCCCTGTGTTGGTCAGCCCAGTAGCCTGAGCTCTGCCTCAGCTAGAATTAATTATCTCCTTAGAAACCACTTACCAGCCAGAGAAGATCCCCCAGCGGGACATGATGGAGCCTCCAAAGTTCACGCAGCCCCTGACAGACCGAACGACTACGCGGGGCTACAGCACCCACCTCTTCTGCTCTGTTCGGGGCTTCCCCCAGGTCGGTGGTTCCTCCATGGACAGCATCACCTCGGCCTGGGCACAACAGTGGGGTTTTTTACAAGGTGGCTGGAGGTGTGTGGGAGATGGTTGGTGCTGTTTGATTAGGGTTGGGTGAGGTTAAGGGGCTGCAGCTGCCCTCTGAGTCAAACTGGGGCACGTTTGGGGTGTTTCTGCATGGAGATGGGAGACTGGTCTTAAATCAAGCCGTGTCCTGTTTCCTCTGTGCTGGTGGAGGAAGGGTGGAGCAGTGGTTAGGGCTCACAAGTGGGAGATTTGGATCTTCAAAACACTTCTGACTGTGAATCCCACCATGGTCACAAGCTTCAGGCAGGGCAAGGCAAAGGCAGAGAGAGGTGGCTGAATTTTGGGGCCAGTTAGATTTCTCATTTCTCTTCATGCTTTAAACTTTCAGCCCAAAATTATCTGGTTGAAAAATCAGATGGAGATCCGGGAAGACCCCAAATACATAGCACTGATTGATCAGGGCGTGTGCTCGCTGGAAATCCGCAAACCTGGCCCTTTTGATGGGGGTGTCTACACCTGCAAGGCTGTGAACCCCCTGGGGGAAGCCTCAGTAGACTGCAGACTGGATGTGAAAGGTGAGATTGGCTAAGGGGAAGGAGGAGCAGACGCCCTTGCCTGCCTTTTACCCGTCTCATTTTCACAGTGCTCTGTTTTTTCGCTGTTTTTGTTGATCCTGGTTGTGAGGGAGTCTGAGGACACTGGGCAGCCCTGTGGAGCTGCAGCTTCGGGCTTCTTGGGTTTATGGTCTTGAAGCATCTTGAAATCACCTTTCCTTATTCATGGGAAAAAAAATAGGGAGGAAACCAGAAATGGCAGAGCCAGAAGAGCTGCTTGAGGCCTCGCCCAGCGCTGGCTGCCCCTGCTCCCATCCCAGGCGTGGGGGGTGTGTGTCAACCTCCTCCCCTGCACCTGGGCTGCTCTGATTTATGTCTCGGGATCCTGCCCGCACTTCCCGGCTCACATTTCCCTGCCTCAGCACAGCATCCAGAGCAGTCCTTGCACAGACCTGGCCTGCATTGCTCCCCACAGCCCCTCCTCGGCCCAGGGGAGGATCACTGACCGCACACCCTCTGCGTGTTCCTGTGCCAGCCAGGTGTCCTTAAACACTTCTATTTCCCTTCCCGTGGCTTCCGAGCACACTCTTGCCCCCAGTCACACTCTGCCCTGCTTCCCACACAGCCAGGGGTCCAATCTGGCAGTCCCAGCACCTCGTCCCTGTGGAACCTCCAGGGCTGTTGGTGTGCCACGGGGTGTGTGACACGGGATCAGTGCTCAGCTCTGTGGGAGCTGCTGCTGGACCCTCCAGGAGCGCTGACCCAGCTGGGCCCGGTCCTGCTGCCCCACAGGCACATCCCCAGTGCAGCCGTGCAGGGGCTCTGTGGGGTCACAGAACAATGGAATGGTCTGGGTGGGAAGGGCCCTCGAAGCTCACCCAGTTCCACCCCCTGCCATGGGCAGGGACACCTTCCACTAGCCCAGGTTGCTCCAAGCCCCGTCCAACCT
>WEIT01004252.1:198861-226836 GCA_013389985.1 Dryoscopus gambensis | reverse complement strand
CTGGGGGCTCAGCCCAGTTGGCCAAGGAGGATGAGCTGGGCATTTTTCTGGGGACACAGAGCACCTGGGAGTCACCCAGGCTGGAATCTTGGGGGACGCTGGCCGGAAGCATGCAGTGATGGTGGTGTGTGGGATTGCTTGGAGCAGGTGTGCGCAGGGATGGGGTGTGAAGGTGCACGTTGGGGTGAGCACACGGGCACTTTTGGGGGTCAAAAGGGGAGTAAGACAAGGGGAGTTCAGGGAGTTTTTGTCTCCTGTGCTCTCCTGCAGTGCCCAAGTGAGGACAGATCGGAGGACAAGACAAAGAGCAAGGTAGGTCTGGGTTGGGGCACCAGGATGAAGGGAGAGTGGATCACTTCAGGGGGCTGGAGTGGGCTGAGTGTCCTGGATTAGCCCTTGTCACCTGCTGATGGAGTCCCAGCTCGTTGTCCCACTGCTGGCAATGCATGGGTGGAGTGGGATGACAAACCTGAGGGAAACCTATCCCTTGGTGAGGTGGAGGGAGAGCTTTAATGTGGCTGGGGTTGTCCTGCATTAGAGCTGTGGCAGGGACGTGTTTTGCACCCATCCTTGACCAGGGCTCTCTCGGTGCCCTCGCAGGACTCGGATCTCGTTCCTTTTCCCAGGTGGATCCTGCAGCTGCTGGGCAGTGGCGGGGCAGGTGCTGATGCCCCTGGCCATGGTCTCTGCTGTCTGCTGGGTGCCCCTCCCTGGCAGTGCTTTGGGGGCTGCACCTCAGCCTGCCATGGCATGGCCCTCTCTGAACCCGTCATCAGCTGTGACAATAAAACAAACTCAGCTGAAGGCCTTTGGTCCTAATAAAAGCCATCAAACCCCTCTGTCCTGCTTATTGTGGGGTTGGCTTGGGTGGGGGGAGGTGGAGAGCTGCCAGGGCTGCTGTGGGGTCATGTAGGATCCCACCCAAGCAAGGGTGTAGGAGATGGGTTTTGAGCTTGGAAACGAAGCTTTCTGAAACACATACAGAGATTACTGAACCAGAAGGAGCCCAGCGAGGGGAAGGACAGTGCGGAAGGATTTCCTTATGGAGCAGGGGAATGGTTCTGGCTGGGGAAAAAGAAATGCCACATCAATGCTGTGGCATCTTAATGCTTCCTTATTGAGGCACAGTTTTTTTATCCACACCAGTGAGGCAGTGATCCAGCCAGGAGCTGTCACCTCCCCACAGTGAGTGCAGGACGTGTTGATGTGTTATCCAGAGGAGGGGATTTGTCCCTGTGAGCTGGTGGCTCGTGTGCAGGATGAGTCATCACTTGAGCAGACGCTGGGTGTTACCAGAGCCCAGAGGGACCCATGGAGCTCAGGGTTACCTGGGGTCAGGGGCGTGGGGTGACCTCTCCACCAGCAGCGCCTCCCCCTCGGTCTGGGGGCACGAGGGCAGGAGCTCTCCCAGCTGTGTGGCAGCTCTGTCATGGGGCCAGGCCCACATCCTGCCCGTGTCCTGGCTGGCCCTGGCACTGCCAGTGTAGATGCAAATCCAGCCTGGCATCTGCAGATTGAAGCCCATCCCACCCTTGGTGCCACTGAGAGCAAAGCCGGGCAGTGCCTGTGATTAAGCAGACCTCTCTCTGGACCATCTCTCCTGCAGCCCCTCTGCTTTGTCTCCATCTGTCCCCAGGCACCTTCAGACCAAGCTGAAGTCCAGGGGATGTTGCTGTTCCCAGGGGCTCAGCACTGGCACAGCACCGTCCACACCAGCGTTGTTTCCACCATCAGAGGGCATTGTCGTATTAATTTTATCCCACTGATGGTCAGGATGGATTTTTGAGGTGGTTGGGAGTGGTAGTAATGCCACAGGGTAGAGGTTGCAGTCCCAGCTGGCAGGTGGTGAGCTTGTTTTCCCTGGCATGCTCACACCTGGCCTTGGACACTCCTGGGGGTGTCCTGCCCCCCTTGGTGTCCCTGGCACCTGAGCACGTGGCTTTGTCCAGTGGGATTCTTTCAGGGCCAGGGTCTGGAAGCAGGCTGTGAGCTGATCTCCAGGAGTCTGTCATGCTGCACACTGTGCCCTTTCCAGGCCCTTATTTCAGTCCGACAGGGCACAGACTGTGTTTGTAACCCCACAGGGGACTGAGGTGGGTGACAACATCCACTTTTAGTGAGGGTTCCCCAGGAAAGATGTGGAGAGCAAAGCAGAAAATCCATTGAATATTATTTTTAATGGAGCAACCATTCACGTGCCTTTTAATTTACGAGCAGCCCAGTCACCAGGTTCCTGGGCACCTTAGCAAGGATCAGGCCAAAGCGTCAGTTCCAGGAAAGCAGCAGAAATAAGATGCAAGTGGGAGTCAGAGCTGGGCAAAGAGCAGCACTAACCTGAGGGCAAGGTGCTGCTGTGCCAAGGGACCATGGCCTTGGCCTGGGCCGTCCTCTCTGTACTCACCTGGGGCTGCAGCATCCTCAGACAGCACTGATGCTGGTGCTCCAAGAGACCTGAGGCACTTCCCTCTGCCCTTTCCAGGAGATGCTGGCCCTGGCCAGAGCTGGCACAGGACCTGGCAGGGTGGGGGCATGGGAGTCACTGCACTGGGCAGAGGAGCCACTGGGTGGATTTGGGATGAGCCAAAGGCTCACCCTCGTGTGAGAGGTTCAGTGCTGGCCCCAGGGCACCTGATGATGCCTGGGAGCGGGATGTGGGCTGAAGTCCACAGAGAATTGCTGTTCCCAGGGGCTCAGCACCAGCACAGCACCATCCGCATGATGGGAAGGTTGGGAGGGTGTTCGGGACCCCTCCACTGTGATGAAGACTAAGGGAAGGATTTTCTCCTCTCCTTGCCATGGTTTTTCTGCTCTGCTCCCATTTTCCCAGTATGGTCTGAGCCAGGAGCCTGGAAATACATCAAGGCCCCCGCAAAATGTGGGAGGCTGGGCCTTTCTTCTCCTCTCCTCCTTGCTGCCCTCCTCATCCCCCAAGCTAAACAGAGCTGGATGCAGCAGTGGGAGAAGAGACACCCAGCAGCCCCAATGCCTGCGCTACACGCTCCCAACACAGCTACAAATGGCCCATAAATCTCACCCATTCAAGGTCCTTTTCCTCTCTGCATCCCTAGTCTCTGTGGGAACTTGCTGCAGTCACTTTGCCCATTGCTGACGTCCCCTCTGAGGGGCACGACCCTGCTGGGGCAGGGGTAGGGTCACAGGACCTGTGTTTCCAATGGGAGCCTGGTGAACAAGGGATGCTGATAAGAAAAGAATCCCAATCAACTCAGATTAACTCTTCCCACCACTGCTTCAGCCCTGGAGGAGATCTTGCTGCAGAGCAGGGACTGACACTTCCAGCATCCAGAGGGGCCAGAGCTGGATGAGGGATGGTCCACCTCCAGCTTCCCCCTCCTCAAATCTACCCACAGCTGAACTTCAGGGGTGGCAAAGTGCCTTGTGGCAGCATCAGGACCCACATGGTGGCCTGTAGCTGTCCCCCACTTGCCCACAGAGGGACCCAGTACCCCTCTGCCCCTGGGCCATGGAGGTGGCTGCATTAACCCACAATGTTTGGGTCAAAAGAGTTTGGCTGCACAGGGAGAGTGGGAGGCAGCGACATGGGAGGTGTGAGATGAACAGCCTGGGAGAGATTTGCTACTGCTTTTCACAGAAAACAACCAGGAGAAAAGAGGGAAAATGACTCAAAACCAGAGTAAAGGGAGAGAGAAGACAATCTGAGAAGACACACTCCCTGGGTGCAGCTCGCAGGGGTAGTGGGTGCTGCTGGGACCCATGGGGAGCCATCAGGGTAGCAAAAGGTGTTTCTGCAGAGTTCTCTGGGGTTATGCTACCCACCTTTGCCTATCTGCCCACCTCTATCTACCAATACCAACCCTCCCTATAAATACCCACCTCTGCCTACCTCTCTGGTAGTGCTGAGAGCTGGGGACTGACCCTCTGCTCTCTGGGGTGGTGGCTTCACCACCCTGTGGGTGCTGGCAATGCCATGGGAAGCCTTTTCCTATCTCTTCCCATGTCTCAGCCCAGCTCACCTCTCCCTGGTTACAGAGGGGAAAGAAAGGGCTTTCAAACTTAATTTCTGCAGAAATCTCACTGCCCTGGACTCTCCTGGTTCTCAGCACCTTCGCTCCCACAGGGCACCCCTTTGTCCCACTGTCCAGGTACCCCTGTTGCTCCATGGACATGGGGTCAGAGCATGAGGTGCCCCCAGCACCATCAACACCGTGGAGCCAAGGGTCTCCATCAATGGCAGGGCACCTCCTGGGTGGTTTGGATCACTGGACTTTATTTGCATGAAGATAAACTGCTTGTTTGTCTGTACAATTTCTCCTTAAATACTTGGCAATCCTTAAAAAAATGAAAAACAAAAACAAACACGGAGGAAAAAACCTAAACCAGAAAGGAGCAGTGCAGGCTACAGTATCCAAACAGTACAATGCTTGTGAATAAATAACCCCCTGGGGTGGCTGTGGGGACCGCAGGGGGCTGCTGAACTCAGAACACCTCGGGTCCTCGCTACCCCTTCCTGGGACAGCAGGTTCAGTGTCCAGCTGGGGACCGGGTGGGCACAGATGCCCCTCTCTGCCCTCTCCCAGTTCCTAGTTCCCCATCTCAGCTGTGGTCATGCTGGTGGCATTTTTGTTGGTTTTGCAGCAGAAGTACTGGTTCCAGATCTGCAGGAAGGCTGTCCGGAACTTCTTGATGCGGAAGGCGTAGACGATGGGGTTCATGGCCGAATTGCCGTGGGTGAGGAAGATGGCGATGTAGGTGAGGATGTGCGGGGTCTGGCAGGACGGGCAGAACAGGGTGATGCAGTTGAGGACGTGCAGAGGCAGCCAGCTGAGCGCGAACAGGAAGAGGACCAGCGCCAAGGACTTGGCGATCTTCAGCTCCTTCCCATAGTACTTCTGGGGGTCGTTGGAGCTGGAGGACACCTTCTTGTTGAGCTGCTTGCGGATGAGGTTGAAGACCTCCAGGTAGATGAGCAGCATCAGCAGCAGGGGAGGCAGGACCCAGACGAAGAAGTTGAAGTAGACCATGTACTCCATGCTGATGACTGTCTCAAACTGGCACGTGATGACAAACTCCGTGTGGCTGCCGTTCAGCTCCTGAGTCCTCCGCATCTTGCTGAGGTTGTTCCAGCCAAACATGGGAGTGAGTCCCACCAGAAGAGACACTATCCAACAGCAGGCAATGGCCACAGCTGCCCGCCGTGGTGTCACCACACTCTTATACCTGTGGAAGAGACAACAGCCACAGGAAGGAGTTAGACATGGGTGGGATGCTCTGCTTGGTGGTGGTGTAGCCCCAGGTGGAGTGGCAGTGGTGGGGTGGCAGTGCCCGTGCTGAGATAGGAGGATGCTCCTCCCTCCCGGCCCTGGAAGTGGGTAACAGCCTGTTCTGATAATTGTGTTAACAGCCTGGTTTCCCTGCCGGTGTCCTGAGATGGCAGAGACTCCAGGCACGATCCGTGAGCTCTGGGGGATGATGCCAAGCCAGGGAATGCATTAGCACGTGGAATGAGCCTGAGCGCCCAACCCTCATGTCTCAGAGGGGGTTCATGTGCTCTGGAGCCCAACTCCCACCCAAGCACCTGCACCCAGAGCAGCAGGTCACCCTCTCCTCCTGCCACGCACCAACCCTGCCAGCCCACTGTTCCAGACAATTGCCCAGTGCCTGGGGAGGAAATGGCCAGCAAAAGCATCTCCTGGGATGTGCTGGGATGGTGGAAGGATCTGCGGGTGCTAATGGACCCCCGGGGAAGCTTCTGGGCACAGCCTGTTTCATCTCCTAATGCGCTTGGATTGACAAAACTCTCTTTCTTGATGGGCTGATGCCAGCGGCAGGAGGAGGAGGAGGGGGAGAGCCGTATTCTGGCTAGGCTCTGCTCCCTCCCTGATGCCCCTGGGGAGCCATCAGGGCTGGGCTCATCTCTCCAGAGCTCTCTAAGCGGGAAGTGCAGTCTGCTGGATTGATTTTTCCCCCTAGCCCTCCAGAAAGCTTTTCCTTGGAGGCCAAGAAGATTCTCAGCCCAAGAGTTATCACTTTCCACTGAAAGCAGTTGAACGAAGAACATTTTCCTGACTGTTTGCTGGGTATCTCAGTGCTGCTGGTGCTAACCCAGCCATGGGGACCATGTGGAGGTGGCTGGCAAACCTGGATTCCCAATCTTGCCGTTCAGAGGTCCCTGCTGCATGTCTGCAGCCTTTACCTGTGAAAAAAATTGAACATTTTGGGACTTTCATACAGCTGAGGACCCAAACCCACTCTCCCTTCTCAAGACCACTCTCATGGGCAAGGCATCAAGGTCGGAGCTTGGAGGGGCACAGGCTGGAGGAGGGGATATCAGCTCCTGCGAGTCCAGAGGGTCCAGAGCCACTGGTCCCTGACAGCTTTCCTGAACAAACCTCCTGTGCTCTGGGAAAAGCTTCACAACATCCTGGTGGCAGCCAGGTCCCATGGGAAGGAGGTGACAATGTGGGCAGCTGTTTCCGCTGAGACCGAAGGCTGGATATGGAGAGTGATTTATGCCTCGTGGGGAGGAGAGAGGGCAGGAGACCCTGAGAAAGGCCCAGGGCAGGGAGAGCTGGAGCACGGGAGGGCAAAGGGTGGTGGGAGAGAACCGGCACTGGGGGTCAAGTGAAGGGAATGGCGAGGAGGGTCCATGGGAGCAGGGGGTGGTAGAGGGATGCCAGAGGCTCCTGTGGGGCCGTGTGCTGACGCCTGCACATCATGTCTGATAGCAGGTGCTTAGGGAGGGCTGATGAGCCCTCCAGCTGTGACACCCCACTGCAACATCCCAGGCTCAAGCAGTTTGGGGGGTGATGCCAGAAACAGTAGCACCATCCCCCTGCCCCAGCTCCTTCCCTCTTTGCAACCCCTGCAAGCTGTGTCCCATCTCTCACTCCTGGGAGTTTCCAGGGTCTTCTACTCATTTTGCTGGACATGTTCCCACCCTGGGTACTCTCTGACCTGCAGAGCTGTATGGGACCCATTGCCCAACAGACAAAGATGCTGAGCAGCACTGGTGTCACCACGGTCCCCAAACATGGTCCCAAGGCTTGCAGCCACCACCCAGACACAGGGTCCATCCCTCCTTACTGCACACCCATCCCTCTCCATGGTCCATATCCATCTTTAACCCCTGCTGCAGTGCCTGGCCTGACACAGTTTGGGAGCAGGACCTGGCTCTCTCTGCTCCTCCCTTCACTTTTCCCCACAAGGTTTGAGGGTGGACCTGCAGAAGCAGCCAGGGCAAACCTGGACATCACCCTCCAGCCTGTGTGTGATGTGGTCACAGGAAAAGTGGGTGAACCAAAAAAAGTGGGTGAACCAAAAAAACCCATGGAAAACAGCAACATTTGCAGCTCATAGCTCCTTCAAGCAACAAGCCAAGGGCAGAGGCAGCTGCAGGAAATGTGCTCCCGGGGACCTGCGCCCACTGTTGCCATCAGCCCCCATGGAGATTGACAAAAGCTATGAAATTGCTCCAAGTTCCTCCTCAGTCCAGCCCACCAGCTCCATCCATCCACTGGGTCTGACCACGGAGCTCTCATGGGGCTCAGCTGCTCTGAAGGCCACAAGTCCAACTTCAGTTCCTTTTACACTTTATTTTCCTTGGAGGTGTCCAAGGAACGCCTGGACGTGGCACTCAGTGCTCTGGGCTGGGTGACAGGGTGGGGATCGGTTACAGGCTGGACTTGATGGTCTCAGAGAGCTTTTCCAACCTAATTGATTCTGTGATTTTGTGAAGGGTGGAAATGCAAGATCCCACCTAATTCTCAACCCCTGCCACATGGTGGGAGGACAGTTAGCAGAGGGACAGGAGCAGACTTTGCTGTTCCCAGTGTTATCCTTGGTTATGCCATAAAATAAAAACCTTTTCTCATTTGTCTCGTTTTGCATTAATATGATAGGGTTGGAGTTTGGGACAGCCTGGGAGGCAAAAGCCCTAGAAAATGCTGATAATGGCTCACAGTTAATAAATAATCTTATTATTCTCATCAGAACCAGAGCAATTACCAGCATCATTGCAATTTTATTACTGCTATTATTATTATTAACAGCTGTGACTAAAACATCCATGGTAATCGTCACCCCCATCCTCATCCACTTTGGGTTTGTTTCCTCTGCCTGTGTGGGTTTGAGCCTGACCATAATTGGTAGATGCTTCCCCTGCCCTCCCTGAGTGGTGGTTTTTGCACCATCCCTTCCCCACAGAGATGGGCATCAACCCAAGCCCTCTGGAGTGCCAAGTCTACAAGAAAGGACCAACAACCATCCAGCCTCATCATGAGATGGGATGGGCAGGAACTGTGGTGTGGAACAAAATTGCCTATGAGGGTTTGGAAGATAACGCCAAGAGGCAAAATGGCAATTATTGATAGAGCTGTTTGCTTCCCAGGGGAAGGGAAGAGGTGATGGGTGGAGGCGGAGGCTGACAAATTATCCCCAGGGGTTGCACAGGGCTGACAGGGAGCAGCTCTCCAGGGAAAGATGCTGTCTCCAGGAGAGGCTGAGGATGGAGCAGACACTGAGGCCCCTTTTCTCAAGGAGATCATAGGATCCTAGAATGGTTTGGGTGGGAAGGGACTGAAACCCCATCTCATTCCAGCCCCTGCCATGGGCAGGGACACCTTCCACTAGCCCAGGTTGCTCCAAGCCCCATCCAAGCTGGCCTTTGACACTTCCAGGCATGGAGCAGCCACAGCTTCTCTGGGCACCCTGTGCCAGGGCCTCCCCACCCTCACAGGGTAGAATTCCTTCCCTATATCCCATCTAACCCTGCCCTCTGGCAGTGGAATCCATTCCCTCTTGTCCTGTGTCTCCAGATCTTTGTAATGGACCCCTGGCCATCACTCTGGAGACACCATCCATCCTCCTTTCCCTTTGATCCTCATCACCAGACTAAATTAAACTTCTTCTGCCACATCTTGGTGTGTCCAGACCTCCACAATCCTCTCTGCTGCAGCCGAGGGAGCCCAGCTGAACCCAGGCTCTGCTCTGGAGGTGTCTGGCCCCCGATGGGCAAAGTGCCTGTGACCATTTCAGGTATTAGGGCATGTCTGAAAGCACCTGGAGAAAGGAGCATTCATTGCTTTCATGGATTTCACCTTTGCCTTGGGGTCTGTTCCCCGAGAGAGATGAGGGCTCATTTCCAAGATCCCAACCCAGAGGTCAATCCAAACCCAGCACTCACCAAACATCTCTTGTTTTGTTTGAAAAAGCTTCAAAGAATCTAGGCCTGGTTTGAATAAGATGTGGAGGTTTTTAGCAGTTCTGTGATGAGTTTTTCTGTCCACAAAACACTTGCTGTTGTCCAGCCAGTGCCAAGATGTGGCTTTGCTGGTCTTTGCTCTGGAGAGTTTATTGCAGTGCAATTCCTGGAGAATTAATTCACTAATGAAGACAGACCATTACTAATGAAAAGAAGCTGGAGCCAACGTGGCAGGAGGAAAGGAGGCCAAGCTGACATGAAGCTCATCTGCACGATGAACACAGCAAGAAAAAAGCAGCCAGACCATGTCCTGATCTAACTGAAAGTCTCTAGACAAAAGTGCTTTGATCGCAGAGGATTTGGATTCCTGCTCCTTTCTCCTGGCTGTATCTTCCCTTCAGATCTTTCAGTGTCCTGGAGGCTGCTGGGTGGGAAAATGCAGATTGCTGGTGTTCAAAGCTGCTCAGAAATGAGAACCTGAGAAATGCAAAGTGGTGTCTGGGTTCTGTGAGGGCGAGGTTGGCTACAGCTCAGGGCTGGGACAAGGAGGTCCCTGGGTACTCACACAAGATGGAAGTGCTGCAGAAGGAACCCTGATCATAGAGCCTTTGTCACCTCTGATCCTGGAAGTGAAAGGTTGCTTCATTCCTCATAGGATCACAGAATGGTAGCAAATGTGGGTTTGTGGCCACTGGTAGGTGCGTCACTGTGTGAGTGGTGGCCTTGGGAGGGACAGAGGTCACCAGCACCAGTCAAAACTGGTATTTGGATGGACATGACAGCTTGTTCCTACAAATGCTTGGAATGGAGGGACTGGTCCTATCAGGACCCCCTTGGGATACATGGGGGATTGTCCTGATCCCCAGATCCCAGACTGGTTGTTTGTCAAAAGCCAGCTGGCAAGTAAAGGCATAAAAAACTGGTCTGGTCTTTCAGGCAAGCCAGAAGAGCCACATACAGCAAGGACATTGGTGTTGGTGGGTGCTGGAGCCCCTGCCCTGCGCCAAAGTAGCCCAGCAGTCTCCATCAACACAGCATTTCCAGCCCGACACCTGCATCCTACCACAGAGCCACTTCCCAGTGCTCCAAAGGAGCCTGGAGGACCCTGAGTGTCCCCTCCCAGCACCTCTGGCTGGTTGGTCTGTGAGAGATTCGAGCTGTGGGAGAAACATGAGAAGTGCCAGCAGGTCCCTGGGACAAGAGGGAGTGGGGATGGGCCAGATGGTCACGACACAGAATGCTGGCCTCTGGCTTTGCCTTGGGGACCTGATTTAACAGAAGCCAAGGAGGAAAATCTCTTCCTGGTACCTCACCCATGCCTATCTGCTCGGGGTGAGGGACAGTTGGATGAGGACAGTGGTGGCTTTTCTACAGGTCTCACTTTTGGAGGGTTCCCAGGGCAGGAAAGGAACCCGTGGGAACAGGCACCTTTTACCGACCACTCACATGGACAGGGCTGCATCCCAAATCTCTACCTGGAACCTCTCTGGCAACCACCGAGCCCAGGTCAGGGCTGCCCTGCTGCCATCACCACCAGCTGCCCCAGTCTGGAGGTGGCACTGGGCGGGGTGGGTGCCTGGTTCTCCCTGGGCCATGTGCTACAAGGAGAGGAGGGCACAGGAGGTCCAAAGCTGAAAAGGAGTCCAAGGAGGGATGTTCCCCACATTTGCTGGGTCCTCCCACCAACACATGTGTGAGTGTCCCTGTGTGCTCTGAGCTGTGATTCCAGGGGACATGGCTGTCACTGGAACACTCCTGGCCATCGCTCTGCTCTGCAGAGCATCCAAGCAGGCCTAGGATCACCCCACTGAGAGACAGGGAAGGATTTTCTCACCATATGGTGTCTTTCCTGCTTGGCCCAGCTCTGAGAGGAGCTGGCACCTTCCTAACCTGGCAGCTTGGCCCACACATGGTGACCTGGAGCTGCAGCCACTCCTGGCTCCCCAGAGAGGACCTGGGCATGAGCAGCCTCTTCTTTGAGGATCTTCGCTCCCAAAACACTTTGGGTCTCCTCCACTGCAGCATGAGGAGATGGTTCCACACCAGGAGGCTTCTTGATGCAAACATCCCCCAAAGCCACCAGGAGAGACCCCAAAAGCATGGGGGAGGGTGGATATGTGCATCCCACTGCTGTCCACCCTGGTCCATCTGTGTCCAGGGTTTGATTTTACCACCCCAAAATAGTGACTCTGTGTAGGAATCATTCTGCAATGAGTGCCTGCAAAGCACAAACAACTCTGGCCAGGCAAAGTGGCAAGACCTCTGAATGTTTGCAATCTCCTCTAATAGCCAGTAATTCTCTAATGGATATGGGTGAGGGTGATTATGAGGCTGAGGAGAACAAATTCAAAATCGACTGGTCCCCACACACTGAAACATGGCCTCCCCAGGGCTTTGGTGAGGGCTTCATTCAGTGGTGGGAGAAGATGGACCTGGTCACAGCTCCAGCAAAAGGCAAGAGAATAACACAAAAAGGAGGTTTTGTGCTTTGGGTTTTGTCAGAGAAGGCTGTGGAGGGACCTGGTGCATTTGCAGATGTCCTGGGCTCCAAACAGGGCCTGGGGAAACGCTGCTGCCTCAGTGTGGGTTCAGCCTTGGTGTGGGCTCAGCCTGCCCTGGCACATCTCTCAGGACATTGGAGGCATCCTGAAGTTCCTGAGGACTGCAGAGGGATGTGGGCACATCCAAAAGCAGCCCCAGGGACACAAACATCCCCACAAGAAGCTGAGGAAATAAGGTAGAAAAGAGCTTTATGTGCTAAAATGGCTGGAAGTGGGAATGACGTCTCCATGGGGCAGTTGGGCCATGCCAGGTTATCTTCAGCCCAGACTGGCAGTACCAAAATGAGGGTCCATCAGGGATATCCATCCAAATGGTAGTTACAGGTGTGGGAAAAGGTGACACCTCAGCTCCGGCAGTGCCTGGATCAACCCAGAGCCCGACCACATCCCCTCAACTCTGCCACTCTCCTGATGCCACCAGTCCCAGTGGGACCAAACCTCAAAGCACAGCGCACTCCAGAGATCAGCCCACCCTGAGCTTGGCACTTCCCATGTGGGCATTGTCCAGAGCCTCACGAGGTTTCCCTGCTCCCCCGTATCCCCACATACCCCCAAAGGCCCACCCGACTCCAAGCTAAACCTGCCATATTTCAGGTTCCCGTGACAGGATTGTCTTTTCCTGCAGAGCCAAGGAGACTTGTCCTATCACACCTCTGGTCCCTGGGAGCAGCCACAACATCCCACCAGGCTGGCTGAGCTCCCCACACCCCTCCTGGGGCTGCTCCCGGCCCTGCTGGAGCTGGATCCCTGCCTCGCTCCGGGTGTCTGTGCTGCTGGGCTGCCCCGGCTCTGGCAGTGAATCACAGCCTTTGGGAACAAACCACAGGCTTCCAGTAACTGCACAGCTTCTTTCAGATCACTTGCCCAGCTGTCCTCAGCTCGGAGGTGGGGGTGAGTAACCACGGCGGCTCCGCCTCGGGCTGGTACCGACAGCTCCCCTGGGGTATCCCAGGGCTCCCACCGTGACCAGGGGCTGCGGGGGAAGGGGGAGCACGGCAGGGCTGGAAATCTCAGGGAGGGAGGATGGAAAGCACAGACCCCCTGAAGGATCCTTCCTTCAGGCTCTGCCCTGGCATGCAGGAGATGCGGCTGCTGTCCAAGGAAGGTGAAGGAGTGCGAGTCGCCCACTCTGCTCAGAGAGGACTTTCCTCACATCCTCCAGCAGCATCCCTCACCCCAATGGCCAATATCAATCCTTTCTGCTCAGAAAACTAATCTTGTTTCCAAACTGAGCTTGGTTTCCAGCCTGAGGCTGCACCCTGATATGGACTCAGTCGCTGCACAAGCAGATTCTCAGCAAGGACCACTCACCCCATGCTCAGCTTCTCATTCCAAATGTGTGTGTGGAGGTTAAGCAGGGAGCTGGGGACGCCCAGGCCATCCAATGCCTGAGGGAAATGAAAATTTAATTTGTGTCTATCAGTGAGCACTGCCCTTCAACCCCAGACAGACCCTTCATGCCCCAACAGGAGCCATGAGACCCTTGATGCCATGGGTAGCACCGAGTCCATCCAAGGGTGCTGAGTGGGTGGCCCTGCTCTGGACATATCACCCTCTTGCTGCCATGTGACAGTGTGAGGATGCACCCAATGGCCCTGGTCAGTGGGGCACAAGTCCCACTGAGCCATAATTTTGCACCCAGGCAGCTCCAGGGCTCCCTCCCAGCTCCACCATGTGTGGTCAGGGCCCTCAGGACTCCTGGATTTTCCTGGACCTTTGGCTTCTTCCTCCAGGACTGCGAGGTAGGTAGGAGGGAAGTGATTTAACACCATTGGCAATGGCTGCAAAATCACGAAACAAGCTGCAGAATCTCAGAACTGATGATATTCTCTGAAAAAATGTGATGCTCTTGTCTTTTGGCTGCTGCTTTCTGGCAATAACATTTTGAGCAAAGCAAAGTGTGAGAAATGCTGCTTTAAAAGAGAAAAGAAGCAGAAGCTGAGATTCTTTTATAGCCCCAGGACTTTGGGAATTAGGACGCACAGAGAAGGACAGCTTGGTCCCCAAGAGATGGGGGTGAGGTTGTGAAAGCTGCAGGACAGCATGATGAGCACCATGGACTTGTCTCCAGTGCTGCCCCTGTGCAATATATTTCCTCGACATTTTTAGTGTCTAAACAGCTTTGTTGTCAAAAATAGGAATTTGCTCTGTGAGCATCTCCTTGGAGAGGGGTCTGAGTCTGAGGGTGCTCCCACACAACCACATCACAGGGATGAGCCCACTGTGCTGTGGGAGCAACCCCGCCTCCAGCAGAAGACAATTTCAGGAGGAGGCACTCAAACTTCACGTGCATCTCTCTCTGGCCAGGCCAGATGGGGCTTGGAGCAACCTGGCCTAGGGAAGGCGTCCCTGCCCATGGCAGGGTATGGAACGTGATGAGCTTTTAGGCCCCTTCCCACTCAAACCATTCCATGATTCTATGACAGTGCTGGAGGTGTTTCTCACCAGCTGCTGTGGTACGATATCAACCTGCTTGGCCAGGTCATCTTCCCTGGCCATGCTGGGCCATCACCCTGTGGATTTGGCCACCTCCAGGGGTGTCACACCCCAGCCCTTCCCTGCCACGGCAATTAGCCAGGAGCTGATTGTCTAGACCCAATTCAGCAGCGTATCTGTGTGTTTGGGTAAGCAAGGGCAAGGCATTCCCTGAGTACAAAGGAGAAGGGATAAAAGGCAGCTTTTGCCAATATTCAGTGCAAATGCAGGGCTTGGCTGGATAAAAGCAGTGGTTTTTCAATTATTGCTTGTATTGCAGTTGATTTTTCTATGTGTTGCCTATTTTGGTTCTTTATGCAAAAGAGCCTCTTTGAAATGAGGACTCTCAAAGTCAGCCCTCAAAATTTAGAAGGGAGGGGGAAGAGGGGAGGACGAAGAAAGAAAGTAGCTCTAAAAGCCACTTAAAATGCCAAATGTGACAAATGTGGCTCTGAGAAATGGAAATGGGACAGCAGATATAAACTGCCTGATGTGACTGGGCTCCCAGAGCCTCTGCGGCTCAGAGTCCATCCCACAAAATGCTGAGCTGTGGAAAGCAGCTGTGCTGGGAGGGAGGTGCCAGCTGAGAAAGTGCCCAGTGCCACCACCCTTCCCTGCCTGTCAACCCCTACACTGCTGCAGCAAAGGCCAGCTTGGTCTCCAGGGGAGGCCTCTGGCCAAGGGAGTCTGGAAGGCATCAAGAGCCATTAAAAGGTAGGAGCAGATCAGGGACCCCAAGGAGAAGAGAAATGAGGGGGGTCTTCAGAGCTGCTGTTGTTGTTGTATCTGCATTCAACAGGACATCAAGATCTGCTCCCCAGATAAATGGGAGGCACCAACCAAGCCTCAGAGCAGGGCTGAGGTGGGTCTTTATCTCTCCAATGCAGAAGGACTCATCAGAAAAAAAAGAGATATCCTAAATTACAGCTGGAACAAGAGATTGGTATTGGGTGCCCTTTAATTTCTTGGATTTTACACTTCTCTTGCTAACCTGACTCCTGATTTTGCAGCCAACAACTCAACTCTTCAGTTTCTTAGGCTACACCTTGTTATTGGATCAGGATCCTCACAGCACAATTTGTCACTGCAAAGGGAACATTTCCCCTCTTGCACTTAACCCAGTTCAAAGATTAGGACATTCAAGACTGAAAAATTGGCTGGAGGTTCCCAAAACAAGGGAGGTTGTTTTCTCCACCCAGTGCTGAGAGGAGAATTAGCAGTGCTGATGAGATCTACTGTTTCTAAACCTCAGAGGACACAGTAACCCAAAACAACCAGTCCGGCACCTTCTGTCCAATGCATATTTCCTCTGATTAAAAGATCAATTTCAAATGCAAAAGCAGCTGGATTCACTTAAGTTTTTTCTTAATGAGCTGGCTATATGTAGTTTCAACTGGTGAAAATAATTTTGGAGGTAACCATTTGGACTGCAGTTGGCTTCCAACTTCTGTCCAAACACAACTCCCCACAAAGCTTGAGTGAAACCTGTGTAATTCCCCCCTCCATACACCATAAAGATGGAAAAAGTAACGATCAGAGGACATGTGTGTAAAACTATTGAGTTGTTCATGTTGGGATGAGTCTGAACAGTGAATCCATATCTCAGTCAGTCAAATGAAATGCCAAATTGGAAGTTGGCTCCAGTTAACACCACAATTAAATGTTCCCTCACCTCTGAGAATCTGTCACCAGGAAAACAAATAAAAAGTGCAAATGCAAAGCAAACCTGAAGTTTATTTGCACTCTGTTTTCTCATTTAGATTAAAAGATTATTTATTCCCTTGGAAGAAAACTGAGAGGCCTTGTTCCCTGGGAGGAGGGAGCTCAGTATTTCCATCAGGACGGTGGAGAGACCTGAGACCCAAGACCAGGAATTGCAGTGAAATGCCTCAGCTGGGCCTAAATTACAGCCTGTGCATGTTCCTAATTACTCTGGTCTTAATTCCAGGCAAGGAACAATGGGCAGACACAGCCTGAGGGTGCCCAGGCAGCCTGGCTGGCTCAGGCCGTGGAGATGAGGGACACACAGACCAGGCAGGATGGAGGTCATGGAGATGCTCCAGGGCTGGAGCCCCTCTGCTCTGGAGCCAGGTTGGGAGAGCTGGGGGTGTTCATCTGGAGAAGAGACAGCTCCAGGGAGAGCTCAGAGCCCCTTCCAGTGCCTAAAGGGGCCCCAAAAGAGCTGGAAAGGGCCTGGGGAAAGGGGGTGGCAGAACAGGACAAGGGGGAATGGCTTCCCAGAGCCAGGGTTAGATGGGATATCGGGAGTGAATTCTTCCCTGTGAGGGTGCTGAGGCCCTGGCACAGGGTGCCCAGAGAAGCTGTGGCTGCCCCATGCCTGGAAATGTCCAAGGCCAGGTTGGACAGGGCTTGGAGCAACCCAGGATAGTGGAAGGTGTCCCTGCCCAGGGCAGGGGTTGGAACTGGGTGAGCTTTGATGTTCCTTCCCACCCAAAACCACTCTGGGATTCTGGGATTCTATGAATTGCATTTCCCTCTCCCTGAGCCTTGGCACAGCCAGGGCTGCCTGTGGGTGGGGAGCAAGGCTGGAATGTGGGGGATCGCCACAAGACCCCCTCAGTCATGTGTGGGTCACACAGGGTGGAATGAGATGATCTTTAACGTCCCTTCCAACCCAAACCACTGGATTCCATGATCCCCTAGAGAAAAGGGGCCTCAGTGACTGCTCCATCCTCAACCCAAGACACTTTGACTGCAGCATCTCCTGGATTCTGGGCTTCCAGATCTTCTGCTTCTGGAGCACTTTGAGCTCCCTTGGAGCAAACAAACCTCCCTGAGCGCATAGGCAACCTGTGTCCCAGCAGTGCTGAATGTGGGGAACGAGCTGCCTGAAAATAGACCCATCTGAGCTGCACCCATGCAGGGCTTCACTGGCTCTGCTCAGGCTTTGCCGGGTCCATCTGGACTGAGGCTGAGCCCTTGGCTCTCCCAGTCGGGACCGCTTAGTGGAGAACAGAGCCTTCACACCGAGAGAAACGAGTGTTTCATTTGTGCATTCCACAGGTAAAGGCACTGAGTGTCATTACCAGAGCAGATGAGAAAGAGTAATAATTTAATTCGTAGGACTGTGCTAATTCTGGCGGTGTCTGAGACAGCATTTCTCAGCGTTGGTCCCTTGCTGTTGCCACAGAGAGAGCATCACTCCCTGTGTGAACAGATGGGGAGACTGAATTGCACAGGGGAGCTGTGATCTGCCAAGATGGACCAAGCTGAATGAGAAAACACCTCTGGTGCCAGGAGCTGGCACTTCCCTTGTTTGAAGGAGGCCAGAAAAAATCATCCCTGTGTCTGGCTGCAGGGAGAGAAATGGCCTGGAGAAGGTGGATAAGCAGCCATGGCAGCAATGTCCTGGCTTTCTGTGCACTGGCCTTCCTTAGAGGAATGATGGACAGGTGATATTGCCACCCCAGGACAGGGGTGGGACAGGGGGATGGCACCTCTGCATCCCCACAGTCCCGCTGGGCATGGCTGGTACCTGGGATCTGTGTGCAAGAGCACCATGGCTGGTGCCAGGGACAGCACAGAGGGAGGCTGGCAAGGGATGCTCAGGAACAAGGCTGGGGAAGAAATCCCTTCTCCTCCTCCAGCTCCTTTTCATGATCAGAGACTTTTGTACCTGACAAAAACCCAACCAGACCACCCAAGACTGTGACAGTTGCTGGTCATGGTTGCCTGCTCAGTGCCAGGGGGCAAAGCCTAGGCTAGGAAGGGATGGGGGAACAGTGGAAAATGCAGTGAGAGGGAGGGTGAAGGTGCAAGGGGGAGGTGTTGGCTCCCACAGTGCAGAAAAGGGCAAACCCAGATGCCCCAAATCTTTTCAGTGGCTGATCCTGCTCTGCTCTTCCCTACATCACCAAACACGGCCCTTCCTCCCCTGTTTGCCCCCATCGCCCACCAGCCCTCAGCCCACAGGACTCTCTAAGAGGGAGCATCTCAGTCTCTCAGGGTGATTTCATCCTCTCTCACTGGTGGCATCACCAGTGATGTCTCCCCTTCCCCCTGCCCTGCCCGCCCAGCCACCCTTAGGAACAGCGTCTCTGCAGGGCCAGAGGTGCTGTGAGGGTGGCCAGGGTGCTCAGCTCATCGCTATTCTGCAGGACAACCCGCTGGCACTGGGGGCTTTGTGTGGCCACCTTAGAGAGCATCAATTGTTCTTTCTTGCCACTGGGCACCCTGCGCAAGAGCTGGCCCGGCAGCTGGGCGGCTGCGCTGCCAGAGCAGGAACTCCCTGCCAGGAGCCCAGGCAGCCTCTGGGACAGCACCTTTCCCATTCCACGGCCTTTAAAGTTCAGCTCACTTTGGGTGAGATGTGTCCCAAAAGGATCAGCTCCTTGGGATGCTCCTCCCAACCCACTGGCAGCCCCAGCGCTGGGCTCTGCCGGCTCTCGGCTCCTGTGTCCATCCCTGCTGCTTTGGCAGGATCACTGTGAAAAATCATTCATTTGTCTCCAGGATAATCCAGTGCTGTTCGTATCAGCTCAGCTGTGCTGGCTGTCATTTCCCCAGGCTGAGACAGTGCTGTTGTCCCCAAAACTATGAGCCTCTTGAGCTGTCCCCATCCCTCCCAGGAGTCTCGCGCTCCTGTGGTCCCCTCCACGCTCCATGTCCTGCTGTCTGCAGGGACCACAACCCCCCCGAGCTGTGTCTGGGCTTCCCTCACACCCCTGTGGGCAAGATCCTTCAGGGCTTTTCTCTGTCCTTCCAGACAGAGGTTTTCTTCCAGCCCATCAGTTCCTCTCCAGTCTGAAATGACTCCGGTGTGTGTCACAATGAAACTCATCTCCCAGCTTCTTTCATCGTGGTGCATCCCACATGTTTTCCTCTTTTTTCCCATCCTTTGTGTTGCCATGACCTTTCTCTCCCCCTTGCCTCTGCCCCAGGACACAGACCTGCCAGTGTACCGCTGTGACCCCTCAGATGAGCCATTCCCCACTGTCAGGCTGATTTCAAGCACAGTCGTTTGGATGCAGGAGCTCCATTGTCCCCATCCCTGATCCTTAGTCCAGCTCTGCCTGTTCTGCTTTGGAGACCCATGGACCTGCATGTCCCAGGCCACCTAGACAGGTCCCTCAGACCAGATCTCCAGGGCCAACAGTCCCTTGTGTTTGGTACAAGCTGCTTTGAGGTGTCCCAGACAGGAGATTTCATTGGGTCTGGCCTCACGGGGGTTCCTCCAGATCCGAGTTTGGAAGTGGAGGCTGGTGGCCTTTGTCCCAGCTGTCTCCCACCCAAGCTCATGGCCAAAATCCCTTTCCTGGTCAACAGAGCCAATCTGGTTCTTTTAAGACACAGTTAAGCTTATTCTGACACCACAAATGGACTAAAATCCCTACTGGGGTGTGAGAGGAGCTGAGGGTGGTTTGGCTGGTGGCCACATGGCACACATCCAGTGAGAGGCCACATGCCTGTACCAAGGGCTGGGCAATGACACGGAGACCAGCCCAGACCCCAGAGCTGCTCACTGAGAAGGGCTCCATGTCAAGAGCAGTGTCTGAGCCCCTCTGCACCTTCTGTGAGGCACTTAATCCTGCTCTATCCCCTGCTCTGGCTGACGTGGCGCGCAGGTGAGACCAGAGGTGGGACTGTCTCGGTAAAGGCCCGGGGATAATGGCACCTCCCTTGAATGGAGTCACATTCCGACCTCTTGGGGGTGGGGGAAGACCCGGCACCCTGTCAAAGGGCTCCTGCATGCCCTGAGCCAGCTCAGCACAGATCATGGTGAGCTGGGCCTGACTCACCCCAACACCCAACCTGCAGGGCCAGGCTGGGCTGGCGGGGGCTGGGAGAGCTGAATCAGCAGCTCCTTCCTGGGGTGTTTCCCTTGTGTCTGTGCCTGCAGCTGCACAGGGCCCTTGGACACCCAGCCCAGAGGGGCATCGCTGTCACCTCCACCAACCCAGTGCCCTGGGACGCAGCCTGGTCACTCCAGGAAAGGGAAAACCATGTCCTGGAAGCATGACAGTCTGTCTGGGTGCTCCCATGTGGTTCTGGGGCCCTGCAGCTCAGCCACAGGTCTGTGCCCTGGACACAGGAGCATCTCTCAGCCCCAGTGAGGGACCTGCTGTCTGTCCCACCGTGCCTGGGTGGCCCTGGCTGTGGGTGCTCCTCACTTTCTGCTCACTGGGGGCTTAATGGACCCTCTCTGCTGCCACAGGATGAGGGGACACAGGCTGGCGGTGTCCCACCTGCTTGGCAGAGTAGATCCTTTTGGATTGATGGTAGCACACCTGAACCATGGCCATGGAGGTGGCAGAGCCTTGCTGGGTTCCATCCACACATCCTCACCTGGTTTGGTGTCTGCTCCCTGCAGGATGAGTTCATGGGGAGCCATAGAATCCCAAAATCCCAGGACGGTTTGGGCCAGAAGGGACTTCAAAGCTCATCCCATTCCACCTCCTGCCATGGACAGGGACACCTTCCACTAGCCCAGGGTGCTCCAAGCCCTGTCCAACCTGGCCTTGGACACCTCCAGGAATGGGGCAGCCACAGCTTCTCTGGGCACCCTGTGCCAGGGCCTCCCCACCCTCACACGGAAGAATTCTGTCCCTGTATCGAACCTAAATTTCCTTTTTTTCAGTTTGAACCCATTGTTCCTTATTCTGTCCTACAGATGAGCCACCCTGGCCCTTTTAAGACACATTCAGTCTATTTTAATACCACAAATGGCTACAAACCCACGCTGTGATGCACCCTGGGCTGTGAAAGAGAAACAATTTAATTTCATTGAATTACTCCTGCAGGGACCACCAGGGCTGGGACTGGATCCTGGAGGAGCCTGGCTCCAGAGCCCTGGGCACAGTCGTGGCTGCCAGTGGAGGAACAGAGAGGCCATGTTGTCCCAGCAAATCTCAGCTTCCACACCTTCCCTGTCCCCAGCCTCCATCCCTCACCCGTGGGGTCACCCTGAGCCAGCCATGGTGCAGCTCTGTGCCTCAGTTTCCCCACCTGCAGATGTGCCCTTGCTGGGAGCATGCCCTCAAATTTACTGGTCAGACATTGCCGAGGGTCGGTGCCTTACTCTGAAAATCAGTAGAAATGGGTAAAAAGACCAATGAAAACATTCCCAGAGCAGGGGTTTGGGGTGCAGCAGCAGGAAGGAGCAGGTTTTCATTCCTGGCCCTGCAGCACAGCCCTAGCAGACGTGAGCTCTGCTAAGGGACAGATGTGACACCGCTATTGGGGTCAGGGCGATTACCCAGCACGAGGACCACGCCTTGCCCTACTGGGATACACCAGGACCAGGAGGGGACAGGGTCCTGCTGCTCAGGAAGCCCATACAGGGTGTCTTGAGGCCATTCATCTCCTCTTGCCCTCTTAATTCAGAGAATTTGGGAATAGCTCCAAATATCAGCAAATCTGGAGCATCCCCGCACAGGATTCTGGGCTCTCCTCCCCTTCCCTCCGCCCTACTGGGGATGGAGCATCCCACACTCAGCCCTTCACTGCACGCCGAGGGGACACCCCCAAGCCCCAGCATTTTCCCTGCCATTCCAGGGAATGCTGCTGACAGCCCCACTTGCCTCCCTGCAGCCGCATGGCAGCGTCTGGAGCTTTTGGGAGTGACCTGATTTTGTGTCTGCCGGCGAAGGTCTCGTGGCGCTGCTGCAGCAGCTGTGCGAGCTCCCAGCGAGCCTAATCCAGGCATCCCCTTGCCGAGGGAAGAGCCCTCATGGCTTTGATCCCTGACTTGGCCTATTCTTGGCTGAAAATTATTCTGTGGAGCAGAGAGTAGAGCTGAAAACCAGCTCACCTGGGTATTTATAGGTCTTTACCAGGATCTCAGACCACCATAACCTGCTGGTAAATCTCTGCCCATCTCAAGGGCTCTGGGATTTTGGTGATACTGAATTGAGCTCCTGGTGCTGGACTGACACAGCTCATCCGTGCAGCCAGATCTGGTTAGAGCAGAGCACGGTGGGAAATGCTGGCTCTGATGTAGCACCCACATGCTGAGCTGGTGCAGCGTGCTGCAAACTGTGGCTTGGAAACAGCCTCAGGTCTGCAGAAATGTCCCTGGACTGTAATTCCTGCCTTTTAATCTCCATCCTTGGTTCAGAGCTGCCTGTTCCATGGAATGAAGGTCTCCACAGATCACTCTCACTTGCTAAAAATATACCTGGAGGAGGGCAGCGAGGGAAGAAACAAAAGAGGCAGCAGCAAAGACCTGCCAGTCCCTGAAATTCTTCCAGGTTAGGGGAAATGGGAGTGTTCTTCTTGGAAATGAAATGTGCTTTCTCAGGGACGGGGCCTGTATGGATGGATGGCATCTTTTCACTGACTAATGGAGGTTGAAAGAAAATAGATGAGCTCCTGGGTGAGAGCTCTGAGTCACCTGGACGCTTTTGAAATTCGTCCGAATTTAAAACAGGCCTTGGAAGAGCTGCGGTTTGGTTTGTTCACTGGCCTGGCTGGAAGGAAGGTTTCCTGGCACTAAGTGTTGGGAGCACTGGAAAGATGTTCTGTTGGAACCCTGGATTCTGAGAGATTAATTTTAATCTCTCAGAATCCAGGGTTCCAACAATGTCCCATGGCCCCTTAGGTGTTTTGGGAGCTGGGAATTTGGGCCAAACCATACCAACGTCCTCCTCCTCACCCATCCCATGGCAGCAGGTGCCCATCACTCTCCTGCCAAGACCCTCCATGAACTCTTGGTGGAGCAATCATGGAATCATGGAATGGTTTGGGTTGGAAGAGACCTTAAAGCTCAACTCATTCCACTTATGGGCAGGGACACCTTTCACTATCCCAGGCTGCTCCAAGCCCCGTCCAACCTGGCCTTGGACACTTCCAGGGATGGGGCAGCCACAGCTGCTCTGGGACACCTGGAATGGGGAAAAGCCACCTCAGATATGTGTCCTGCTCTACGACCCAGCTGGCTGAGGGCAACGAGACTTCCCAGGCTTCCCATGACCCAGCCCTAGCTGGCCCCATGCCTGTGGCCCTTGGCAGGGCTGGAAAGAAGGGGAAAGAGCGCTGCAATCCTGGCAAGAGCCTGAGCTCAGGCAGGAGCCCAGAAAACAGGGAGTCCAGGGGGGAAGCTTCCCCCTTTCCCCTCCCTGTCCATCCAGGAGCTCACAGGCCACCTGTGCATCCCCCTCACTTCCTGCCTTGCAGGCACTGCTGTCCAGGACTGAGGGATGTTCCTGCCATCCCTGAGCTGTTTTATGTCCTGACACTCCAGACAGGGCACTCCTGAACCTCTGGACAATGCCAGCGCTGTCCACAGAGCCATCCCCTAACCCTGTCTCACCCTGGGGTCTTTCCCTGCTGCACTCCAGCCTCCTGCCCCCCCTTTCTTAGAGAGTTCCAACCATTCTGATCTAACTTTCATGGCTCTGCAGCCTCACAGGTGTGCCTTCCATATCTTCAGCAACACCAAATGCAGCTCTCCCTGGCGGGATGCTCCTTGGGATGCTGCAGGGTGAGAAGGGCAGGGCTGGGAGGATACTCCAGTGCTGAGGCCCAGGCACAGAGGGTGGAGGTCCCAGCTGTGGACAGAGAGACCTCAATACGAGGGCTCCTGCAAACAACAGATTCCTGCAGGTTTTCCCTTCCTGGCATGTTTCAAAGTGCTTGAAGTGAGGTCACAAGGTGAGGATCCCCAGGGACACTCCCAGATAGGCTTGGGCTGCGTCCATGCATTCGGCATCCCCAGCCAAGGGGTGGTTTGGCACATCCCAAGGACAGCAGCTCCTTTGCTATGGCCCTTTCTAAAAGGCCAACGCACGTCTCAGAGCAGAGACAGGGCTCCCGAGGCAGCAGGGGCTGGCGCTGAGGGAGCTGCATCCCCCCAAACATCCCTCCAACACCGTCCCCCCCCAAACATCCCTCCGGCCCCATCTCCTCCAGCATCCTGCCTCCACCAGGACGCCGAGGGGCCAGTTCCTGCCGGACACCCCCAGCCGGCTGCTTCCCCTCCCTTTGAACTTGTTTCATCTTCCCCAAGCACAGCTATGAGAGGGAAGTTTGGACTGGGCTGGGGGACCCCGCTGTGCCCGGATGGGGGGGATCACAGGCTGGGGGACCTGCCTGCCTTCCGGGCAGGGAGGAAGGATGCAAGAGGGGAGTGGGTGTTTTCCACCAGCAAATCTATTTTAGGTGGTTTCCAGATGTTCCTGTGGGGGCTGGGAAGTGGGGGACCCTCTGTTCCAGCCTGCTCAGCCCAAGTGATGCTCCTGCATCCCTCCACAGTCAAGGAAAGGCCCCTCGGGGGGAAGGCAGCATCACTCAGGCTGCAGCAGCCAGGAGATATCATACCCAGGGGCTGCAGCAGAGGGAGAGTGTTTGGTGGGGTATCCCAGTCCCTCAACCATGCTGAGTGTGTGCTTGGTGGAGGAGGAAGAGCAGGAGGTGCCAACTCAAAGCCAAACAAGACCCTTTTCCATCTAATAAAATCTGCCTCCACCTTGCAGGAGTGGCCCACGTCCCTCTGTGCTTCTGTGTCCATGGGAAGTGGCCACGGGACTGATGGAGCACTCTATGCTGCTTTGGCATCCCCCACTACCATGTAGAGACGGCAGAAATGTCTCAGGGCACCATTTCTTCCAGGAGACACCCACCCTGGGGGCCACCAAGCTCCCAGTGTCCCCCCGGGGCTCAGGTCTCAAACAGTGGGTCCATGTGTTTCCTGGAAAGGGGATCAGACCTGCAGACCCCCAGACTCACAGCCCAAGGGCCAGGGTGCCCATGGGGAGCCTGGAGCTGGAACCAGGCTGCCATGCACCGTGTTCCCCATTCCCTGCCATTCTTCCCTGTGAGGAAGGCACAGGGTGCCCAGAGCAGCTGTGGCTGCCCCACCCCTGAGAGGCCAAGGCCAGGCTTGGAGCACCCTGGGAGAGTGGAAGGTGTCCCTGCCCAGGGCAGGGTAAGGTCCCTTCACACACAAATCACTCTGGGATTCTGTGAAATGCATTTGCCTCTCCCTGAGCCTTGGCGCAGCCAGGGCTGCCTGAGGGTGGGAGGCAGGGCTGGAATGTGGGGGATCCCCACAGGACCCCCTCAGCTTTGTGTGGGTCACACTGGTGAGGATCCAGCCCATGCCAGGCTTGTCTGAGGAATCCCGCTGGCACAGGAATAGGCTGCAGGGAGCACACTGTCCATACCTGTGCCAAGAGGGGATGTCCCTGCTCCGTGTCCTGGCTGCCCTAGGGATGAGCCTGAGGCAGATATTCCCCACATCACTCCCCCGCTGCCTGCCAATCTCTGCTCAGGTCTGGCTGCCATCACTGCCTGTGGCCCTCCGGGGGTGCTCAGTGCTCTCCCAGAGCTCTCCCAGGCACAGTGGCCACACATGGCCCCCAGGGCCCCAAGTCCTGCCAGGTGTCCCAGGCTCTCAGCACCCAGTTTGCCATTGCTGGGTTCGGTGTCACAGTCAGGAATGACACCACAAGAGCCGTCAGCACTGTAAAAATGGTGTCACTGTCATCCTCAGCATTCTGCAGCAGATGGGGAGAAACTCAAGGTATTTCAGATTCAGGGAATATTCCTTAGTGGTGCTTCCTGTCCTGTGTGCTATATATAGGGCACTACATCCCCTAAAATCACCACATGTACCAACTGCCAGGAATTCATGGAGTTGTAGGATCTTTAAGGTTGGGAAAGACCTCTGAGATACTCAAGTGCAACCATTAATCTGATGAGGTTACAAAGCTTTTCAGTATTAAAGTAGGCTCTGAAAAGACAGAGGAAAATCTCCTGCTGCTGAGTGCTTGGGCACACAATGGGATCACAAAATTCAGGGTGGAAATTGCATGAGAAAAACGCATCCAAACTGTGCACAGCATAATATTAATATTAATATTGCTCCCAGGAAAGCTCCTGGGATCAGGGCAGGAATCTCACTCGAAAGGCCCAACTGATGCTCAGAGGCAGCCAAGGAGTTAAAAATGGACTGGTTTGTTAGGAAAATGCCTGACAGGCTGTGCTGCTCCTGTGGAGCCGCAGAACTCCCACACTGGAGCCTTCCCCGCGCGCAGGGGATGCGCAAAGCCCAAAAAAGCTCCAAGAGCAGTGACAGGGTGGGAATCACTCTGGTGACACCGGCGGGCTGAGAGACAGGGATTGGGAAAATCACACCGAGGGAGGAAGTTGGGAACAGTCTGTGATATCATGTGTGGCAGGGACAGGGTGGGCAGGAATTGTGGATTTATCCTGCGCCCCCTCCTCTGTCTTACACTCCTTCTCCAAGCAGCGTCTGCTGGTGGTGGCTGCAGGAAAATCCAAAAGGAACACATCTCTGGCCTGATCCCATGGATCTGGGAACACCGAGCACTCTACAGCAGTCAGGTGATCCCAGCACAGGTGCCTCCTGTCCCTGTCTCCCTGTATGGGAGGGCAATTCCTGCCCCAGGAAAGGTCCTACACCCGCTGGGGTCTGGGCAGCACCAACACAAGGGTTAAAAATGGACTGATGCCTTTTTGGGGTGTTTGTGCTGATGAAGGGTCGGGGATGCCTCCAGCGAACTGCCTGAACTGCAAAGGGGTCACTGGGGTGACACGAGTGCTCAGCTGGGCTGGGCTGTTTTACAGCAATGCTCCCACAGCCGGAGCCGTCCCGCACCGATGAGCCTGGCAAAGGTGTCCCCACACAGCGAGGGGGACTCACGGCGAGGGGCTGAGGCTGGCTGTGCTCGGGGTCACCGAGGTCGGGTGTCACGTCCCCTTCCAGCCCTGTTCACATGCCCCTGTCCCACCGTGGCACTCCAGAACTGTTTCCCCAGCCCAGCACGGCCCCGGCGGGGAGGGAGCGGGGCATAAAGGGTTAAATATCTCTTCCTGGAGCGGCAGAGTTCGAATAAAGTGCTCAGATAAAGTTTCCCCGATGTGATCTCTGCCTGCGCACCCAGCACCCCCTGAGCCCCCAAGAGAAGCTGCTGGAGGCTCTAGGACCCCACCCCAGCCCAGCCTGCCCCGACTGCTGCTGCAGCCAGATGTGTCTGGGACAGCAGCGTGGGGGAAAGTCCTTTCTCCCAGTGCTTCTCCAGGAGTTTGGGGTTTCCTCACTCCCTTCTAACCTCCACAGCAGGCACAGCAGAGCTGGTTCCGACGTGTTTTCCTACCTGACAGGGATCTTCACCCGCAGGTATCGATCCACGGCGATGGCCAGGAGCGCCAGGATGGAGCTCTCGGTGAGGATGAGGACGGGACAGGCCACCATGAGGCAGGTGTAGAACTCCGTCTGGGGTCCGATGTTGATGATGATGGCCAGGGGGATGACCAGAGCCCCCACGGCCACGTCGGCCACCGCCAGCGAGACGATGAAGCAGAAGGTGGCATCCCGCAGTGCCTGGTTCATCTTCACAGCCCAGATGACCAGGATATTGCCCGGCACGGACACCAAAGCGATGAGCACTTCGATGGAGATGTAGGCAGCCTGGAAGGCTGAGATGGGGTGTGCCATGATGCTCCGGTCCGCCCTGCTCCCGTGGGGTCCCTCGGTCACCTGCAAACGCACAGGGAGGCGGTCAGAGAGTGGCATCGCTGACTGAGCTGCGAGCGGGATGGAGCCTGTGCGGGGGGTGGGAAAAACCCCTCTCCCATTTGTGCCGTCCCCCGGGGCTCCGGCCCCCCACACACCCCCTCAGAGCTCATCCTGCACCCAACTCCATCCCGCACCCACCTCCATCCCGCAGCGCGACCGCTCCCGGCGCTGCAGAGGGAGCGGGAGCCGCCGGCCGGTCCTGGGAGAGCGGCGGAGACCCCCGCCCCTCGGGCCGCCCCAGGGCCCTCTGTCGGAACCCT
>WEIT01004252.1:129932-198541 GCA_013389985.1 Dryoscopus gambensis | reverse complement strand
CGGGCGGAGGCGGCAGGACCGGGGGGAGCGGGGAGAGGCGGCAGCGGGGGGAGCAGCGGAGCCGGTGCCGGCCCCAACGCTGCCGACACGAGTCGGGCTCCGGTTTTAACGCTAAAACCTGTTTTTGAGGTCGGGTGTTGAGCAGAGGATCGGGGCGGGGAGGGAAGGGCGGAGGCAAGAGCCTGAGCTGGGGTGGGCGAGGACCCGGCCCGTCCCCGGCACGGGCAGCGCTGCTCGGGGCTGTGCCCCGGGACGGCGTCGGGACCCCAAGTCAGACCCGAACGGCCCCAAGGAGCTCTCGGTGCTCACCCGGGCTCTAGCTGGCAGTGCCTCACCCAAAATCACCGCCGGGCTGGGCGGGGGGTGAGACCCCCAGAGCACTCTTCATCCTCTGAACGGCAGTCCCCGGGCTGGGGGGGGCTGTGTCCCTGGGGCAGGGGAAGGCTCTGTCCACACAAAGTGCATGGAGGAATGGTGGCCCCGAACTGCTGCTGAAGCTGGACCAGACACTCTTTAAGGTTCTAGAAGTTTGGGGGAATATGGTCACCCCTCCAGTTCCCCTCCCCGGGCCGGGCAGCACTGATGGAGTTGAACCAGCCAGTCCCTTCATGGACCCCCGAATGTGGACCAGGCACCTGCAAAGCTCATCTTACATAAATTACTTCCCAGGAGTGGGGCTGGTTCATCCAAGTAGTGCAGGGAACAGCATCTCCGACGTGGGGCAAGGGGACTCTCCCAACCCCCATCTGCACCTCTCCCCGTCCTTTCTCCCTCCTCTGGAGAGACTCAGGACTGGAGTTGTCCTCTGCTCTGCTCTGCCTCGTGAGAGATGTCCCAACCCTTGGATCTGCCCCTTGGGGCTGCCCCTCATCCCTCTCCTCATCAGAGCCTGCACACCCCACAGCCGGAATGGGATCAGCTGTGGGACCATCCCATCCCAGGGCTGATTTTCCATCAGCCAGTGTCCCGTGGGGTCCCTGCTCTCCCTCTTGGGCAAGTGGCCAGCAAAGAGCTGGAGGTCCCAGCCTCCGAGGACTGTCTGGGGACTGTGGCATTGTGCCACCTCTGGGCACTGGGCTGTGCCAGCAGCAGGACGAGGTGAGCTTAGTTTGGTCTGAATGATCTTTTTGCTCTGCAGAGAGAAAAATACACCGAGGCTTACGGGCTCCTGTAAACACAGCGCTATTTATGGAGCATTCGCATCCCGCAGCATCTCCTCACACCTCCTCCACTGCAGGGAAAAGCGATGCCCCCTGTGGCTGAGCCCCTAAATCCAGAGGCAGGGCGTGGGATGGGGGTGCTCAAGATGGGCTACTGAGAGTGGAAGGGGCATTCCCAGAGAGCCCAAAACCCCTCGCCCACCACCTTCCCAGGGTGTGTCCTTGCAATCAACCTCTGGCTGGGAGCAGGGCAGGAAAACCGGCAGGTTCCTCAGAGGAGTGCAATGCGGAAGCAAACGCAGGCAGGGCCCGGCCTAATTGTATGCAAATCTCCCAAACAGAGATTAAAACCACTCCTTTTCCTTTGTGGATTTGCAGTTTGTTCTCCCTCCCTGGATTTGTGCCCCTGAATGCTCAATTTTAGCAGCAGCCCTAAACCCCCCCAAATTATGCCAAAAAGGAGCTGCTGGGTGCGAACCTGCCAGAGGGGGTCCGAGCTCTCTCACCAACCAAAGCAAAGTGTCCCAGGGCTCAGGCAAAGGCTGCAGAGGTTGGATGACCAAACTAATACAGGTGGTTGCACAGAGCCCATTCCTGATAGACAAGGATCATCCGTTCATTCTCCTGACACCAAGCTGGGGATGTGTCCAAAGAGTGTCAGGGATTCCTTAAAAACCCATGAGGAGGATTTTTCTAGTGAGCATCGAACACTGAGAAAGTTACTCAGGTCTTCCAGGCTCTTCTGGGATTTGTAAGGAGAAAATGTCCTGAGAGCTGCAATGGGCTGTGAGGATCCCGAAGTGCTGGGTGATGCTGCTATGGGTAAATACCTGGTGCCACCCTTGGCACACAGGGAGAGATGGGATGAAGTGGGACAAGCAGGGGACATGATGTGGCTTCCTGCACCAGCTCCCATGAGCCAGGGACAGGAGCAGCCTGTGGCCATGGCAGGAGGGGACGGTTGGTGTCTGGCTCGATGCCAGCAGGATGCACCCGAGGCTGTGGCATGTCTGGGCCAGCTGATGAGACCAAACCCTGACTGAACCCCCAGGGCTCAGCAGCAGCCAAGAAATGCCTTTCTAGGGAGACAAGTCAGGGCGTGGGGAGTTCATTTCTGCCCATTTTTCTTCAGCTTTTCTCCAGAGTGTGAGTTTGCCCCTCCTGCCTCAGTTTACCTACATGAAGAGCAGCTTCATGGTGCCCTTCTGGGTGCTCAGGGCAAGAGATGTTGAGGATTTCTCTACCTCTTTCATCATGGCAACCATCCCACAGCACTTCTGGTCATGGAAAGGGGCCTCTTAATTAGGAAAGTTAATTAGGAGCATGGTTGGTGCCAGCAGCACAGGGATGTGTGCTTGGAAGGCTGATGGCTCTGAGAGATATTAATTAGGAGAAGTGACCCCCTGAGTGCCACGGTCTGGTGGGTCCACATAGGATGGCACAAGGCAAAGAAAGAAGCAACAAACAAAGGGAAACCCCAGAGCTTTTCCAAGGAGGCCTCCACTGTGCTGAGATGTTTCGGAGTGATGCTCACCCCGTAGTGCTGGGGCCACCACTCTGTGTGTGCCAGTGACACAGAGCCCTGGGAACCTCACTCAGGACACAGCTGGTCGATGACTTGTGCTCAGTTTCTCTCCCATTTAATGGGATACACAGCCCTGGGAAGCCGTCTGGGGGCCAAGGAGCACCAGACTTCTGTAGGATGGTGCATCCCCATTTGGGCTTGGCAGCAGATGCTCAGCAGCAACGACACAGTACAGAAAATATCCCAGGAGATAATTTAAACCAGCCAGTCTCAGAGAGTGGATGAAGGAAAGGCTGTTTCCCTGTGGACTGCCTCTTCCCACTGAGCACATCCCACCCCTGTCACTCAGAGCAGATTGGGAAGGGGGTTGGCAGTGCTGCCCGTGTGCCAAGGGACAAACTGAGTCACAGGAGGTGCCTGTGATCCCTCAGCCCTCTGCTGGCACAAGGATGTGCCTCAGTTCCCTCTAGCCTGGGTAGATGCCACATCCACGATGCTACAGATTCTCACAGTAGCTAAATGGGTCAGGCCCCACTCGGATCCCTGCCAGATGCCAGCCAGATGTTGCCCACAGGCAGCTGGGTCACTGTGCTGGGTGCTTCAGCACAGCAGGATATTGCCGGGCTTTTGTGCTTTCCTGTCAGGGAGGAACTGCTAAGATATCACTAAGATATCGGTGGAAGAGAAAACGCCTCCGAGCCCAGGGAGGTCTGGCAGGGCTGTCCCTGGCAGGGCACCGCGGTAGGGCACGGGTCAGTCCCGAGGTCCGCCCCCACACCCCGGTCCGGGCCCTTTGCCTCGGCACTGCTGCTCTTCCTCACCACACCGGGATTCTCTTATTCCTCAGGGAGCCCGGGAGTGTTACAGAGCCAGGCTGAGGGCCAGGAGCTATTCCTGCCACCACTTCCAGCTGGCTCTGTGGGGCTGGAGGGGGTTAAACCTTTCCAACCCTGCCAAGCAGTTTAGAGGACGGTTCAAATCCTTTGCCCCCTCTCCAGGGCCACCCGTTGAACAAACCCAGCACCGTTTGGCCTCCGGTTTCAGTCGCAGTGGCCCGTGGAAGGGCAGGACGGTGCCTGCTGCCTCCAGCCACGCTGTGCCGTGGGGAGGGAGGAGGAAGCCCGCTGCTTTGAGGGCTCTGGAACACCCAGCAGGGATGACAGATCCTTCTGGGGCAAAGACTGGAGCGAAACACTGACTGCTCAGGAAAGGGGAAAAAAATGGCTGTGTGAGAGGAAAATGTAAAAGGAAAAATGTGAGTTCAGGTTTGCTACTGAATGAATGAGGGGAACTGCTTCCCTTGATGGATCTTGGAGACGCTAAAATCATTTTCTAATTGATCTTTGGAGAAATACTGGGGAGGGGATGAAGGGCTGAGTGGGCGTTGTGGCTGGAAGAGCCCAGAGCCAGCCCCAGACCTGGGGCTGTGATGGCCTGGGAACACATGGGAACACCACATGGGTGGAAAATGAGGATTTGGGGTGAAGGAGAAAACCAGGATGAAAGAGTGACAGTGACAGAGGGAAATGTCCGAGGAGGACTGGGCTGGGCTGGATTGGTACCTCTGGGTGAGGATGGAGAGGTGGCAAGAAGGAAACCATGGCTGCTGCTCCTCAAGCCCGTAGCTCTCACTTTAGTATTATTTCCCATATTTCTATTTTTAAATTCCCTGCTTTTAGCTTCCAGCTGTCACTTACAGCTCTCGGGTTCGGTAACAGAGCTTTTCCCCCCACTCAGACTCTCACAGACTGTAACCACCTCACCACCCTCCAAGAGGAAAACTCTTCTTCCACCCAGCTCCTGCAGCCTCTGAGCCCTGCACTCGGCTGCTGCCCAATTCATTGCCTTCCAACCAATTTAAGGCAAATTCTTTTATATCCAGAAACTAATTCAGGACAGCAATTCACTGGGCAGGTTCTCTGTTGCAGGAAAAGCTGTTCAAACCCTTCCCACATGCCTAAACCTGCAGATTCCTATGGAAGATGTGGAAAATTCCTTATCAGCAGAGGGTATCCGCCTCCTGCTCTGTTCCACTTCTCCTCTTCCAGCTGGAATGCTTTCCCCCGTGGCCCGAGAGCAGCACAAACACCGCTGGAACCGTCCGAGCGCCGGCGAAAGCAGCGTCCCAGCCGGTCCCTGGGGAATGGCTCGTGCAGGGCGGTGACGCTGCAGCGGGACATGTGACATTCCGCAGGGCTCGCAGCAGCCCCGGGGCGATCGGGGAGACGTTCCCACAGCCGGGCGCCTTCCTCGGGGACGCGGGGCCACAAGTCCCTGCCACGAGCTCGGAGCGCATCAGCTCCGTTGGACGCGGAGGCTTCTGCTGCCTTTGCACCCCCAGCTCCCACGGGCCGGGGACCTGGGGGACAGCGCCCGGCGTGCGGTCCCCCAGCCTCACACTGCGGAGCCCCGGAGCAATCCGTGCCTGGGATGTGACTCGGTGATGCCCCTGGACCTGCTGCCGCAGCGATGCCGCGCGGCTCCAGGGACTGGAGAGGAGGGGAAAGGGGGATCCATGGGTGCTGCACAGGCCGAGGGGTCTCAGCTGGGCTGACACCCCCGATTCTCTCCGAGCTCTGGGGGAGCAGAGGAGGGGCGAGGGGGAATGCAGGCACCGCGTTCCCTTGCTGGGAAAGGCTGGGAAAAGCAGCAGGCTGAAGGGCAGAGACCCCAGACAGGCGTTGTGAAGGCAGTAACCCCAAATTTCCTCTCCTCACCCCCGGAGCGGCCCTTTCCACAAAAAGCCTTGGCTAGAGCAGCGTTTGCCATCCACGTCCGTCTCCTCCACCCAGGCTGGACGCGTGGGGATGGAGCAGGGAAGGAGCCTCCCCAGTGTGTCCCCACGACACTCACACCTGCTCACCCTTCCCAAAATATTATAGGGGGGCAGGAGCCCGGATGTTGCACCTCTAGGGATCCCCTGGGATTAAAAGGTACCCAGGCACTGGAAACTGGGAAACTGGGAAAGAAGCCCAGGGTCCCCTCCTGGGAACAAGGGACCTGCCCAGCCCCAGGGGCAGCTGGGGCTCCCAGTTTCACATGCCTAAATAAATGCTCTTGAAAGAGCAGAGACCAATTTGAACTCACTCCAGTGCCTATGGGGCTCCCCCCGCCCCCAGCCGTTGCACTTCCCAAAAGCAATTAAATCCATGGGGCCAAAGGGACCAGATGGGACATGGACACCAGGAAAGAGCAACCTGTGAGGGACAGAGGAGAAAGACAATAAATAGAAGAAATAATAATAAAAATGACAATGGCAATGATATAAAATAATATTGTACAATTAATATATTATAATGTTATATTAATGTTATATGATTATATATTATATTAAATAATTATTAATAACTGGTGTTTAAAACTAATCTGAGTAATAAATATTATTTCATATTTCTGCTGCAGAAGAAATAGAGAGAACCCCTCAAATCACATTCCTGCCCCTCCCTATGGGATGAAAGCTGGCTGCTCCCCAAAATAGATTTGGGAGCAAATGTGTCTGCTACAGCTGAGGCCAAAAGTTCCTTCTCCAGGACAATTTCATCTCCAGATGAGCAGGAAAACACAACGGAAAGTGTTTCCGGGAAGTCCCCCCAGTTCCCTGGAGCCTCCCCTCCCCGGATTAGGATGTTTTGGCCCAAAAGATGAACGAGGGAACTGGGACTGGGGCAGGAACCGCAGGAAGCCAAACCCCGGGAGCTATTTTCGGCCGTCGGGCAGGAAAAGCACCTGCTGGGGTCATTACGCCGCGGGAAAAAACAAACGTCGAGATTTTCTCCCATATGGGGGTCAGAAATAAATAGCTGGGATCATCCCTGCTGGAGAACTGGACCTGGATACAAGGGGAACACCCCTCGGCTTTCCAGATCCTGATCCCCCCTCTCAGCCCCCAGGCAAAGGGCTGGGGCCCCACCCTGGACCCTGCGAGGAGAAGGGCGGGTTCCCCCTAAAAAAGGAGGATTCAGAGGGGACTGAGATGCTTTGGGGCTCTGACCCGCGGTGTGCATCCCTAGAGCCGGACTCGGCTGTGGATAACCGGGCTGCTGGTGCCCTCTCCCGTCCAGCTGCGGTGGCTGATGGCTCCTGCATCCCTCCTGCCATCCCTCCTTCATCCCTCCCCCATCCCTCCCGCATCCCTCCTGACTCCCTCTGCCCTTCCTCCTTCGCAGAGGCAGTGACCTTGATCCTCCCTGGTCCCATGGGACCCTCGGGCGACCTGACCAAGGAACGGAGAGTTTATCCTTGGTCACAAGCTCATGGCTCCACAAATTTGCCTTTCAAGGCATTTTTCCTCGTGGGTAGCCAGGGGTTGCATTTCCTCAGTGGCTGAGATGGGCTGGGAGGAGCTTGACCCCCTGAAATGGGGCACGAGGAGCATCCCAAAAACACCTACCCCGTTTCTGTTCCCTACACCAAAACCCCCAAGGCCTCCTCACCCTTCCCAGCCCCTCCTCATCCTCCTGGCTCTCCTCTCCCCTGCCTGTGCCTCAGCTCCATCGGCCTTTTGGAAGCAGGATACCCCCGGGTGGGGCTGGCACGGGGACCCCCATGGGGTGCAGCTCTGCCCAGCCCCGGGCCAGGATTCTCCTCCAGCCCCTGGAGCGGTGCCGGCAGCGGTGCCGGGGTGGCAACAGCTGGGAATGTGAGTGGGGGTCGGGGTTTGCTGGGGCTCGGCCTCCCGGACAGGGGGGAACCCGGGGCGGGTGTTGGGGAAGGGACCAAAAGGCTCTGCCCCTGCCAGGGGAATTTGCAGGGTGAGGCCCCTCCTGAAGGGCTGGGGGCCCCTCCCTGGGGACCGGCGTGCCTGGCATCACTGCTGGCATGTCAAGGAGGGGAGTCTGCTGTCCCTTGTCCCCCAGGAATCCCACGCTGAAGCCACAAAATTGTCACAACCCTCCCTCCCTGTCTCTCTGAGTTACCATGGGATGTCCTCCATAGGGGGAGAGGAGGGTGAGTGTCACAGCTCCTTGTGCCAAAATTTGCTGTCACTTGGGGTGGGAGCAGAAAATTACAGGAGTTGCCGGTTCATGTCCTGAAGGCTCAACATGAGCATCACATCACATGAGCTCCTTTTTCCTCTATTCAGCAGACCTTGGTCCTGCAGCATCAGCCCCAGTCAGGCCATGGAGGGAATGGAATGGGACATGCTCCCCATGGGGACAAGCTGACGGTCACCCACCCAGGACACCTGGCTGGCAGCCACCCAGATCCCTCCCGGCCCTCCCTGCTGGTTCCAGGCATCCGTGTCAGGGCTGTCCCTGCCGAGGGACACTGCTGCCCCCAGGTCTGGTCCCTGGGCATCACGCCCTTCCCTGGATGGACAGCTGTCCCCTCTCGGGGTCAAACAGCCACCACATGTCACTGTTGAATCCCTCACATTCATGGGTCTTCCTCCAAACACCCACCTGTCCTGCAGCTCGCTCCCGCCACACTGTCCCACTCCGGGGAAAGCAAGCCCTTGTTGGGAATCTGAGTCCCCCCCGCTCCCTCGGTGGCACAGTGGGGACAGCCCGGCCAGTGCCACCATGCAGGGCATGGAGCAGCTGGGGATGCCCCTGGCATAGGGGGGGTGAAGGGGTCCAGAAGGGAAACCCCACAGTGGGGTTCATTCGTGGGGGTCTTGCTGGGTCAATCCCTCCTCCAGCTGTAATTTGGGGCTAGAGAGTAGAAGGGGAAGGGTCACGTCCAGGCCATGGGGTTATGGAGCAAAGGAGGCCATGGGAGGGCAGAAACACAGGAGGTTTAGTGCTGCAGTGGGGCAGAGCATCCCCTGATCTGTGTGGGCAAGGGAGGAGGTCAGGGCACCCAGTGTGTCCCTGGGCTGGGAACCAGCTGACTCGTGGGTCAGGGTACCTGCTTTGGTCCCCAAACAGGGATCCTGGTGGGTCAGGGCACACAGGGTGATTGCAGCAGTGCACCCACTAAAATCCCCAGACTTGGCCCAGTGGGTTGGTATGTTGGGGCACCCAGTATTGTCCCCAAACTGGGATCCAGTGGACTGGGGGCTGCTCAGCCACCGGCATCTCTCTGTTGATCCCTCCCCTCCCTCCCAGGTCAAACCTGCAAAGACAATTAATAACTAAAATAAAACTTTTCTCCAGACAGATTTTAGACCTCCATCATGATCCCTGATTTCCTGATGGGGAAACTGGGGCACTTGGATGGGAGTTGAGGCGGCACCAAAGGTGCTGAGCCCCATGGGAACACAAGAGCTGCAGGAACAGCCCTATCCCACCTCCCTCCCAGCCCACCAGAGAACCCAAACTGGACGAGTTGGCACTTATGGGTGAGGGAGGGGGTGTCTGCTGGTGCTGTCACCACTGCTCCCATCCCTGCCACGACAGACAGCAGGACATCATCCCCCATCGTTCCCCATGGGCTGGACCCCAAACTAACCCCAAATGCTCACAGGACAAGACGTGGATGTGCAAAGCCTCGGGCTGGGGCTGAACAGGGAGGCTCTGCTGAGCCCCAGCCCGGCCGAGCAGCTGTCGCCGTCCCAAATCTTGGGCGAGCAGGCACGTCGGAAATCCCGGGTGTCGGAGGAGAGGTCTGCTCCACATTCCTCGGCCGAGAGCAGGGACAGGGCCAAGCATCTCCCTGCCGCCTGCAGCTGCTCCCAAATATGTTACGACTTGTCACGGCGGCAGGAAGGGATGTCGGTGAGCCTGGAAAGCGAGAGGGGATGTGGGACTGGGGGGNCGGTGAGACGCCTTTCCTGTGCTGAAATTCCAGCGGATGATCTCTACTGGGCCCTGGCTTTCCCCACCTTCTCCCCATCAGTGGGATGCTCCTGGCACCCCGGGGTGTAGATGCTGCTTTGGGCACCCAAATCTCTTCACCAGCCCCTAAACCCAGATTTTTATGCCCTTCCCAGTGGGAGCAGGCCGGCAGCACCCCCACCATTGCCTCTCCAGCGTGGGCACGGCGCAGCTCCATGCCCCAGGCGGGAGCATCCCGTGTGTGCAGCTCCGAGCGGGGAACAGGGACATGCACGGGTTAAGGCTCTGTGCACCGGGAGGGACACTCCTCAGGCTGCAACACACTCACGTGTATCCCCAAAACTCCGCAAATCCAGACCATCAGCCGTGGTGAGAAAGCAAAGCAGCCGAGGCAGCCCCCGGGTGTATATCCGTGATCCCCCTCCGTGGACCTGGCCACCGGCTGGGGAAGCTGCCCCGGAGGAGCAGGGACAAACCCTCCTCGCTGGGATTTTCTCAATGGACGGGTATTTTTAGCTCTGGGCTCGTGGCTGCCCTCCCCGCCAGCTGTGCCGGGGTGAGCCGTCCCCGCGAGGCCCCCGCCGGCCCGGGGAAGGTCACCCTGTGACGGATCGCAGCACGTTCTGCCCGGGGCTCACACAGCGTGGCTTTGTGTTGCCTCCCAGCCGCCACCATCCATCACGGGATAACCTGACAGCCGGCAGCAGAGCCCTAATCCCCCCTCGGCTCCGAATTACGCGGGTGCAGCCTCGGCCCCCGTGGGCACCCACGGGACGGGGAAAAGCCACCACGCTCATCCGTCCCCCAGCAGGTGCCTTTGTAGGGGTGTGGGCCATGATGGGTGCCTCCCTGTAGCCCAGACACGGGGTCCTTTAATGATGGCTACTTGCCCAATGGGATTAATTATCCTTGATTTGATATCCAGAGGGATGAGCCGCCAGACCCACAGACCCCAGATCCCACCATGTCCCTCCACCGTGTTCAGGGTTAGGGTCATCCATGGCACGGAGGGGCTGAAGGAGCTGCAGAGCTGCAGTTGGGTGGGTACAGCATTATTCCTGCTCCCACATCACTGGATGAAACCCCCAAATGGAGCTGGAGCCAGTGCAGTTGCTGGGCTGCCATCCCACTGGGGTCCCTCTTCCCCACACTGCCACTGCGTGCTCTTTCCTCCTCATCTCCGTGAGCTGCCTTCTGTCTCCCCTGCCCGCTCAGCCATGGAGACACGGGGGCCTTGGTGGCCTGTGTGGCTGGTTTGTCCCACTTCTCCAGCTGGGGACGTGTGGCTGGCACTGCCCCACCAGTGCTGCCCCTGACTATGAACTGCCAAATGCTTGACCTCTCCCCTGTGTGGGTCGGCCACGTGCCCGTGGAGCCCATTATGTCATCACCGTGTCTCACCCTCCAAACATGCTCCTGCAATTCCAAAAAGCCCATTCATAGTGAGCCAGGGTGGTCCTGACACCTCTCACCCAGGGATGTGGCTGCAGCTCAAGGGGCTCACTGGGGTCATGTCCACCAAGTGCTACTGATAAAGATGCCCATGAGTGACTCAAGCTGCTTGATGTGATGGTGTGGAGCTGATGTGAAGCCCTCCAGCTCACTCCTAAAGACTTCACTCCTGCCATGGGCACCTCTGCACATCTGAGGGATGAATCCTACCTCTTCCCAACCCTTTTAGTGCTTTTTCCTTAGGCAAGGGCCAAGCTGATGCTCTGATTTCTTTCCTTCTTGAGTATTTTGGAGTTAGACTGACTGTGGGGAGCACAGGGGCTGTGCTGAGGATGAACCTCAAGGCTGCAGGTCCTGCTTTCCTTAGTGAAGACTTTCATAGATGTTAACACCATGGGGGCAGCAAATCCCCAGGGTTGGAACCCCGAGAGACCAGGAATCAGGGTGAGGAGGTGTTGGAAAGCTCCGGGCCCCAAAGAAATCACAACAAGGAGAGAAGAGCATCATGGCAGGTTCCAAAAAGGCCAGAAATCAACCCCAAGTGAGCAAGGGTGCTGATAGTGGGCACAAGGAATGTGCCACAGCACAGCCTCTCCTAGGAGGGGGAATTTGGGAAAGGAAAATCCTGGCAGGGTTGGCCCTGCACTTTGCTGACATTCTTTCCACTGACCGATCCCTCAGCTGGAATCTGGCCTGGAGCAGGAATAGGAGGAGATGGGAGATGGTTTCTGATGCTCCAGATGGAAAAAAAATCCCCTCTGAATTAAAGACAAAGCTGGAGAGATGTGGCCAAGCCACTGGAGTCAGCAGGGAAGGGCTGGGGATGAATTAAAATCCCCCTCATGCTGCTGCTGCTGGGTGTGCCTCAGTTTCCCTTTCGGGAATGGGTGAGCAATGTGTCTTTTCTGGGAGAGGGGTGAGTCAGGATGGCATTGGGGCTTTGGTTATCCACAGGTACAGAGGCCAGCACAGGAGAGCAGGTGGGATGAGGCAGTGCCAGCTGGGAGAGGGTCAAGCCCAGCCTGGCTCTGCTAGAACCTGGAGACATGTGGGAGAAGGTGTCCTTTGGATTTGGTGCATGGGAGAAGCCACAAACGTGGATTTTGTGACAAAAATGTGGTAAGGGACTTGGCTGGGCACCTTCAAGAAGCCCATGGTGGAGGAAAGGTTGGGCTTGGCTCTGTCCTGCCTGCTCCTGCCTGCTCTCTTCCAGCAGGACAGGCAGCAGGCACAGCAGCTGGAACTGGGACTGGTGAGCACGGAGAGGGGCGTCCACAGGGATGGGACTGGAGCCCGGGTGCTCCCTGCATTGGGATATCCCTCCCAGGGCTGGATTCCGAGGCTTCCCCTAGGCTTCAGCAGCAGTGGGATCAGTGTAACATGGAGTGGCAGGATGGAGCCATGGGGAATATGCAGCAGAGCGGGATCGGGAGGTGGGAAGGGCTGGGAATGGGGAGGACGCTGTGCTGGTGGTGGGTCCCACGGCAGGGAAGGCACAAATTCGGGCTGCCGTGGGATCCAGGGGGGCAGCGTGAAGGCATGGGGGTGCCCTGGTCAGGCGGACTGGCCACGAGGCCACCATGGCTCCCCGAACCCAGCCGTAACTGAAGGGACCAGATGACGCAGGAATGACGGGGGGAGCTGGCAGCTGCCCGCCGTCCCCAGTGGCACCTCGGGGCTCACACAAAGCCCTTGTTCGGGTTCGGCCGAGCGGCCCCCCCGCCGTGCCAGCCCCCCCAGCCCCGCCGGGCCGGGCACTGTAATCCCCGTGGGGAGAACACATGGAATCAGACGGACAAGTTTTGATGTGAGGCAGCAGCTTAGGGTGGGCTCAGGTTTCCTTTGGGTTTTCTATATTTATCTCCGTGATTTAATGCCAGCGCCGGGGTTTAAATGGCACCAAGCAGTTGGCGCGGGGAGAAGGAGCAGGCGTCTCCGAGCCGCGCGCACGTCCCCGAGCCGCCCATGGAGCTCTTCGAGACCAACCCGTACTTCTTCCCGGAGCAGAGGTTTTACGATGGGGAAAACTTCCTGGGCTCCCGCTTGCAGGCCTACGAGCCCGCGGCCTTCCCCGAGCGCGCCGAGGCGGCCCTGTGCGCCGAGGGCAGGGTGGCTCTGGAGGACAAGGAGGCGCTGGCCGAGCACTGCCCCGGGCAGTGCCTGCCCTGGGCCTGCAAGGTGTGCAAGAGGAAATCCGTGTCCGTGGACCGGCGGCGCGCGGCCACGCTGCGGGAGAAGCGGCGGCTCAAGAAGGTGAACGAGGCGTTCGAGGCTCTGAAGCGCAGCACCCTCCTGAACCCCAACCAGCGGCTCCCCAAGGTGGAGATCCTGCGCAGCGCCATCCAGTACATCGAGCGGCTGCAGAGCCTGCTCAGCTNGCCGGGCTGGGACAGCGTGCGGGCCGTGCTGCCCGCGGGGTGACGCCGCTGGGGGTGACGCTTTGTGGGGTGATACACACGGAGTGTTTCGGGGTGACACTCCGTGGGAGTAAGGCCACATGGGAGTGATGCTCTGTGGGGACAATGCCCTATGGAGGTGACACTCTGTGGGGGTAGCAATGCTCTGTGATGCCCTGGGGGGTGACTTTCTATGGGGTGATACTCTATGGGACGATGCTTTACAGGGGGATGCCACGCAGGGGCGATGCTCTGTGGGGTGTGGGGGTGATGCCTGATGTGGGTGAGGTCATTTCGGGGTGCCATTCTGAGGCAGTGATGCTCCGTGGGAACAATGCCCCATGGAGGTTATGCGCTATGGGGGTGACACTCTATGGGGTTGATGCCATATGGGAATGATGTTCTATGGGGGTGATGCCATTTTGGTGTGCCATTCTATGTGGGTGACGCTCTATAGGACAATGCTTTAAGGGGTTGATACAATTTCAGGGTGCAGCCCCTTAGGGGTGATGCCACAGGGGAGTGATTCTCTGTGGGGACATTGCTCTGTAGGGTTGACACCCTATGGGGGTAACCCCAAGCAGAGGCACTGCAGAAGCTCTGGGGCAATGGGTCCTGCTGGGGGGAACAGGACCCCAGCTCTGGGGTGAGGCAGACGCTGCCGTCTCGGGACACCAGTGGCTGTGTGAGTGTGTCCTGCACGGGGGCACGGAGACAGCGATCCAACACTGCCGAGTGCTCACAGCCCTGCGGGACAGGGGCTGCTGCTACTCTGCCTGTGCAAGGGTGTCCTGGGGCCGTGCGTGTGAGAGACGCGTAATCCTGGGCTGGGGAGAGGGTGGGAAAGGTGAAAATGCAGTAAATAACATAGAACTAAACCAAATGAAAATATAATATAATATAATATAATATAATATAATATAATACTAAAAACAAAAATAGAAATAGAAATGAAAACATGAAATAAAAAATAAAATATAAAGTAAAATATAAAATAAAATTAACACTCCCTGGTCACACCCAGACAGAGGAAGGGATGAGAGGGGTGGCACAGGGACACCTCTGGTTTCTAGGACTGAAGTGGCTGAGGACAATCAGTGGTTGCATCCTGCCACAGCCCCCAGAGAGGCAGGACCTGTCAGACCACAAGATTTTGGTCATTTAACCAAGTTTTTGAGAGGTATTTTCATCTGCCCCCTGGTCCAGTGGATGGCTGGGCATGTGCTTCCCTGCTGCTCTGAGGTTGGGATCTGGGAACGCAGAGAGCTGAAACTACAGCTACAGGTGCAGGGAGAAGTGATCGGTGCAGGTGGGATAGATAGGTGTAGGTGTCCGTGTTGGCACCGGCCTTGCTGATATGGGTTCTATAGATACAGAGATCATAATAGATAAATGGTGTAGAGGTGAAATTGATATGGATATGATAGCTATAGAGATAGATACAAATTATAGAGATAGATTATGTAAATACATATAGATAATATCGATAGTGAGAAAGATTATACAGATTATCTATAGATATATAATATATAAAAGACATACAGGTATATCTATAGATACAGATTATGGAGATTTAGATAATGTAGATATGGATGATATAGATACAGAAATAAGTAATGTAGATATGGATATAAATATGGCATATAGATATATAGAGATATAGAGATACAGATACGGATATAGATATAGATTAGATATAGATATATAGATATAGATATAGATATATAGATATAGATATGGAAGGATTTTATCAGAAGTTCAGAAGAGGGAATCCCAGATCTCCTTCCAGACTAAGGGATTTAAGGGTCAAACCAGTAGGTACCCAGGTAGTCCAATTTAATGCTGAATAAAAGAATGAAAAAGTATTTAGGCTCCATCCTACATATTTGCAGGACTTCCCAGTCTTCACTTTAATGCCAGAATCCACTTGGATACCAGAATCCAATTTCCACTTCCGAGAATTCACTTGGATTTGCAAATGTACCCAAAACTGTGCTGAGCTGTCCCTTTGTCACTTCTGTTCTGAGCTGCCCCTTCTCCCAGGTGTAGCCAGGGGTTCACATATTGATGCAAAAGCATTTTTTTTGAGGAAAAAAAGATTGTGTCTGTAAGAATTTCCTGCTTTAATGGGAAATAAGCCTAAGTATTAATTAATTATCCTGTGCTGCCATGAGCTTGAAGAGCCAAAGTGCCATTCCTAGTCTGCTACAAAGAGTTGGGTCCGTGGGATTGCTCATATAAATCACATTTGGGGTTTTACCTGAGCTGACACCCACTCCCAGATAAAGACACACTCCTAAAAGAGTGAATTCTGAGCTTTGCTGAGTAATGGTCTCATTTTTCATGCTGTCACCTCTTTTCTCCAAAATAACCACTCAGCCCCAAATCCACAAATCAAACTGCCAAAAGCTTTTCCCAAACCCCCTCCCCGCTGGGGATGGCCTGAGGGCATCCAGCCCGTGTGTCATTTGTTATGAGCCTGATTAGGTGATTCTCAGCAAAAAGCTGTTTTGCCCAAGGACATTTTTTCGTCTCCAGCTCTTTCTCATAATCACTGAGGAAAGAGACAGCTTTTTACCTGCAGTGAGTGGGGAGCCCCATTTCTCTGTGGCCAGCGTCCCAAAAAAAGGAGGTTGTTCAGCCTTTATGGTTGAGGAAGCACCTGGCCCTGATGCGTCCTGGGGACCCTCGTGCCGCTGGCTCCTCCGGGGGCGGGGGGCGCGCCCGCCTTCTCAGGGGTGTCCTGCTGTGGGATGGGCCCCCGGGGTGGTTTGAGGGTGGCTGGCGGGGTTTGGCCGTGCCGCAGGAGGTGACACACGGTTGCTCTGGGCTCCTGCAGGCAGCCAGCGAGTGCGGGTCCGGCAGCTCCTCCTGCAGCCCCGAGTGGAGCAGCCAGCTGGAGTTCGGCACCAACCCTGCAGGTAACGCCCTCCTCGCCTCCCCGGGGCACCCCACGGCTTCGCTGGGCTCGCAGGGAGTGGGAGCAGCAGGGGCACCGCAGCCCTGGAGCAAAGCACCACTGAGCCAACCCTCCCCCCGGGCAGGAGATGCTCGGAGCAAAGGACAGAAGGAACCTTGTCCTTCTCTCCCCATTCCACTGCTGTAGAGTGATGAGCTCAGAGATCCTCCAGCACCTCCTTGGTCAATGCTCAGCAATTCAGGGTTCTCCCAGCCCTGATTTCACCAAAACACCAACCCTTGGGAGCCGAGAAGCTGGGTTGCAGCCCTGGGGCCCTGGTGGCTTCATCCCCAGCAAGGGTTTCATCTGTTGCCATCCCTTGGCTTGGCTTTGTTGTCTGTGTTGCTGGGCATGGCTGGGCATCACTGGGATATTGCTGGATATTGCTGTCCCTGGCCCCCTTCCCTCCCCACACGCCCTCAGCAGCTGCTGGTCTTTTTTTCCATGCTAGCCATTATCCCCACCCCTGCCAAATCCACCTGTTATTTCCCCCAGAAGGCAGAAACTTAAATCTCATTTTCCAGTGGAGATTAAAACCTATAAAGGGTCCAAAAGTTCCACTCCCTGTTGGTCTCTCATTCTTCCCCAGGGTGGGGGCTGGCAGCAGGTCCCTAGGTCACTCTGGCCATGTGAGGGATCATGGGGTCATAGAATCGTAGAAAAGAATCAACAAATTGTTACAGGTGGAAAAGATCATCAAATCCAACCCTCAGCCATGTTCGCCACTAACCTACATCCCCCTGAGCAGAACCGGGAGCCAGCACACAGTCCCCACTCCCAGCAGTGTCCTCACCCCTTTGTCTCCCCAGATCCCATTCCCAGCAGTGTCCTCACCCCTTTGTCTCCCCAGATCCCACTCCCAGCAGTGTCCTCACCCCTTTGTCTCCCCAGATCCCATTCCCAGCAGTGTCCTCACCCCTTTGTCTCCCCAGATCACCTCCTGGCTGACGAGGCAGCCGAGGAGCGCAACCTGCACTCGCTGTCTTCCATCGTGGAGAGCATTGCTGTGGAGGATGTGGCCGTGACATTCCCGGAGGAGCGGGGTCAAAACTGAGCTGACGCAATCCCCGGTGGCTCCTCGAGCTGGTAACGGGGTGGGAATGAGATGCCAGAAGGGTCCAGCTGCTGGAAATCACATCCACCCCTCCGGCGTCGTGGGCTGCACAGCTGGCACCACTCGGCTCCCTCCCCGCTGCTTGCAGAACGCTCCTGCCGGGCTGGAAGAAGAACAGGCAGAGGTGGGATGGGGCAGCGCCACAGCGGCTGCGGGTCCTGGAGGGGCTTCCCGGGGCCAGGCCCTGCTCCGCTGCCCGGCCGGGGACGGGTGGATTTGGGGCCAGTGTGTGTGCTGGGTTTGCTTTGCTGAGTTTCCAGATGCTCCTTGACCAAGGTCTCTCTCCGGCCGGTGTCCGGTGGTGCTGACCCGGAGCCCGCCTGTCTTTTCTACTGAACGCTGTGTGCAGTTGCCATTTAGGGTTTTTTTTAATTATTATTTTTGCTAACTTATTTGGATTCTTTTTTAAATAAAGGCATTCTTGTTTGGACAGCTTGCGTTTCCCTTACTGTTGTCCCACCCTGTGTAGGTCTCCCCAGCTCCAGAATGCCCAAACCCAGGTTGGAGATTTTCATATCAGTAAATCCAGCTGGACCTCAGAACAGTCTCTCACCTGGGAACTGGATGTGCCACACTTCAATCAGCCCTACACAGACCAGTGATTTTACTGGTGTTTAACTGGGGTTCAGCCCTGTGCCCAAAAGATCTTGAGGGAGCTAGAGATAAATGATATGTTTAATTTGGGCTCTACAAAGAAGGCTCAAAGCCAGCACTCTTTTAAAATCCTGTTTATTGGAACACACATACATCCTTTCCTGACCCGACCCAGGGTTTGGAGTCCATGCAGTACCAATAATATGACAAAAGAAATAGGGCATTGATATAAAGGGCTCACTGACTCTTCAAATTAAAAAAATATTTAATACTGTATTAGGCAAATAATACACCGAAAAGACATTGTGACTGTAGAGCCTCTCAGATATTGCACTTCCAGACAGCACATGATAAGTATAAGGTCATTCCAGCCATCAATAAATATCACATCAGAAATAAGGGCCACACAAGGCAAACGTGGCATGAGGAGACGAAGAGATCCTACCCTACGGGGAAGAAATGGGAAGAGTTAAGAGCCTCCTGGATTGACCCCTGCAGGAGGCAGGAGGGGAGAGCATCTCCTCTGCACCCGGAGGGGAAGGGTGGGCACGTCCCAGGGCAGAGGGGGCTCCCGTTGTCTCCCCGGGCACCCAAGGAGGGTCCCCTCTCCCGTGGGTGCCGGGCACCGTCCCTGTGAGCCGTGTGGGGCGGTCCCAGGTGCAGCCCCCTCAAACAGGGCACCTGACAGCACCAAAATCAGCACCTTGCCCGCCCAGCCGCGGGCAGACACCGCCCTCCTCACCCCGCGCTGGGTCCCCTTCATCCCACCCAGCACCAGCCCTGGCACTGCCCCGGCCCCCCATGGGCAGCTCCTTGCCCGGCCACCCTGGAGGGAGGATTTTCACAAGCCTGAATCTTCCTCGGCTTCAAGTCCTGTGGGCAGCACCGTCCCTGATGCCCAGAGCTCGGGTGAGTCAGTGCAGCCCCGTGGCAGATTGGCAACATGAACCAGGTAGGAGAGAGGCTTCCAAACATCGCAGACACTTTGGGGGTGTCTGTGTTGCTCCCCAGATTGCACCCACGCCAGGACGGCATCCGGAGCACATCCATGGCCCGGCCAGAGCGGGGAGAAGTGAGGGACAGGCCACAGCGGGAGCCACGGGAGCCAGGAAGCAGGGGGTGCACGAGCAGGAGGGACAGATCCTGTCGGTCCACAGCAGTGACAGTCTGTGGGTCTGGGCCAAGGAACAGGCACAGGCTGGGCTCTCGTCCTGGAAGGCAGCCAGTACGTGGTGTACGGACATGGGGATTTGCTGAGGAGCAAAGTGGGAAAGGCCCCATGAGGATGCTGGTCCAGCTCCACCCGTGCACCCACTGGCAAACAAACCCAGATGGAATCAGCACTGGATCCTCCTGGCACAGGGCAACCATGGCCCAGGGCACAGCAGGATCTCAGGAGCCTCCCTGAAGTGCTTGACTATCCTTCCCTCACACAAGTGGGACCCTCATGGGATGGCATGCTGGGGTCCCCAGTGGAGCCGACTGTCCAAGACTGGACAAACCACATGTGGTGGGACGCTGAGCATCCCTCCTGCATCGTCTCTGTGAGCCTTGGGCAGCAGCAGCTCCCCCACCACTGAGGTCTCCCTGGCCCTCCATGGCCAGGCAAACCTCGGTGAGGGCAGCCCTGCGGGTGCTGCTGGGGCTCCCGCTCTGCCCTTGGTCCCCAGCCAGCTAAAGGGCCTCAGGTCCCCTCACACTCACCCAGGGCCTGGCTCCCGTCTCGCTGACCCTCAGCACGAGTACGTCCGGACCGTGGAGGTCTCCAGCCTTGGGGACCCGGAGGCACCAACTGGAAGGGAACCAAAGAGCAAAGCAGTTAGTGATTGCTCCAATTAGGCCCCCAGCTTCCCCAAAGTCCATGTTTATGGAGCAGCATCTGTGCACTGCAGTCATGTGAAGATGAGGGTCAGAGGAAGAGCCACGTTTGGCCAGCTCGGATGCTCCTGAGGCTTCAGGGTATTTGGGAAATTGCCACTTGCCATCCCTGCTCCTGGGCAGCAGGAACCCTGGTCCCCGTCTGGGTGGGATTCTGTCCCAGGTTTCACTGTCCTGAGCCCAGTGGGAACTGCAGCTTTCAGCGATGGGGTGGAAAAGGTCAAACAGAAGCTTGACCCAAATAGTTGGATGGAAAGCTGGGACATTTGAGCAAAACTGGATGCAGGAGAAGAGCTGAGCCTGAGGTTTGGAGTTGGAAGGTGAAAGCACAGCTTTCTAATTCTCATTCCCACCCTCATTTCTAAGCCTGCTGAAGCCAGCTTTGCTCCAGTGGGGATGGGGCAGCTGCCTTGGGACAGTGGGACCAGGGTGCCTGGTCCAGGGGACAAATTGGGGTGAGCTGGCTGGAGTTTCTGCCTCCCTACAGCTTTGGAAGGGACCAAGACACCTTGAAGAAAGGAGTTATGTGGTGGGGGCAGGTCCTGGGCCATAAAACAGGATAGCCAGCAGCACGGGCAGCCAGGGTGTCCCAGGAGGTCCTGCCGGCCCTGGGAGAGCTCAGGCAAATGGAGCTGGTTAGTACATCCCTTCGGGGTGGTTTCCAAAAGGCAGAATGGACAAAACTGGCCCAGACTGGGCAGTGCCTGGGTGACATAGCCCACTTCATACCCCAGTCCTGGCCCCTCCCTTGTCCTCATAGCTCATAACCAAGAAATCACACACAGGTCTGAAATAACCCTCCCAAAAAAACCATTTCCAGCAGGCCACGGCTCCAGGATCACATGGATTGAGCATCTTGCGTGACCAGCAAGCCTCTCTCATCNCCTTCTCCTTCTCCTTCTCCTTCTCCTTCTCCTTCTCCTTCTCCTTCTCCTTCTCCTTCTCCCTTCCTATCCCTGGTGGCACATCCCTCCCTATATTCCCTAAGACTCTGAGCAGGGGTGTGAGAGCACCCTCTGGAGAAGGGCTGACCCACCTTCCGGGGGCATTTTCTTGGCTGGAGCAGCTGGAGGGGGCAGTGGCACGAGGCTGGTGACACGGAAGCCGGCAGGGAGGGTCTCAGCAGAGCCGCTGAGGAGGTTGATGCTGTGCACATCCCGCGGGCGGAAGCGCTTGCGCCAGGACGGCGTCCGACGGAAGGTCTTGTCATCGCCCTGCGGGGACAGCACGTCACAGGCCCGGGGTCAGTGCCAGCAGCACCTTCTGCCCCTGGGAGACACCAGCTAACAAGGATGGGCCTGGCCTTGGTGACCAGCTCTAGCAAAGTGTGGGATCAAACTGGGCCAAGGACATAGGACATCTTGCTGGGATCCCACGGCATTGGCTTTATCCTTTCCAGCTCATCTCTCTCTTCTCCAGAGCCTGCCTGCAAAGATGCCTTGGAGACAACACAAAAGTCCCAGTAAAGATTCCAAGGGATGCCAGGCTCATGGCAGAGGAGCTCCAGCCTTCAGAGCACCTCCTCTGGACTCGCTCCAGCAGCTCCACGTCCTTCCCGTGCTGGAACTCCAGGGCTGGGGCAGCTCTGCAGGTGGGGTCTCAGCTGAGCGGGGCACAGGGGCGGAATCCCACGCTGGGGGCTCAGCCCAGCACATGGGGGGTTCTGGGCTGCCAGAGCACGTGGCCAGGGCACACTGAGCTTCTCATCCACCAGCACCCCCAAGTCCTTCCCCAGTCACACGGGACATGGAGAGGTTTGGCACTCACATCATCCAGCCTCCGGTCTGTGCCCAAGGCGAGCAGGTTGTTGAACTCCCTCTCCAGCACTTGTCGAGCCTGCAATTAACCAAAAAAATTATGATCCCCCATCAATGGGGAATGTGCTTCCAGCCCAAACTCCCATCCTAGGAAAGCCTGAGTGTGACAGAAAGAGCCCCCGTGCCATAGGAGAGCTCTCCTTTGAAAGGCAGAGCTGGGTTGGTGACACTGGTGGGGTCACACCACAGCCATGTCCCACACCGGCCACTCTCCTCCAAAATCCCCCAAGGATGCTGCTCCTACCTGGGTGTTCTGGGTGGGGATCTGCAGCACAAGGGCCAGGCTGTTGTGGTCAAAGTTCTCGTCAAGGGCCAGCAGGGCCCCGTGCACACCACTCTCCACCAGGTTGTTCCCGTACTCGCGCAGCCCGATGGACTGGATCCAGTGAATGACCTGGTCGTTGGTCCACACCAACACATCTGCATGACAGCAAGGGCACAGCTCAGGCCCACCCCACATCACACTCATGGCTCTGAGGAGATCTGGGGATGTCTTGAGGCCCTTTCCCTTCGCCCCAGGCTGATCCTGGGACTCTCCTTCCCAAGCCAGCAGCAAAATCAGGAGAACAAGTGCCAGGAACAGCTCCATTCAATTTACCAAGCTCAAAGCTGAAATAACAGGCAGAAAACAACTGTGAAAATTAATCCTAAGAATCCATGGCTGCCAGTGTAATTAGGGGCATTATCAATAATGAGATGTAATCCAAGCAGCAGCCAGATGCGCAGGGAACCTCATGAAAGCAATGAGGTAGGGGAGGCTGAGCAAGCTGGGGGTGTCCTGAGCAGAGAAATGGGCAGAGGAGATCATGGGATGCTCAGGTTGCATCTTTGCTTTCCCCTCCTCCCTCCTCGTGCCTGCCTGGGGTCAGCTGATAAAGGCACTTGGAGCAGCAGGGAGGTGCCCCTGGAGAACAGCCCTGTGGGCTCAGAAATAATGGGTTAAAAATAAGGGATAGGAGAGAGACCAGCCCTGGGTATCTCCTGGGAGGTTTCTCTTCCTATTCTGGAGCTGCATCGGGCATGCTGACCTTTGATTTCGTGCTGGGTCTCCTCTCGCCTCCTCTCGAGCTCTTTGCGGTCGTAGTTGAGCCTCTTGAGGCACATGATGCCGTACTGGAGGCTGGTGCTGCAAGGACACGAGGGGACACGAGGGGTCACTCAGCCCTCCAGGACGCGTGGCTGGGAGGGACCTGGGTAGGGACCCCCCTGTCTGCGTGCTCCCCATGGGCCCAAAGGCCAGGGGTGGGTCAGGACAGACACAACCCAAAGCTGGAAAATGGGGAATGTCCCTCCCTTCCACAGCAATTCCCCACTCCATCAGTTTGAGCCTGTTCCAGCTGCCTGAGAGCGCACGGATCCAAACGATCCTCACACTTGGTGGCTGGAGAGGGAAGGGGGAACCAGCCCATGGGGGCTGCCCCAGGCTGAAGGGCTCAGCCCTGGAGGTGACCCTAGCAGACCCATGGGTCAGGGTGGGCAGTGGAACCCCATGGCAGGATTGGATCCTGGTGCTGCAGCCATGGCTGGGATGGCACAAGCCTTCTCCCACTGGGCTGCTGGCAGACAGCAGGGGAGCACAAGGTGGGATGAGCCTGAAGTTCTGCCCGTGGTTTGCTTCACAGCCAGGGGAAGGCCTGATCCTCTGCAATTCTGCAGCAGGGAGGGAGGTGAAGGAGAACCTCTGCCCGTAAGAGCTGCTCCAGCCCAGGGCAGTGAGTCCAGCCTGGAAGAGCTATCTGGGGCTGCCCAAGATGGGAGAATCCTTCAAACCCCCCCCTCCTCTGCTCCATGTGCATGTTGGGAAGCTCCGGGGGCCAGGACTCACCGGTGGAAGCTGTCCACCATCTTCAGGTGCACCCGCAGGTCCTTCTTGGTGAGGTGGTCCAGCATGCGCGCGTCCACCAGGCATTCCATGAAGTAGCTGCGGTACTGGGGCAGACCCAGGCTGGGAAGCCACTCGTTCCCAATCCACTCATGGTTCATGTCCCCATAGGCCAGTGTCTGCAGAGAAGCACATGGAGAAGCTGGGGAGAACCCAGGGCCTGGTGGAGCTGCAGAATCCCAGGAGATCGGTGGCAGCCCAGGAGGGTCACCATCCTGAGGCCAAACCCAGGCCAGGAGTCAGCAGTGGGTGGTACTGAAGGAGCTGGAGGAACAGTCCTGTTGGTCATGGTCTGTGTCCTACACATGTGCCCCCAGGAGACAAAGCAGTAGCCAAAAATAAGGGCAAGGGATAACTGGACTTTATGAGCAGCTGCCTCTGGAAAAACCACATTCATTGAAAGATGAAACAACTGAGAAATAGGTTCCAGTGCGTTCCCAACTGGTTTTTAAGAATCTCTATTTTAAGAATCTCTATTTTATGACTTCAAAACAAAAAAAAGAGGTCAGTTTTGGGCAAAAAACCCACCCATTCACTTACACTGCAAACTGATTTTGGGTCCAAAAATGAATTAAAATCCACCACAAGGAAAGTAAAACATTTGAGAGGGATAAAACCAGAAGAGATGGATCCAAGCAGCACTCTTTCCTCCCACCTTTTTGGCTCATAAGAATGATCAGTATGGATTTGGGGCTACAAAATAGGTGAAAAGTGAATGTCTGTGCAGCTGGAATCCTGCCCCCATGCAGGATGGTCACACAGGTGGGGGTTCTTAACACAGGCTCTGGATCTCACAGAGCAGGTCCCAGGAAAAGCCACTGCCTGGAGCAGAGGGGCCCAGGAGGACACCTTGTACCTGAGAGATGGCCCAGAGGAGCAGCCACGGGGTGCAGGTAAAGCCTCCAGGGCCTCAGTGAACATCAATGCCCCAAATATCCCCTGGGATGTCCAGCCCCCCACCCCGACCACCCCATGCACCGCCCACAGACAAGGGTGGCCCGGGGACCTCACCTGTGCCCAGCTGCCTTCCTCTGTGTCCTAAGAGTGACACGCAGCATGTCAACAGAAAGGACAGTGAAGTCAGTACCAGGTGGCCCTGCACAGGGACAGGGCCTGCCACATTCACTGAGCGTGGGACCCCTCAGCACCGAGGGACATGGAGGGGACAGGGCTCACTCTTGCAGCTTGGGGACCTCAGCCTTGTCCCCAGGGTGCTGGGGACACTCCGACAGCACTGGGCCTGGTTCCCACCCCATCTCTAACCAAGAATACAGGATGGAGAAGGAGAAGGAGAAGAAGGAGAAGGAAAAGGAGAAGGAGGATATAGGATGAGGCTTGGGCTGGAGATGGCACCGACCCCGGGGCTCGTTCATCTTCCCTAGGAAACATGGAGAGTTCTGTGGTTCCCCCAGGTCAGATGGATGAAAGAGAATTAAGCTTCAGTTCATGTGTCACAACCCCAGGGAGCTGCCCAAGCCAATTTGCTGATTTTGTAGCTATTTCTTCCTTTGCCAACCTGTGCTGGTTTTCCTCAGTCTCACAGAACCTGCCAAGGGACAGTGGTACATCCCTGCTACTCAACTCAATAAAATGCCTATTTCAGAGAACCCCAAACTTGTTTGGATTGGAAGGGACCTTAGAGCTCATCCTATTCCACCCCTGCCATGGGCAGGGACACCTTCCACTATCCCAGGGTGCTCTAACCTGGCCTTGGACACACAATTCCCACACAAATCCAAAACACTGCCCTGCTCTGAGACACAGACAGGAGGTGATCAGGTTGCAGAGAGGGGAGTGTGGCTCCCTCTCTCCAAAGGAGCCAGAGCTTTTGGGAGCATGGACACAAGGGAGCAAGGGACCACAAGCTGTCAGCCAGTGGTAGGGACAGATGGTGGGGACAATATTTGGGTGTGCTGAGGTCAGTTGGGGTTAGGCCGTGACTCGGGTGCAGAATGACTCGGGGATCTCATGTGTCTGTCTTGAGACCACTCCTAGGTTTTGTGTTGAACTCCCAAACAACAGCCAGGCTGCTCTGGAAACCCAGTGAAATCCACAAGGGAAAATAAATCTGATGGGGTTTAAGCTACGTTCAGAAACTGGTGGGACATTAAAGGTTGAAAGAGGGTTTCTAAAGAGCTGCAGGGTGCTGGCCAAGAGCTGACACGTGAGGGATGCCCTTCCCTCTGGGTTAACATGCCTGCAGCTGCTCGGACCCCGACACCCCAGGAGCTGCCCCCAACACCCTGGGGGCTGCCCAGCCTCACCGTCTTGGTGGAAGTTGCCATGGTCTCCATCTCCTCATGGGTGACCCAGACGTTTCCAGAGGACTGCAGGGAAAAGAGCAGAGCAGCAAACCACCACAGAAAGGTGGCCTCAGTTCACAGCCACCATGGAGTCACAGAATCAGAATTGTTAAGGTTGGAATTAAGGTTGGAAAAGACCTTTAATATAATCAAGTCCAACCCTCGACCCAGCACCACCACTGTGTTCATCACTAAACCACACCCTCAAGTGCAACATCCACTCATTTTTTGAACACTTTCAAGGATGGTGACTCCACCACTGCCCTGGGTGGCTGTGCCAGAGCCTGACCACCCTTTCCAGGAAGAAATTTCCCCCAATATCCAACCTGAACCTCCCCAGGCACAGCTTGAGGCCGTTTCCTCTTGTCTTGTCCCTGTTCCCTGGGAGCAGAGCCCGACCCCCCCGGCTGCCCCCTCCTGTCAGGGACTTGTGCAGAGCCACAAGGTCCCCCTGAGCCTCCTTTGCTCCAGGCTGAGCCCCTTTCCCAGCTCCCCCAGCTGCTCCTGGGGCTGCAGCTCCTTCCCCAGTTCTGTTCCCTTCCCTGGACACGTTCCAGCCCCTTCAGGTCTCTCTTGTCATGAGGTGCCCAGAACTCCCCCAGGATTCCAGGTGTGACCCCAGCAGTGCCAGCACAGGGGATGGGGACTGCCCTGGGCCTGCTGCCACCACAGTGCTGGGACAGGCCAGGAGCCCTTGGCCTTTCTGCCCACCTGAGCACACCTGGGCTCACCTGGGCTCATGTCCAGCCTCTGTCAGCACCAACCATGCTGGAACCAAGCCTGGCTCAGGCTGGTGGAGAATCAGACCACCCTGTGCTTGGAGCTGTTCTGGGGACACCCCACATCCTTGCAGCTCAGCCTGGTGATACCCCACTGCCTGAGGGGACCCCGGGCTACCCATGCAGCCACAGAGAGCAGAGCAAGGACCTTCATTTACCTCCCTTTCCACTTTTCAGTGTGATGCTTAAGGAGCCTGCAGGCCTGTCCCCATCAGCTGTGACCCCACACACAGCCATCTGAGGGGGACAAAGCAGTTTCCCTTCTGCCAGTTGCACATCTACAGATGTGTCTTGGCATTACTGGGCCACCATTAACCCCTCGAGGCCTTTGGGAACCAGCAAAAGACACAATCCCTCCATCCTACCAAGGGGAAGGATCTGCAGTTGCTCTGAGTTGCCCTAGGAATTTCAGATGGAAAAGGCTTGTGTTGAAATGATTGGGTGAGAGGCTGTGTGTAACTGAGCTGGCCCTGTAATCAGGAACGTTTGGATTTCTGCTCTTTGGATGGAGTTTTATCCTCTCCAGGGCAGCCAGGCCCTGAGCTCTGCTCTTTGCAGGGTTGGCCTCCTGCTGGCAACCCCATGTGAGAGGCAGGAGCCTTGAAACTGGAAAGAGCTCCACACTTCCAGCTGGGAATGACCTGTCTGCTGGGGGATGAGTGGCCAGTGGTTTGACCAGTCCATGAGGGGACATCACCTCATCCATGGCCATGTTGGCCACAGTGCTCCCAGGGGAAAGGAGGGCGAGGAGCACACTGTCTGGCCCACGGAGGGTGTGGGGGTGGCAGGGAGCACTCACCGTGCGGGACGTGGGCGGTGCTGAGGGGCTGGTGAGGGACACCATCTCCTGGATGGCCAGGCGCAGCTTGAGGCGGTGCAGGGCGTTGCTGATGCCGATCTCCCGCTGGATCTCGGTGTCCGACAGAGCCGACATGATGGCCCCGCTCTTGACGTTGGCCCGGCACGCAGCCACGTACCAGGCTGGCATCCCCACCCAGAGCTGGGGACAGGGACAGCAGTGACTGCCTGGCACCGCCACCCTGGCTCCCATGCCAGGGGCAAGGCCACCCTCTCTAGAGCCCAGGATCGAAGCTGAATGCCCACACGGGATCCTGGGTTTGGTTGTACCTTGCAGAGGTGGCCTGTGGGTGGCCCAGCATCCCTGCAGCCTGATGGGCACAGCACAAGGAAGGAGCACCCACAGAGCTTTTCATAGAATCATTAAGGTGGGAAAAGCCCTCTGTGATCAGCTCCAACCATTCCCCCAGCACTTCTACACTCACCACTAACCCATGTCCCCAGGTGCCACCTCCACACATCTTTTGAACACTCCCAGGGATGGTGACTCCACCACTGCCCTGGGTGGCTGTGCCAGGGCCCGACCACCCTTTCCAGGAAGAAATTTCCCCCAGTATCCATCCTGAACTCCCCCTGGCCCAACCTGAGGCCGTTCCCTCTCCTCCTGTCCCTGTTCCCTGGGAGCAGAGCCTGATCCCCACCTGGCTGCCCCCTCCTGTCAGGGACTTGTGCAGAGCCAGAAGGTCCCACCTGAGCCTCCTGTGGTCCAGGCTGAGCCCCCTTCCCTCAGCTCCCTCAGCTGCTCCTCATCAGACTTGTGCTCAAACCCAAAGCTCTACTCAAACCACAACTCCACAGGCTCTGTGAGGGATCCAGGGATCTCCTCTGCTCTCCCAGGATTTGCAGCCCCAGCCATGCACATGGAGCAAGCACGGTGGGACATGGTGGCACACACAGACCAGTGGGGACAGCATAGGGACAATCAACAGGCGTGCTCCATCTCACCTCCAGCCAGGACACAACAGTGGGGCCGTCCCAGTGGGCAAAGGGCAATCCTTTCCTCCGAGCCTCTTCCAGGAGTTCGTGCCTAGCAGGAACAGAAGCAGAAGAGTGATTTTTGTGGGTCTTGTGGGGAAGGGAGAGTTCTTGGAAAGGAACAGACCCCGGGCAGTAGAAAGCAGCTGGAGACAAAGCAGTGAAGGAGGTAACAAGGCCCAAGGGAGGGTGAAGATGAGAAGATTTCCCAGCAATTCCTAGTCCCGTGCCATGGCTTCCCAGCAGATCATTTTCCTGCTGGGGTAGGGAAGGAAGTTCACTCACTTCTTCCGCAGGCGCCGATCCTTCTCGGCCTGAGCCCCCAGCTTGCCCAGTCCCAAGGGGTCCTGGATGCCCCCCTCCACGTCAGTCAGCACCACTGTTGGGCAAGCAAGACACCCTCAGGTCAGTGTGATGTTCCTGGGTCAGTGTGACCTCCCCCAGGGCTAGTGTGGGCATTGTCACCGTCCCCACACCAGGGGGATGCATAGTGACACCACAGGAGGCGACAGTGTCCCTTTGCAGCCCACCCCTGTGCCCCCCTGCATCCCTGGGAAGCCCAAGGGGACCCCCTCCTGCCATCCCTCCTATTTCCAAATCTCAGAATCCCAAAGTCACAGAATAGTCCCTTCTGGAAGGGACCCAGAAAGACCACTGAGTCCAACAATGCTCAACATGGAAGCAGTAAAGGATTTAGGAGTGGAAAAGCAGCTCCTACCAAAGGGCTCTGCAAAATCCAGAAGGTCCCATGGGGAGGGAAGTAGATTTGGGGACATTAAAGATGAGGTACACTGACAGGGGGTCACTACCCACATCCCAGCTCTGACAGAGCATTAAGGTGACACCATGCTCAGGCCAGAGAGGCCAAGAGGAGAAAAACCAAGCTCCAACTTCCCTGAAGCTGCCACGGCCCCAACATCCCCAAACCAGCAGAGGTGTCCCTGCCCCTCCCGTCACCCCAGGAGCACCCCAAGGGCAGACAAAGCCAGAGAGTGTGGAGAGCCTGGCACAGACAGGAACAGGGCTGCTCACGGACCCTGCCCCGTGGCCCCTTCTCTGCTCAGCTGGATCAAGCGACCCTTCTCTTTCTTCCCAAACAGGCGCCCGATGGAGGATTTGATCCCCTTCCTCTTGGAGCCCTTGTGCAAGGAGTCCTGGCTGCTGCTGGGATTGCTGGCCTGGTCCTCCAGTGAGCTGGGGATGGAGGAGGGAGAGGAAGAGCAAAGCCTTTAGGTTATTCCTGAGCAAGGCACAAGCCATAGCAAACCCCAGCCCACCCCATACCTCACGTGTGCCCCTGGTATAAACTCAAACCAACAGAGATCCACATACCTCTTGCCATCCTCCTGGCTCAGGGCAGGGTGGCCCAGCTTCTCCAGCCGCAGTGTCCTGGGTGAGGATGGCGGGGACGTCTCACACTTGATGGTGGTTTTGTCCTCCCGGCTCTCATCCCGAGCTGCAGGCGACTGAACAAGCGGAGAGGCTGTGAGGGCGGGAGGCCAGAGCCGAGCTCCATCCTTGCCCTGCTGCCTGCCTCTCTCTTGCTCCGTGGAGGCATGGCCAAAAGAGCCACCAGAGCCCTGGGGCTTTGCCACGCTCCAGGAATGGCCTGAATGAGAGCTCTGGCAATGGTTCCAGATGCCCAAGCGGATGGGGAGGATGTGGCTGTATGGCTAAGATCCTAGGAATGGGGAGGTGAGAGGATGCAGACCCATGGTCCAGGTCAGGGTGTGGGGACAGAAGCTGCTGGCCCTCATCAGAGGGCTCTGAGGAGCACAGATGGGCATGTCCCAAGGACACCCTGTCGCCAGAGGGGACATAATGTCTGAGGACCCAGTGGCTTTCTGAACCTCCCCATGTCCTGCCAGACCCCCCAGGCTGCCGGTGGGAACATGTCCAAGCACCTTTCGGGATCCCCATGATCCTCCTGCTGAATCCCTGGGGTCCCCAGCTCCATCCCGCGCCTGCTGCACCCTGACCTGGTGTGGACAAAGCCAGGAGCAGGCTGGAAAAAGGGCTTGGACAAAAACCAACGGGATGGGAGCCACTCACTAGCAGTTTCCTCCGGTGCTTCCTCAAGTCGCTGGGCTGATTGCAAGGGGGAAAGCGAGAGAGACACAGAAAGGGGGGCAGTTAATGGAGCACCCCCCCAGAGCAGTCCTGGGGCCAGGCTGCCAGGCTGGAGACAGCAAACACGGGCACCCCGTTGCCCCACACCCCCCACAGGCCCGTGTGGACACCGGGCATCGCTCCCACCTCACAGCCGGACCCCCGCCAGCCCCGGCCCCTCCCGGCTCCTCACCAGCGTCATGATCCCCATGCGGTCCAGGTCCTGCGCGGCGCTGCGGGAGCTGAGCTTGGGCGTGGAGCGGCCACTGAGCGGTGGGGATGAGCTGGCCAGGGACAGGGCCGTCAGCGAGGTGGGGATGGAGGCCCTCTTGCACAGCTGGGTGAGGTTCAGGCCCTCCATGCTGCCGCTCGTGACCCGCGTCTCCAGCTCCTCTGCGCGGAGCTCTGTGGACTCCTTCTCCTCCTGGATCATCCTGGGGGAGCAGTGGGGCTCAGGGCTCCTGGCTTCCCACTTCCCCAGGGACACAGGACTTCTATTCTGGGGAAATGCACCTCGGTGCTGTGCCTCAACCCCCGATCTCCAGGAATGGCAGCAAGATCCATCAGGATCCATAAAAACCAGAGCTGAGACACCCCCCGATTCCTTTTAGTATTCATGGGAGATTTTTTACAAAATAATGATCGTTTGAAATTAGTGACCCTGTGAGCCAGCACTGCTGCAGCTGAGGGACAGGGAGGCAGGGACCGGGAGGACCAAGCCCTGTGGTTGGATGTCCTCGAGCCATTTCCCTGGCTGAACACACACCAAGGCCTCAATTTTAGGCCAGCAGAGCCTCCTGGCCTTTTGTTGTCCCCCTGGAGCCATTCCAGCACAAGGCAGTGGTGGGTTTTGGCCATGGTAGTACCTGATCTCCTCGTTGATGGCATCCAGCTGCTCCTGAAGCATCATGGCCAACGTCTGGGCATCTGAGTGCCCACCAGGAGAGAGCACATCCATGGAGCTGAACAGCGTCTCGCGGTCGTCCTCATCCACGTCGGAGATGTCGGGGTCACTGTCGAAGGTGTGAGGCCCCGTGGCCAGGACCCCACCTGCCTGGGCCTGCTCCCAGTCCTGGGGGAACAAGGGCCACTGTCCTGCACAGCATTCCCATGTCTCCAACAGCCAAACTGGTGATCTCCATGCAGGAATTCCATCTCAATGTGACCCCAATGGGAAACCCTTCTGATTTTCCCCCATCAGTGCACCAGGGGAAGGAAACTGCCCCATGCCTCCAGATCTGACCCTAATCCCAGGATGCAGGGCCGGAGCAGACCCCAGCGCTGGGGTGCACAGGGGTTACCTTGGCTGGCTCCTCCCTCCGGGCACCGAATCGTCCCTTCTGTGCCCGGGGCAGCCCCGGGGCCGCTCCAAAGGGCTCGGGTGGGGCGTGGACCACAGCTCCCAGTGGGAAGCGCAGGTCGGTGGCACTGCCCATGTGGGACCTGAGGAGAAAGAGCCCTGTGGGGACATTGCTCTGCGCAGGACACGCTCACCCTCAGGCTGCTCCCCTTGCAGCCCAGGCTGCTTAGGACAGACGAGGAGGACCAGGAGGAGGAGGAGACCACTGCGGGATGCCCATCCCAGTGATGTTTGCCTGCTCAGCATGGAAGGATGCACAACCAGGCTCTGGAAAAAGGTGCCCCACTCCCCCACACTGGACCTGGAAATGCACTCACAGAATCATTGAATCACAGAATCTCCTGAACTGGGAGGGACCCACAGGAATCATAAAGTCTGGCCCCCGGCCCTGCACAGACACCCCAACAACCCCACCCTGGGCATCCCTGGGAGCGGTGTCCAAACGCTCCTGGAGCTCTGGCAGCCTCGGGGCCGTGCCCATTCCCTGGGGAGCCTGGGCAGTGCCCAGCACCCTCTGGGGGAAGAACTTTTGCCTGAGATCCAGCCTAAGCCTCCCCTGGCCCAGCTCCAGCCCTTCCCTGGGTCCTGTCCCTGCTCACAGAGAGCAGAGATCGGAGCTGCCTCGTCTGAGGAATTTGCAGCCTCTCATGAGCTCTGACCTCAGGAGACTACGACTCCCAGACTGTCAGAAGTTCAGCCCTGGGCCCTCCCCTGCTGCTCCCTCCCCCTTCTCTGTGCACCCACCAGGGCACCCAGCCCGTTCTGCCCAAAGCCCCCTGCGCTGGGAGCTGCTGTGGAGCCAGGGCTGAACAGGCCCCTCCTGCCCTTCCCTCTCCAGTATCCTGGATCTCTCAACACAACTTGTGTCTTCTCCATCCCCATGTTCCCAGCAGGAGCCAGCCAGGAGCTCCTCTCCTTTTTATGCTTATTCCAACATTTTCATGAGAAAATACCCTGATGGGGGTCAGGCTCTTCTCCCAGGCAGTGAGTGACAGGATGAGGGGAAATGGCCTCAAGGGGAGGTTCAGGTTGGATATTGGGAAAAATTTCTTAATGGAAAGGGTGGTCAGGCCCTGGCACAGGCTGCCCAGGGCAGTGGTGGAGTTCCCATCCCAAAAATGATAGACGTGGCACTTTGTGATGTGATTTAGTGGGAATGTTGGTATTTGGGTGAAGGTTGGACTCGATGACCTTGGAGGACTTTTCCAACCTTAATGATTCTGTGACTTCAGTGAATAAAATGCCACTTGAAACATCTTCCAGGTGTGAGGACACGAGCATTGTTGGGATCTCCCAGCAGGAACCAGCTGGGACTTCTTTCCCCTCCTCCTCCCTGCCAGGGCTGGTGCTTGGGACCATGACCTGGTGAGTCCCACACCAGGCAGAGCGAGGCAGCAGCTGGACACGAGGACACTTTGAGCCACTCGTGGTGCTCACTCCATGTCTCCACTTTGCCTGGTTGTTCCTCTTGGCCCTGAAGACCCAACCACGGGGCTGAGCAAGGCACTGTCCCGGGGCACAGGGTGATTACTCCCCACACACAGTGCCATTGGAGACACGAGGTTTGTTTAGTTTAAGCTGAATTTAAGATGACAAAAGCAGCAGCCCAAGGCAGATTGTGGTTTTCCACCATGGTGGGCTTGGTTTGCAGTGCAGATATGGGTCTGGAGATAAAACCAGCACCACAAGCAGCATGGCTGGGCCAGCCTGGTGTGTCAAAGGCACAGCCCAAGTTCCAGGGATTTCAGAGCTGCTGACAAGCTGCTTCCCAGCTAAAACCAGATAAAAACACTTTACACAAAAGCTGACGTTTCAGCTGGGGGATCATTCTGCAACTCAAGATTTCTGCTGATTTTTGCTCCAAGAAATACAAAAAATCACAAAGTTGTCCATCCTGCTCTTATGGACCTGTGCAAAGAGGGCCCACACATGCCCCAGACTCTGCTGCAGCACTTGGCTCTCCTTCATCCTCACAGGCTCTTCCTCACCCTCCCCATTTCTTCTCTCCATGATAGACATAGGGTCTCCAGGCCTTCTCCTCTCTGCTGACAGATCCAAAGCTGGTTACCCTAGCTCCTCCCTGTCTTTTCCAGCCTTGCTCAGAGAGGAATTTTCTTTACTGGTTGTTCCCATTGACCCCTTGCTGCCTTGAACCCACACTGGAAGTGCTGAGGACAGGGTATGGTGTCCCAGGTGGCTGCAGCAGGACCATGGGTTGTTGTGCTGTCACCCTCCTTTTCCACCCCCATTTTCCTGGAGCAGCTGTGGTATCCTGATGGACTCACCTCTGCCCCTGGTGCCCTGGGCTGGGACGTCCCCACGTACCAGCTGACTTTAAATGAAAGGGTGTAGGGGATTGCACTGGGGAAAGAGGGGCTTCATTCTCCTTTGCCTGCAACAGCTCCAAAGCAATTCCTCCTCCTGCACCAGCCCATCCCCTGCATTCCACAGGGGAGAAGTCCTTTGGTGAACATCCAGCTTTCAGAGCAAAGTAAGTCCTAAGCCCCTTGTGCAGAAAAAGAAGCAATGCCCAGTGGTTTCTCGCCCTTAGAAGAGCAAATCTGGGGCCATTCAGTTGCGCTCGGCTATTGTCAGAGTGTGTGTCCCACCCAAGGACAGATCCATGGTGGGACAGAATGGCTGAAGCTGACCCTGCTGTGAGGACCCTGCAGCCCAGCACTGAAGCTTGGGGGCACCAGAAACACCCAGTGCCAACAGCACTCTGGGGTCCCCAAAGCAAACTGCCCCCAAAGCCAGGGCTGCAGGGGTTTGCCCAGGCTCTTACCTGGTGTGCACACTCTCCACAAACGTCCCGCTCCTGGTCTTGAGCTGATCCACTTCCAGCCTCAGCTTGTCGATCTCATCGGACAAACGCCGCTGTTTGGGGGGATGAGATAGGCAGGGCTTGGGTTTGTTCTGGAGAGCTGCCAGGTTTGGGTAATCCACATCCTTGGCTATTGCCATGTTTACATTCCCTTTACAGATCCCCACCCCAGGTTTAAAGCATCTTGGCCACATCAGTAAAGAAACAGCTCATGCAGGCACAGGGAATGAGGGTGCTGGGGAGGGAGGGACAGGACAGACAGACACAGGTGCTCATGGAAAGCTGCTTTGGGAGACAGAGGAAAACAGGTCCCACTTGGATGCTCTGGTTCTGCTCCAGACTGCACGTGTGTGTTCCCTTGGCAAGGGACTGGCAGTGAGGGACCCCCAGCCAAACCTGCAGCTGGCCCTGTCCCTCCTGCTCCCAGCCCCATCCCCACGGGGAAGCTGTGCCTGCACCCAGTGCTGGGAGATGCCGGGGGGAGGCTGCGGATGGACAGGGAGGGAGGGAGGGGAGAAGGGATCCCCTGGGCACAGCAGGATCCTGTGTGGGGGACAAACAGGCTGAGCCAGGCTGGGCAAAGTGTGAGCAGTGTCATCCAAGCCCCCGAGCTCTGCCCTGCCCAGACCTGAGCAGCCACGGCTGGGAAGCACAAGGAATAAGCACACATCCTCCCTGCAGGCAAGGGGAAAAGCAGCCCCCCTGATCCCCCAAACCCTGCATGAGACATGGGGCACATCCCAAAAGCTCCTGCTGCTCCACAAAGCTGCGTCCCTCCAGCTTTCCAGCAAGGCCACCAGGGGTTCATGCAGACCCTACTGAGATGCTTTATCTGAGAGCAGGGTGTGAGGCCTACAGGGCCTCTGCCAGCTGGGCAGATCTCACCCCAGTCTGGGGAAGCCTCAGGGGCCAAGGGGATATGGCTGCCTGAGCCCTCCTCTAGGCATGGTGGAAGCCACCCCGGCCTTGCCACTGTCCCCAGTGGGCTCAGGGATGGAGGAGTGTGACAGAAACACGGAGATGGGACCCAACGTGCCCGGTGGGGAACTGACCCAGGGCTCTCCAGGGAGGGGGGTAGCAGCTTCCATCCAGCTGCTGCGTGGGTCAGTGTGTGGCCTCCTGCTGCCAGGTGCTTGGGGATCCCAGCTCCTCCCGAACTGGGGCATTTTAGGAGAAGCAAGTGCCCCTAGCCAGGGGTTGGAAGTGAGGCAGTGCCATCACTGGGGCAGGTCCCTGTAGCCGCATTTACCTTGTCGTGCTGGTGTTCCTCTATCTGCTTTTGGGTATTTTCCAGCTCTTGTAACAATGTATTCTTTATGAAAACCAAAGAAAATAAAAGGGAACAAAAACAGGAAAGAAAAAGAGAGACCGTTTAAGAAACGGCCGTGTGGCCTCCCAGGAATGGCCAGTGTGGAACCCCTGTGTGGTGAACACCTGGAAAAGGCTGCCTGGGCTATTCCTCACCTGCCTCTGCACAGGTCTCCTCTGCAAAGCTCCTGCCTCTCAAGCAGGGTGGCCACAGCTCAACTGCGGCCCCGCTCCAGGGCTGGGCATGGCTGTGGAGGGCGATGAGGGATTTGATGGACAGGGCTTGAAGGTTAGGAAATATGTCTGAGAGAAGAACGACTCCTCGAGCAGCTGGATCAAGGGGGAAAAATGTTCCTCATGTCTAAGCTAGGGAGTAGGCAGGAGGGAAAGGAGATGTGCTTATAGAATCACAGAACCATGGGATCATTAAGATTGGAAAAGCCCTCTAAGACTGAGCCCAACCACTCCCCCCAGCACTGCTGTGTTCATAGCTAAACCATGACCCCAAGGGTCACATCCATGTTTGTGGACACACTTCCAGGGATGGTGACTCCACCACTGTCCTGGGCAGTCTATTCTAATGATGTAAGTCTTTCCTTGAAAATCTTTTTGCTAATATCTAATCTAAACCTCCCCTGGAGAGTTTGTAACTGCCTGAACTAGTGCTCATTTTTGCGAAGTGCTGGCAGCCAAACAGGATCATTTTTGTGCATGAAAGAGAAGGCACTGGAGAAACTCTCAGGATGGGCCAGTGCTGGCACCAGAGTGGGGAGCAGGCAATGCCCTTCACAGGGCGTCACCACTCTGATCCCTGTCGCTTGCTGGGGTGGGATTTGGACTCATCCCCACAGGTTGGGTCCTGCTGTTTATCCAGACAAATCTGCTGAACAACTGGACACGCTGGCACAGCCACATTTGGTTGGGGACAGGAGGAGCAGTGCAGCGGGGGGACACAGCCAGCCCTGGAGGCAGCAGCTGGGGGATGCACCTGTGTGCTCCGACTTGCTGAGGGCAGGAACCTCGAGAGAGCTGAATCACCATGGCCTGACCTCCCACTGGTACTGCGGGTGGATCCTTGCTTGGAGCCAGCTGCTCCCAGTTAATTCCACTCACACTGAGGCAGCCACAGCTCCAGCTGGCTCCTCCAAGGAAACCCAGGTCCCCAGGAGTTGGGTAGGAGCTGCTCATGGACACTGCCCGGGCTTGGAGAAGGCAATTCAGTCTGGGCCTGGTGGCAGGAAGGTTTTAAGGCAGCACGTGGAGGGATGGGCACTGCGACAGAATGAACACTGCATTTTTTCCTGCACAATGCAGTCGGGATTTGCTCCGACAGCCGGGCACGGGTGGCATTGGGGCTGTGCCAGCAGAGACACAGGGAGGCGAGGGAACGGAGCAGGACAAATCCTGCTGCTGTGGGAGGTGGTGGGGAGGGGGTCTCTCTGGGTGAGGTGACTGGAGCAGTTCCCTGTGCTCCACCAGCCCCAGCACAGCCATGTCCTGCATGTTACCATTTCTCCAGCCCTGCACAGGCACTTCCAACCCTGGGCCATGGCTGGACAAGGCACGGAGGGGCTGCAGACCCCTCAACCCCCAGAGGACCCCTGCCCCAGGCACTACCTTCTCCTCCAAGGCTGCCATCCTCTCCTTGAGGTGCAGCTGCAGCCGCTCGTTGGACTCGCTCAGCAGCCGATCCACGGTGTCTGAGAGCCGCTTGTTGTGCTCCTCGTTCATCTTCTCCCGCTGGCGGGCCTGGGGCAGACACAGTGACATCCGTGTCACGCCCAGAGGGGCTCAGTGCCCTCCTGCCATCCTGTGCCTGCTGTGCTCTCAGAGCTGGCCTACCAGGCCCAGCTTTTGGGGACAAATCCACCTCTTACAGCACTGCTTGGACCCTCTGTGGCGGCTCTGCTGCTCTCTGCCACCTCCCAGCCAGGGATGAACAGGAGGGGACAGGATTTAGGGGGATCACGCCTGCCTGTCCCTAAAGAAAGCTTGTCTTGTGTAGCTGCCAGGAATATCCACACTGGGGGCACTTTCCAGACCCCAATGGATATGGAAGTGCTGCATTTTCAAAAATCTGTCCTAGGGCAAAACCTCTGGGGGCTTCTCCAGGGGCACATCTGTAATGTCACCTGGGTGACCTGAGAAATGGGCATCGCTCAGCCCCTGGCTGAGAAGCACAGAAGGGATGTGCAGCCCAGGGCACAGCAGCTCAGCTTCCCTGCCCTCTTCATCTTGCTGAGCCAGGTTTGGGGGAAGAGCTGCTGGAGCCTCCCCTTCCACCCTGCATTTGGGGTCCCAGCTTGCCCCAGGGGGTGATGCTGGGAGAGGAGTGGGTGTGGAACATTAACAGCAAGCCTTGGATCCCTGGGAGAGGAGGAATCACAGCAGATAGTGCCATGAGCTCCTGTGTGGCTCAGATTTAAGTGATACTGGCTGGGAAAGGATTAACCAGGCTGTTCTCCCACCCTGCTCCTGAACAGCAATCCAAGTGTGCCCAGGTACCCAGACACCAAGGCAAGGATCAGGACTTACCCTGGCCAGCTCCTGGTTCTTCTCCTCCAGCTGAGTCTCCAGCTGCCGGAGGTGCTCCTCGATGCTCCCGTGCCTCTCCTCTGCCTGGGAAAAGCAGAGCAGCCTTCTCAGATGATGCCGCATCCTCGTGTCCATCTCTGCATCTGAGTCCTTCCTGGGATGCAGGGCTCTCTCCCACTGCCTGCATCCCTGCCAGGGCTCCCTGTGAGCCCAAACCAGCCCTGCCAGCACAGTGACAGGAGCTGCAGGTGCTCTGCGACGGACTAAACACCATTCCAGAACCCAGGAAGGGCAGGGATGGCCGCATCCATCCCTCCCTCCAGACCTGCACCCTTCTACATCCAGCCTGGTGCTTTTCTTTCTCCCCATCCTGGAGTGGTCTCACACAAGACAAAGGGCACCCACACTGACAGGGCTACCCCTGCCTTTGAGAAAGGGGCCGAGGGAAGGGAGCAAACCCCACGTGTGCAGGACACAGCATGACCTTTAAAGGCAGTGCCTTGTCCCTGCAGCCGTGGAGACAGCAGGGGACAGAGGCCACAGCTGGGAAGGAGAGTGGGATGCCTTGGGCTGCCAGGGGCTCCACCGCTGCCGGGGGCAGCCGGACCCAGCTCCTCCTCCGGTCCCAGCACTGCCCTCCGGCTCCCATCCCTGCCCTCCTTCTCCAATCCCTTCCCTCCCCTCCCCTCCGGTCTCTGACGTCCCCTCCAGCTCCTGTCCGGCCCCTCCGGCCCCGGTCCCACCCCTGCCACTTGCCTTGGTGAGCGCAGCAATGCGCTGGGCCAGCTCCGCTTCCACCTCGGGCAGCGTCTCCGCCTTCCTCATTGTCTGCTGCAGCTTCTGCTCCGCCAGCTCCAGCAGCTCCTGCAGGTGCCGGGCCTTCTCCTCGCACTGTGGGACAGCAGGGTGGGTGCCCGGCGTGTCCCACCCCCTGCACCCCCTTCTGCCCCCAGCTCCCCCGGGCAGGGGGGCACTCTGGGCCCAGTTTCAGTACCTGGCGGTGCAGGGACTCCTTGTTGGCCAACTCGTTCTCCAGTTTGTCATTGAGGTCATGGATGGAGGTGGCCTCTCGCTGGGCTGCCAGGTACCGTTTCTCCAGCGTGGTGATCCTCTCCTCCATGTCCTCCTTCTGCGCCAGGGCCTGGGGAGCGATGGGGCTGTCACATCCTGCTCTGTGACAGCGTTTCGGGAACAGCAGGGCCACCCAGCTCCTTCAAGCCTGGCACACCCCGAGTCCAAGGGGTGTGAAAACCCCCCCTGATACGGGGATGAGGGACAGCAGAATGGGGCAGGGATAAAGGGAGAGTCAAACAATCATAGGAAAACCTAGAGAGGACACAGGTCACTGCCCCAGGCGTGCAGCACACCTGAGAGCCTGTCCGTAACCTCAGGGAAGTTCTGCTGGTGGAGCTGGGGACAATTCCCCACAGGCAGTGGCCTCTTATGGGGAACACCCTGCACACAACAGGAGTTCCAATCCCTTCCCAGCCCAGTGCAAGCTGCTGTGAGGTCCTGCCCCAGGCTGGGCAGTGCAGGGGGACAGGGACTCACCTCTCGGAGGTCCCTCTGGTACTTGCTGCTCATCTCCTCAGATTTGATCAGATCCTTCCTGGCGGTGCCCAGATCCTCCTCCAGCTCAGCCACACTGGCAGCCAAGGCAGAGATTCGCTCCTTGGCCTGGACCACTTCAAAATTCTGTTTCTCCAGGAGCTCCTGCAGTTCCACCACCCGCCCGGCCTCGTCATCTGGGTGCACAGAGCCATTGGAGAGACGCTGCAAGGCACCAGAGAGGGAGGTGGATGTCGGGATGCTCCAAAGCTCCCAGGTTCTGGCATTGCCTGCAGCCACTCAAAGTGAGAATGTGGCCCTGCAGGGACTCGGTGAGGGGGTGGAAGTGGAGACAGGGGGCTCTAGGATCTCCACCAACAGCCTCCATGAGCCAGGGATGGGGCTTCTTCCAGGAATGATGGAATATGGATGGCTGAGGGCTTCCCAGAGCATCTGGTGGAAGGTGTCCCTGCCCATGGTGGGGCTTGGAACAAAATGGCCTTTAAGGTCTCTTCCCATACAAACCACTCTGTGATCTCTTGGAAGCAGAACCCCTTGGGGCACCTGAGCACGAATTCCCCCTGCTCAGAATTGGCCTGTACCCACCAGGAAGGGCATTTCTCATGGGGCTGGACCCAGGGGAGAGGGAAAAAGGTTTTCAGCACCCTGGAGCCAGCAACAGGGAGGTGGGAGAAATGACAGCCTCACTGAGCGTGGTCAGGGCAGGGGTCTGCAGGCTCTCACCTTCCAGGGAAGCTTCGGTGCTGGCTCCTTGGGCTCCCTCTCCTCACGCTCGCCCACTGCGGGCTCGCGGGCAGAGCCCTGCTGCAGAGCTGCCACCTGCACGGAACAGGGACTCAGCAGTGGGACACAGCAGGACACAGCCGGGCCAGCCACAGCTGAGGCCAGTCCTGCTGCACCAGGGCTGCACCGGCTTCCTGCCGGAGTCCTGCTTGTGGCTGGGGGACTGCAGGGAGCGGGTGAGGAACAGCCCCGAGCTGGCACTGCTGGGGTCACATCTGGAATTCCGGGGGCAGCTCTGGGCCCTTCAGTTCGGGAAGGACATTGAGGGGCTGGAGTGTGTCCAGGGAACGGAGCTGGGGAAGGGTCTGGAGCACCGGGAGCGGCTGAGGGAGCTGGGGAAGGGGCTCAGCCTGGAGCAAAGGAGGCTCAGGGGGGCCCTTGGGGCTCTGCACAACTCCCTGACAGGAGGGGCAGCTGAGGGGTTTGGGCTCTGCTCCCAGGGAACAGGGACAGGACAAGAGGAAATGGCTTCAAGCCAAGCTGTGCCAGGGGAGCGTCAGGTTGGACATCAGAAAAAAATTTTCCCTGAAAGGGTGGTCAGGCCATGGCACAACTGCCCAGGGCAGTGATGGTCCCTGGAAGTGTTCAAAAAATTCAGTGGGCATGAGGGTGTTTGGTCAAAGGTTGGGGCCTTTTCCATCCTTAATGATTCCATGATTCTAAGAGAGAGGAAGTCAGAGATGCTGGGAAGGATCAGCACTAAGGGAGGTTTTCCTGGTGAGCCCTGGATCCCAGGGCTCCCTCCCAGCTCATTTCACTGGTTTACAGCCAGACAGATTCCAAACCTGGTGCAGCAGGAGCAGGGAACAAACACTGGCACTGTGTCCTGCTCTGATAGGGGAGGATGGGGAATGGTCCCCGCAAGGAGAGGGACCTGGGAAATACCATAAGACTTATCCTGGGAACTGGAAAGAGGAGCAAAATTTGGCCAGCAGAGGCTGTAGGAATGGCTCTTTCCTTTTGGGAATAGTGGCTGGACACAAACTCCAGGAAGGAAAACAGAGTTCATGTCTCTTCAGGAACACTTCATCCCTGGAAGTGTCCAAGGCCAGGTTGGACAGAGCTTGGGGCAGCCTGGGATAGTGGAAGGTGTCTCCGCCCATTGCAGGGGGTGGAGCGAGATGAGCTTTAAGGTTCCTTCCCACCCAAATGAGTCTGGGATTCTGGGATTCTGAGATGACCATGGCTGGAGGTTGGGGACAGCAAAGTCCCCACCCCAGGACTCCAGCAGGGAAGGCGATGGGGGATGCAAGATGAGGTGCTTGAAGAAGTGTGGTTTGGGTCTCTGCCAAATCAGGGCAAATCCCAAGTCACCCTCAGCCCCCCGGAATGATTCAGATTCAAAGTGTTTTTGTCAGTGACATGAATTCCAAACAGCAAACAACAGGGAAATGTCACCTGTGAGACAAAAGGTTTTCAGAATCTTTACAAGGTTTCCTTAAATACAGACAAACCTTCAAATAAACAGCAATTTTAGAACAAAATCCTTATATCAAACCCTACTGAACACAAATACCACATGAATTCTTAAGGGTAATGGGGAGCATTCCCAGCCCAGTGGGTTCCCTCACCTGCCGATGGGCATCCACGAGCTGCTCCTCCAAGGTAGCCACTCGCTCCAAGGCTGCTCGCAGGCGTTCCCTTACCTGCGGGTGAGTGAAACAACAGGAAAGGCTGTTATTTATCTGGGATAAGGGTGTCCAGGATTTAGGCACGCTCCCAGGCCTGTTTGTTGGGCTGACAGCCAGGTTCAGGTGGATTCACAGGTTCAGGATCATCCAGCCCATCACAGCGGGGAGTGAAATCGTGTTGGAGACAACAGCCTGAGCCAGTTCTTGGAGACCTATTGCCAGGATAGCCTGGAGAGGTCTCCTAGCAGGGGAAGGAGATGTTTGAGGCGAATGAATGAGGAGGAATAGCAAAGACTGACCCAGGGTGCCAAATGCCACCACCCCGAGAGTGACCCGGGGGAGTTCCCTGTCCCAACAGCCTCAAACCCAGAGCATCCACTGGGCAGCCCCAGCAGCTCCTCAATGCAGCTTTGGGAAATCCAAGACTTTCCTGCTGAGGGCCCCATGTCACCTTAACAACACAAATCGGCAGGCAGGGAGCGGAGGGTTGGGAGAAGAAGTTCTTAGCAGGAGAGGTCCCAGCAGCTTTCCCACCTTTTCATCCAGTGCCTTGTGATGCTCAAAGAGTGACTTGAGTGCCTTGAGCACCTCGACCTCACTGGACACCCCAGATGGAGACTGGGCCTGGCGCTTGACCACGGTCATCCTGAGGGAGCGCTCATGTCGTGACACCAGGCACTCCAGGTGCTCCAGCAGGAGCTGCAGGGGGACGAGAGAGGGGCTGTCACTGCCAGGATGGGCCAGCAGCCCCTGGGCTCCCACAGTCCCAGGACTGAGGCCCTGCCAGCAGGGTCTGCAGGCTTACCCGGGTGTTGTTGCGCTCAGCTTTCAGCTCCGAGATCTCCTCCTCCCTCTCCAGGAGCTGCTCCCGGCAGGCGCTGAGCTCCCGCGTCAGCGTCGCAAACTCCTGCGGAGAGCAGGGCGGGCTGTGAGTGGGGACAGCGGCTGGGATGGAGCCAGCATTCCAGCCCTGCTGCCGGACCTCCAGAACAGCATTTCCCATCCAAACCCAACCAGGGAGACATGGTAACACCGAGGGGAACGAGGAGAAACTGGTGGAGAGGCACAGCCAGGCCAGGAGGGGATTTATTCTTGGCTTCCCTCATGCTTTGGCCAAGAAGAACACAGCATCTCAAGATTTATCCCACTTGGTTTGGTGTCCAGTGACACAAGAAACTGCTCTACAGTTGCAGAGATGCTCGATGGCATATAAAGCATCCCAGTCAAGGCCACCAGCACGTTCCCATTCCCACTGTCCCCCAGATGCACCTCCCACCTTGGAGCATCCCATCAGGCTAAAACTCACCACAAAGCCACAGCTGGCCAGGATGAGTTCCCTGGCCCTCAGCCAGCCTCTGCCATGACCTCAGGACCTGGAATCATCTAAAACTTCCTTCCAAAAGAAAGAGGTTGCTGCCCCAGTTCAGCATGTGGAGCCCCAGCAAGCTGCCTATGGGGCACCCCCAGGTCCCAAATCCCAGCTGAGAGGGATGGGGCACAGCAGGAGATGTGCCAGGTGCCACCAGCTCTTGCTGCTGCCACCGCTCCCTCCAGGGATGTGACAGCCAGCAAGGAAGAGCCATGCCCAGAGCAATGCCTAAGGAATGCTGCACATGCAGCACATCCCTTGGGACAGGATGAAAACCACAATCACACTTGCATCTGCATTGGAGGGGAAGGGAAACTTGCTTTGAAGTCCCTCGGATACAGGAGGATTCACTTTCCCTTAGAAAATGAAACCCAGGCACCTGGGTGAGCCCAGGGGCACCTCCCACTGCTCCCAGTTGCTCTTCAGTGGTGCCAGGCCCAAGCAAGGTACTTCAGCTGGGATTTCTTAGGGTGAGAAATGCAAATGTGGGAACGTGCCATGAATTCACACCAGGTTCAGTGTTGTTGGGAAGAATTTTAAAAGGCAAAGGATTTCAGAAGAAGCTGAGAAGGATTTGATGGAGCATTAACAAACCAAATTTCAAGAGAGGGCTGAGAGCTGTTTTACAGCATGAAATTCTTTTTCACTTTAATTTTCAGGTTTAGCAAATAAAACCCCTTCAAACCGAAGCAAAGCATTGAGGCTTAGGCTGAACAGCAGGGCAAATGCTCTGCTCAGCTCCAAGTGAAACCTCCTGCAACAGCTGAAGCTCTGAGAAATCTGTTTGCCCCAGGCAGGTTTTCCCTCTCCCTTCCCACATCAAACTTGTCTCATGGTGGGGTTTGTAGCCTGGGATCGGCGGGGACAGTGGTGGCACTGGTGCAGTTGAGGCTCTACAGTGGGACAGGAGCCAAGCAGGTCGCAGTGAGGGGGAAGGGAAAGAGTCACTATCCCCATAAACAGCTGCTTTCCTGCCTGTCACCTGCCTCAGGCCCCTGCCACCCCACATCCCTGCTCCACACCCCTGCTCCGACATCCCTGCTCCAAAATCCCTGCTCTGGCATCGCCCTGGGGCCTGAGGTCCCCAGTTCCTTCCCAGACCCACTCCTGCCCCATCCATTCCCCAGAGACCACTCCAGCCCTGCAGTTATCCCTCCTCCCATCCCTTCTTAGGGACCACTCCAATCTGGGATCACCCCTGTCCCCATCCCTTCCCCAGGGATCCCTCCAGCCCTGAGACCACCCTTCTCTCCACCAGTTTTTTCCCAAATCTGTCACAACACCCCAAACCTCATCACCAACCTCTGCCATGCCCCATCCCATACTTGCTCTGGGACCATCCCACAGCCCCCAGAGCACAGGGAACCCTCGGCAGACCCAGCTCCACTGGGGCCCTGCCGTGCCAGCCCAGCCCTTCCCGGAGCCGGGCTCTCCCCGGCGCTGGGATCGCGGCGGGACCGGGCTCGGCACAGCCCGGCCGTGCGCGCTCCGCGGGTTATGCAAGCGCTGCCAGCAGCTCCCGAGCGTCCCTGCGGATTAGAGCCGGGCTGGGAATGCCGGCGGGGAGATGTGCCAGAGAGGTGCCTGTGCATCGCCTCAGATTCAGGGATCTGTCACTCCCTCAGTTTCTCAATACGCCAAGAGACAGGCGGCAGGGCTCCAGGAGCTCGGGAAAAGCATCCTGGCAGCCGGGATGGCCCCGGGAATGTCTTCCAGCAGCCCGAGCTATAAATGTGAGGGAAGCATCGGTTCTGGGCTCTTCCAGCACCAGGGCAGGACCCTGTGGATCCAAAGCCTCTGGCTCTGCCCCGTGGCTGGTAGGGGACATGGATGTGGATGTTCTTCCCACTGGAGTGAACAGGGCAGGGCAGCGTGGGACAGGTGGGACAAGGCGCTGGAGGCAGCTAGAGGACAGCGAGGGCCAGCACTGGGGACAGAGATCATCAGTGCTGGGGACAGGGATGGTCAGTGCTGGGGACAGTGACCACCAGCACTCAGCCTCCTCTCCCCGCATTCCCTTGCTGTGGTGGCCAGGCTGTACAGATGCTCCCACAATCAGGATTTCATCCTGAAAGAGGGGATTAAAAGGGAGCAAATCCTCTGGAGAGAGAGGCAGCCCCTGCTGTGGCCAGCCCGGTGCACATGCGGTCAGCGGGTCACAGCCAGGGGTGGGCACGGCACAGAGCTCCTGCCAGCCCTTCCCCAGAGGTGCTCTTCTCCGAGCCCTCCATCCCGACAGGAATGCTGGCTGCACCCGGTGCTCCGTGCCCCACATCCTGTGCCAGGCCTGCAGCATCCTATGGCAAATCAAAGAGCCCTCGATAACTGTCCCCCCTCGGGGAAAGGCTGCAAAAATGAACATTTACACCAAAAATAGCAACAGCCCTGCAGCGAGCTGGGCCAGCAGTGAGGTCAGCCGAGTACACAGGGCCTGAGTTTGATGCTTTGGGAATAAAAAATAGGAATAACACACTCCAGCACTCGCCTGTAGCCACCTCCCTCAGCCCCAGCTGTGCCAGATGCCAGCGCTGCCACCCTGCTCTGGGTCACTGGTGGGCACCAGGCGAGTTGGGACCACGACAAGCTGTCCCCAGCTCCTGGCTGCAGTGTCACACTGGAGTGCAGCCTCCACCCCCATCCACACATGTGCCATGGCCCTCCATCCCAGCAAAGTGGAGATAGAGGATCCAGATGATTTTCCTCTGCCCTGGCCATGGCCGGGAGTCTCCCAGGCAAGGCAGAGGCGCCTGCCCAGTTCTGATAAGCTGTGGGACTAAGCAGGGACGCCTATAAACAGATTAGAAAGTGAAGGAGAGGGGCCTGATCTCCAATCAAAGGGAGTCAAAAGACAATGAGACACAGCCTGGGAGTCCCTGGGAGCCCTGCAGGAAGCCCAGCAGTCCGGGAAGGGGCCAGTTTGGATTAAAACCAAACCTCCACCATGGGATTGACTGGGCTCGGCCCCAAGTCCTGGAGTGAGAGGGAGCAGGATGGAGGGATGGAGCAGGATGGAGGGATGGAGCAGGATGGAGGGATGGAGCAGGATAAGAGGGAAGGAGCAGGATGGAGGGATTCTGTTTACACTGTCAGAGCAGGGAGGGAGACCTGGAGCACCACACAAGGTATTGAAGTGGGATGTTGTGGATTGGGACCCAGATCTCCAGCCAGCACCAGGCATGTTGGGGGTTTAGGATTTTCCTCCTTGCCTGCATCAGTGGGGAGGCCAGGGAGAGCTGGAGGGAGACCATGAACCAGCAGCACGGAGACGGAAAAGCAAGGAGAGGTTTCGGAAGCTCAGGGGGAGAACGCTTCAAGGCCTGTAGCATGGAAAAGCTGAAATGCCAAAGTCCTCAGCCCAGGGCCCCCTTGTGTCTCTCCCGGTGCCATCCGCAGCCCAGACAGGGATGCAGCAGGATCACAGCACAGCCAGCAAAATTCCCTGTTTGTGGCAGGAGCGTGGCTGCTGCTCCAACGCACCCGAGCCTGGGGACAAACCGGCTCCAGCTGTAGGATTAATGGCATTTTAAAGCCCCTAATTGGAGGGATTGCTCCTGATGGCAGCGGGGGGGAGATGTGTGGGAAGGATGCCCGTGCCAGGAAATCAGCGCTGCTGACTCGGCACGCGAGGGCCAGAGCCCCATCCATCGTCTGCCCGTGCTGGCAGCCCTGTCACCCCACTTCTCCTTGTGTCCCAGGAGTGGAGCAGAATGAGGAGAAAGCCCCAAATCAGAGACAGGGGGATAAACACAACCCCAGCAGTTGTAGCATGGGATTACACAGATTAAATCCTGCCCGGTAAACCCAGGGCTTCAACCATCACCCACCCCCAGCACTGGGCACCGGCACCTCCCAGACCTCCTGGATACAACACAGGGGCTCTGTGAGGCCATCCATGGGGAGTCGGTGTCCTCCCTTCATCAGGATGCGCATTTCCACCTGGGATTGCTCAGGGAGGAGCACTGTGCAGCCAGGCGAGCAGGAATCCAACACCTCAGCATCCCAGTCTTGCGGGACCACAACCAGCTCCAGCAGTTCCACACAGCTGCCAGATTCCTCCATCCTGCCCCAACATCTGGAGACGCTTTAAGGGTCGTCTTACCCAGTGTGTGTTTACCCCCGTCTGGGGTTGCTGAGGTTCCCAGTTAGCTGATGGTCTTTGGAAGTTAACTTGATATATACTTTGAAGTTAAATGGGATTGTTTGATGTCAGGACCTTCCTCAGCTCCTGGGGGACTTCCAGGGAGTTTGGGGAATCTTAGAGGGTCTGCTCATCCCAAAAAGGTCAGATCTCAGTTCTCCAAGCAGCCCCAAGAGGCAGCAAAGGCACAGCAGAGCTTCATGGAAGGGGGAACCGCGGGAGGTTTCTGTGGCCGTGGGCAGCCTGCAGCCCCCACCCTCAGCCCTGTGAAATCTGGGAGCCTGTGCTCCTCCTGACACAGCTGGGGACAGGGACTCCTGCCAAACCCCCAAGCCATGGCAGGACAGGGAGGAGCTCCATCCCACACAGGACCCTGCATTGGGAACACATCTGGATACACCCGGAGCCCTGAGTGTCACATCCCCTGGTGCCACCTGGCACCCAGGAGAAACTGAGCCAGGGGGCCAGGCAGGAGGAGCTGGGAGCAGAGCCAGGGCCTTGGGGGGCTGCTGAGAGCACCCAGAGCACAGTTAGGGCTCGGTCCTCAGCCACGAATTCCCTGCAGAACAGGGAGGGCAGGGGGCTGGAGCTGGAGTCCGATTAATTCGCATTCAGCACTCCCACATGAATAAATAAATCATGTAAGAAGCATTAAGGCAGCTTAGTCTCCCCAGGAAATCGCCGTGGAGTTCTGCCTTTTGGGGGCTGAGGGATGCCCCCACGGGCTGGGGGTGGGGATGGCTCAGCCATGCAGCACAGGCAAGGGGGAGTGGGAACGACAGGCAGGAGCATCCCTGGAGCATCCCCGCCACGGGGTTTGCCCTGGACAGGCACATCCCCTGCCTGCCCCATGCCTGGATCCGCACCAGACGCATTCCCAGCCTGTCCCTTTGGATCCCATGCTGACACAGCAGCATCCAGCTGCCACTGTGCCCTGAGAGGGCGCAGAGTGCCACGTCCCCAGCTGCCATCCTCACCAGGCAGTGCATCCTCCAGCCTGGCTGCACCCAGGGGACACTACTGATGAGCCTGGGTGCCCAATCCTGCCCTCAAAGAAGGGGTTCTCCTAGAAATCCAGCTTGCATCCTGTCCCAGTGGGGTCTGAGACTGTAGGAAGCTCCTAGGCAAAAGAAGCTCACAGAGGAGGAGGAAGAGGATGGCACAGACTCATGGGATGCCCCCACACAGTGCCCTGGGGAGGGGCCCACGCGTCCCGGTCCCGCTTACCTGGTACATGCACATGCTGGGATTAATCCCATTGGGCAGGTGAGCACCTTTGGATTTGCTTCCCGTGTTCATGCCAAGCCCTCATGTCCGGAGGCGAGCAGGGGGGGCACCGGGCGCCACGGTGCCCGGGCGCAGAGCCCCCTGCCCGTGCAGGGGCCGTGGGAGGCAGCGGGAGCTCCGAGGAATTCCCCATGGGATCCCCCCGGTCACATCCCCGGGCCGGGGGCAGCCCTGGCCGGTCACCCGGGGGGTCGCGGGCACAGCGCTGCCAGTGGGTCCCTGTGTGCTGACCCAGATTGCTCTGAGCACACCCCGAGGCTCCGAGGGTCCGTCCCCGGAGCGGGAGCGGAGGCTAAATCCGCGCATCCCTTAATCCGGGAGGCTGCGGCGGGGCGGGCAGAGCGTCAGGGTGACCTGGCTTGCTCTCTCCAGAGTGGGGAGCAGAGGGACCGAGCCCCCAGTGGTGGTGGCACTGGATGCACCCAACACCCGGGTACGTCGCAGCACCTGTCTCAGGAAGGGAGAAACTCATCCATAGGGACCCCAGGAGCTCCTGGGAAGCACTGTTGGGTGTTTCGCTCTCAGCAGCTTGGGCAGAGGCAGGACCGGCCCTGCTCTGTGTGTGGAGCAGCTCTTCCCAAGCTGCTTTCCTCCATTCAGAGAAGGCAGGGATGCAGAGAGCTGCCCAGCCAACAGCCCAAGCTCTGTTCTAGCTTGTGCCACCAGTCTTGACCCATTTCCCATCTCTCCAAGGTGCTCCAAACCCCAACACCCAGGCAAGGAGGATCTCAGGTCTCAGCACTGCAGAGTCAGAACAGACACAAACATTCAAAGCCTCCTGCTTGCCTTGGCTGTTGGGCTCCTCCCACACCACACCCACAGTGGAGCAGAGCAATAGTCCCCCAAAATCCCTGTTCCCCCAAGTCTGAGCCATGGGACACTGTGCTGTGCCACAAGACCCCACAAGGATGGTGGGCAGTTCAGACTTATCCTGGACAGCCCTGTGACACTGGGCTCATCCACCTCATCCTCTTCTGGCATGAACATCTTTGTGGAGATCAAGTCCAGGCCTCTGGAGTACCTGGAGGTGGTCCTGCAGGTGGAAGAACCAGGAGCCCCCAAGGCCCAAGGCAAGCCCTGATTCTCCAAGCCCTGGGCTGCTCACTGAGCACAGACCTCTGGCAGCCTTGCTGTCCTCTGCCCCTCTGCTCCCTGAGTGTCCCAGTCCGCACCCTGCACCAGCTCTGCCTCCAATGTCCCCTCTCAGGACCAAGACTGAGACATAGAAGTCCCACTGCCCCACTGGGGAATGGGGCTGATGGAAAGGAGCCATCCTGGTGAGGGAAGGGCAGGAGTGGGGCTGCTCTGCACAGTGGGGAAGAGAGTGATGGATGGTGAATGGTGAATGGTGAATGGTGAATGGTGAATGGCTACTGTCCCCATCTGAAGTGCCAGCATGGGCTCAGCACTTCCTGACATCCCAAGAAGTTGACTGGAGGCAGCAAGCCAGATCTGCTGCCTGAAATGTGCTATCTGCTCCCCAGGTGCTGTCCCCCGAGGGACTGACTGTCCCCAGGGGAAGCGAAGGCATCTGCTTTGCTGTCACCCTGGGGTGTCCTTGGGGAGGTTTTGCCCCTTCCCCAAAGCCTTTCCCCTGTGCACAAGGGGGATTGCACTCCCGCCCCTCCTCACAGACCAGCAAGGGTACAGAGGAGAAGGGGAGCTGCCCGAGCCGGTTGTGGTTGGCCTGAGAGAGCCGACAGGATGCACTGTTGACATGAGGAGCAACCCGCGCAGCAGCGTCACCGCTGTCACACTGAGCCAACCCTCCCAGAGCTGAGAGCTAAACCCCACACCCAGCGCCCCTCGTGTGCCTCGGGGCAGGCTCTGCTCATGCCAGGGGCAGGTCCTCACCTGCGGGAGTGCCGAGTTCAGCTGCCTCTGGAGCTGGTCCCGCTCCCGGAGCGTCTCCTGCAGGCGGCTCTGGGTGACAGCGAGCGTCTCGCGCGTCTCCCGCAGCGTGTCCAGCAGCTTGTCCCTCTCGTCCAGCATGTTCACCATCAGCTGCTCGAAGTCAGCGTCCGCCTCCGAGCCCTGGGGGGGGCCCAGCGGGTCCCCCTCGCTGATGGTGGGCATCACCTCGCACATCATGGCTGGGCTGGCTGGGGGAGGGTCCCGAGGGGGTTGGGGGTGTGCTGAGCACAGGTCACATCACTGTGGGCTCCCGGGGGCCAGGGGAGCCAGCACGGGAGGGGACAGTGGGGTGCTCAAGGAGGGGGACTCCCCATCCCTTCCTCCTGGGTGCTAAGCAGCAGCTGGCATCACTCCAGCAGGGTGCAGGGTCGTCCTGGGCACCAACAAGGTCCTCGCAGTCACCAGTGCCCCACTCGCTGCTCGTCACTGCCGGCTCCCGGGTGGCACCTCTCCGGGGTCCTGTGTGCCACCTCTCCGGGGTCCCGGGTGTCACCTCTCTGGGGTCCTGTGTGTCACCTCTCTGGGGTCCTGTGTGCCACCTCTCCGGGGTCCCGGGTGTCACCTCTCTGGGGTCCTGTGTGTCACCTCTCCGGGGTCCTGTGTGCCACCTCTCCGGGGTCCTGTGTGTCACCTCTCTGGGGTCCCGGGTGTCACCTCTCCGTGGTCTCGGGTGTCACCTCTCCGGGGTCTCGGGTGTCACCTCTCCGGGGTCCTGTGTGTCACCTCTCCGGGGTCCTGTGTGTCACCTCTCTGGGGTCCCGGGTGTCACCTCTCCGGGGTCTCGGGTGTCACCTCTCCGTGGTCTCGGGTGACACCTCTCCGGGATCCTGTGTGTCACCTCTCCAGGGTCCCGGGTCTCACCTCCCTGATGTCTCTTGGAGGGGCTGCAGCATCCGTGACCCAAGGGGTGTTCAGAGGGGGACGAAACGACCCTTGAGGATTTGTCCCAATGGAGAGCCCAAGCTGAGAGCAGCACAGGGAGGGTCCAGGGAATGTTTGGGCTGCCTGGGCATGCTGAGGGGGGCTCTGGTGAGGATGGGCTGTTGTCCCTAAAGCTGGATGAGGTGTCACTGCCGATGTGGACACGTGTCTCCTTTGGGCATCACAGTTCTTCAAACACCCAGCAGTGTCCTACGGGAGAGGGGACAGACATCAGATCCCTCCTGCCCCCAAAATGCCCAGGGACCTGCCCAGCCCCCTCTGCCCCCCATCAAACCCTCAAGAGCTGCACCAGGTGGGCTCAGCACCCACAGGAATGGGCTGTGCCAGGTTGTATCTCCTGTTCCCACTACACCGAATCCAGGATAGTACCAAATAGTTGCAGGAAACAGCAACCCTGGCACCCAAAATCCTGCAACTGTTTGGCATTCATGTATCATGGGCCAAGATCCCATGCCCCCTGTGGAACTCCTGGCTGCCCAGGGCCCCTGTGGCCCCAGCATTCTCCAGCCTCAGGGATTTTGCAGAAAATCGGGCTCTAACCTGAGTGTGGCCCAAACCTGGCAGGAAGTCACAACAACAAATGAGTTGAATGATTGGATTAATGTTTCCCTCTCCTCTAGACAGATGTGCTGGGCCCAGCTGTTCAGTGACAACTGAACTCCAGCACAGCCTCCCTTGGTCAAATCCAAGGGGATGGAGGGAGCAGCATCCCCAAATTCCTGCCCAAGCACAAGCACCAGGGATGAGAGGCTGGAGGAGAGAGGCAGAGCTAACATTTGGGCAGTATTTAGGCTGGACTAAAGCACGGCTGGACCTGAGGACCCAGCCCTGGGGTGATGTTGGAACCCACAGCCCCACCGCCCCTTCTGCAGCCCCAAACCATCCCAGACAAGGTGCCAGGTGGGGATTTCTACTGTCACAGTCCTGTGGGGGAATTTCAGCCGTCAGCAGCCGGGTGAGGGTCCCCAGCAGTGAGGGTGAGTGTGACACTGCCACCCCAGCCACCCTGGGGACCTGCCCACCCCAGTCACCATCTGTGCCAGGGGACAAACCATGGGCAGGGCTTGAGCTGAGCAGCAAAACACAACGTGGCAGGCCCAGGGTGAGGAGAGCTGGTTTAGTGCTGCTTCCAGGGCAGGCATCAGTTTTAAACTTCCCAGGTGAAATGCTCAAGGATAGGTCTGAATATTCTGACTCTGGGGATGCATCTGAGGCTGTGTCTGCCCCATCCCTGGAAGTGTCCAAGGCCAGGTTGGACGGGGCTTGGAGCCCCCTGGGCTAGTGGAAGGTGTCCCTGCCCATGGCAGGGGGTGGAACTGGGTGAGCTTTGAGGGCCCTTCTAGCCCAAGCCAGCTGTGATTCTGTGTCACTTCCCTTCCAAACACCCCCCCACATGGATGAAAAGGACCTGCACACAGGCCTGGGCCAGAGCAGCCCGTTCTGGCCCTTTGGGCTGGGATGAAAGCTTATGTGTCCAACAGCTCGATGGCACAGCAGGGACCTGCCCCGATCAAAGGTGACGCTTGTGAGGAGATGCCTTTGTCACACCCAGACACTGCCTGGGCAGGGGAATCAGAACTCTGCTCTTGGGATGACATTGCATCATCAGCTGAGGGGAAGTTTGACACAAAACACTCTCCAAAAAAAGAGAACCTCTGGCAAAAGCAGCAGCCCCTCACTGTGCATCCTGTGTGTGATGCTGAGAGCCGGCTCCAGCACACAGGGACACAGGACAGGGCTGTCCCACAGGTGGTGTCCTCCCCTCCCTTGACAGATTGGATCCTCAAGTGGGATAAAACCTGTTGTGGACATGTAACACTGTCCTGAAGCTTTGAGGGTTGTTCAGACTCCATCCTGGCTGTTGGAATGTGGACGTGGATGTCCGGGATAACTGTGGATTCATGGGATAACTGCACTGAGGACACTCCATCCCTGCAGCATCCCACAAAAACAAGGCTGGTGGAGGGAAAGGCATGGAGTGAGGGACCATTCCAGCCCCTGCTCTCCTTGGGTTGAGTTAGACATGAGCCTCATCCCTGTAAGTAAGCAGGAGAAATGCTTTTCAGTTCTCCTGCCCCTGGTGAGCAGCCCCAGCAGTTCCCACAGGCATGTGTCTCCCTGCCAGCTTTCCTGGGGGGAAGATGTCCCAGACTCCAGGGAGATCCTGGGCCAAGAAGAGCAGAAACCAGTCCTACCCCAAGGCTAAGCCCTGTTAATTTGCGTGCAAACCCTAAATGAGGTGACTTTCATGCCCTCTCCTCTGTTGTGCCTCTGCTTGAGGGATGAGCATGGATACAGAACATCCAGGCTGGGGAAAGTCTGGCAGCTCCTGAGCACGACTTGAATGGCAAAGTGAGCCACATGGGCATGGCCCCGCCCAGCTGCTGCTGGGGAGCTGGAAGAAATTAGCAGATGAATTAAGAGATATTAATCAAGGCATGAATAGAAGAGCCCTGCAAGCCCTCAGGGAAGGGAAATGCTGCAGGGAATGACCAGGACATAAATCCGAGCAGAGCAATGATAGCATGGAAATTTATCCCAGCTGCAAAGGAGAGACCTCCTTACCATGAGGAGACTCTGCAGATGCCAGTTCCAGCAGGGCCATGGTGGCTTCCCGCACCCCATGGAGTTCATCCAAGGGGCTGGACCCACACGGTGCAGGAGGAGGCACAGATTTACAGCCAAGAGCTGATTTTCCTTCTGCTTCCCCCATGGCTGAGCTCGTGCACGGGTGGCTCAGGGCGGGGGGTTTGCTTCCCTGCAAACCTGCTCCTGCCCACAGTAACATCCTGTTATTCCTGTGTGCTTGTGCAGGAAGATGGGGAGATGAGCACAGCCGGCCCCTCAGCCTGGGGAGGGTGATCACAGAACCACAGCAATCTTACAGAGCACTGATGCTGGTCCAAGATGGACTCATCCCATTCCACTGGTCCCCAAATGCCTCTGGGCCCTGTCCCTAAGGATTCTCAGTGAAGCATAAAACTGTCCTGGACAAGGCGATGTTGGTGACCCAAAGCTCCTCTGTGCCCTCAGTTTGGGGGTGTCTCCACTGAGGGAGGTCACACCCCCCTGGTCCTGGGCCACCGAAGACACACGCTGAGGTGTAAGGCAGGAGCTGCTACAAGCCTCTGCAGCTGGAGCAGCCCTGTGAGCAGAGTGAGACCTCCCACCACCACAGAGAGCAGCCAAAGCCCCCCTGGCCTGGCCTGAAACCCCCAGGCAGGTGGGCACAGCCAGCCCAGGGCTCTCGGGGCTCTCTGTGCATCCCAGGACGCCACTGCACTGTGAGAATCCCTCTGCCAGAGGGTCCCTGGCAGGAACATCCAGGGGGATGCTCTGCCACCTCTGAGCATGGCTCTGGACACCACCCAGCCCCGTGTGCCCATCCTGGCTGGAACCATGGCAGAACCCAAGAGTGGAAAATTCCCTGCACTGCAGTGGGACCGTCCACATCCACGGACACACTGGGCTGCCTCCAGCATCCCCATCATGGAGCCGTTCCTCCAGCAACCACGGGAACTCTCCTACCCCATGAATTTGTGAGTGATCATGTCTGGATTCAACCCCAGCAGCTTTCACTGCACCACCACAAGCCCCAGGAGCAGCCCAGGCACTGGGAAGGGCCAACATCCAGAGTCAGGGCAGCTGCAAAGGGTTTATTTGGGATGGCACAAGAGGGAGCCAGGACCAGGCTGGGTTTGATCCCTGCTGTCTTCAAGGCCTGTGGAGCAGGAAGTGAGTTCAGTAAGCAACAGGCAGGGGTGAGTGGCAGGGATGTGCACACAGGGACAGGGATACAGCAATATCCGCAGAGCCAGGGATGTGCACGCGAGCAGGAATGTGCAGGAAGTTCCTTTCCAGGGTCAGCTCCCCTCATTTCTGTCCCACCTCAAACCTTGGGATTTTCTCCATTCTCCAAAAGCAAGAGAATCTGACCCATTCCCAGGCACCTGTCCCAGGAAGCCCGGCTGGAGGGGGCACACACAGGGTCTGTCCCCCCCCAGCAAAGCTCAGCAGTTCCCTGGCAAACCTACACGTGCCAGCAGTCACCGTGAGGGACCTTGGGGACGTCAGTGTGGGTGACAGCCCAGACACTCCCCCCACCCTGCTGTGACTGCAGCAGCAGTGAGGGCACATCCAGAGCAGCTCTTTGCTGCTGGAGGTCAGAGGGGCCTGAGCTCGCTCCCAATTAGTGCCTGTAAATCTCAACCTTTCACCAGTCTCTGGGAGAACCCCCTAAATGCTCCTGCCTGGCTTTAGAGGGCCGTAAGTGCTGGGATAATAATCGGGTAGAGCCGTGAGGCTGCGAGGAGACAGCTGGGAGCTGAGCAAACAGACACTGCACAGCTCCAGCCCTTGCTGGGTATTTTTAGTCCCGTGGGGCTGCCAGGCACAGGCTTGCTGGGAGCAGGTTTCTTGCCAGGGAAAACATGCTTGCTTTACTATCCCTCCCCCCTCCACCCCAAAACAATGCTTTCCCCCCTTTTTGGGATGGAAAACAGCACAGTCACATGTTGCCTGCTCGGAGAGGCCACTTCCCCATGATGATGCCCAGACGTGGAGCAGCTGATGGGGAGCAGAAGGGGTTTTTGCCCCGGAGCTGATGATTTGCTCAGCACAGCTCAGCTGTGAGTCAGGCTGCCCGTGGGATGCTGGGTCCCAGGGAGCATCCTGGCTTTCCCTTCCCATCGAGAAGCACCCACAGCTTTACCCACACACGAAGGATAGAGACAGCCTCGTGTTTCCTCTCTGAACAGCTCCACTCTCATTCCAGCCCTGACAAGAGGAAGAGAAAAGCCTCAGTGGCTCTGTCAGCAGGACCATCACCCAGCAGGCAGCTGACAAAGAGGCTTTAACGCACTCCTTGGAGGCAACAAGCTCACAGAGATTGATCATCCCATAAAAACGTCACTCTGATCTTTTCCGCTCCGGGAAAATCCTCCTCAGCTGCCCGGCCTGGCCTCGGAAGTGCAGAGTTGGGGTGGCAGAGCCCACAGCAGCACCCCTCACGCCCAGCTCCCTGGCACAAGAACAGCCTCCCTTCTGCCCAACCAGCCAAACTCGGGGTCCAGCACCCACACTGACATCCCACACTGACCCCTCCCTGCCAGATCCAGGAGGGACAAGAGTCTGATGCCCTTTTGTTGTTAGTTTTACCTTTCAGGACCTCTTTTTGCACCCCCTCCTTGTGATACTGCATTAAACGTGATCGCAGGGCAGGCTGCAAGTGTCGTATCCTGGCATTCCCAGCAAGCTCATCTCAAACACGGGCCCTGCAGACAGAGCCACACCCCAGCACAAGTCCTGCCCACCCTCACTGAAGTCAGACACCACTTGGGAGCAGCCAGGACATGTTGGGCCACCAATCCCCCCTTGCCTACCCCAGGGAAGGTCAGTAGTGACCTGCTGAGCACTGGGATGGCGGAGTGGGAACATCCTCACCATCTCTGCCAAGCCACTGAGCCCATTTCCCACCTACCCTCAGTGAGAGATGTGTTATTTAGACGTTGGGAAAAGGGAGATTATTCTGCACATGACACAAAGAGGATGCTGAAGAGCCCTGGCTGGACAGTAGAAATCACTGATTCAAGTGTAGGACCTGGAAATGTTTGCCTGCAGAAAGTCTCGGAGCAGCCTTTGCCACATGCTCCTGTGGGTCATGGGCTGGGATCTCCCCTCCCAGGTGCCCTGAGACCTCAGGAGAGGTGCTGTTCATGCCACAGTGTCCAAAGGAGACACCAGCTGAGTTCCACATGTGCCAGGAGCTACTTGGATCCCTCTGGATAGCCCCACAGCCCCTGGGGGCCCCTCTCCATCCTTCCTTCCCTCCCTCTATGCCCAGGCACAGACCCCTTTCCACACACTCCACAGGTCTCTTAGAGTCTTACAAGCCTGGACTGGAGCAGTCCTGCTGTGAGACGAAGCACCCTGACTTCTCCATCCTGGGTGATCCCTGGGGAAAAAGCTGCTTTTCACAAGAAAACCAATCAGCAGATACAGCCTCATCCCAGCTTTTCTCCCAAGTCCCCTCATTTACTCCTGGGATACACTGTGGCCTCTTGGGACCTCCAGTCCCCTGAGAAGGACAGGGAATATCCAGTCTTCCGTGGGGCCCATATGGTGACAGTGTTCCCACATTCCCTCACGCAGCCCCATGGCCAGCAGGGAGCCGCACAGATGGTCCCTGGCTGGTGCCAGCGGCAGCCCGTGGCCAGGACACCCAGGGATAACAAGGGAAATGAGGCATTCTGGCTGGAAATAAGCTGCCAGTTTTATAGCAGCAGAGGATCGGATTCCCGTTCCAAAGGGTGAGATGGATTTGCCGAGATCGGGGCAGGGAATGCGGTGGAGACCTGAGAAAAGACGCAGCGGTGCCTCCTCTCCCATCCAGGTCTGAGAGGTCTCCTGGGGTCCCCACACCTGCAGCAGTGTGTTCTTTGCCCCCAAGGAGACAATGTCCAACTTGTCCCTTGCTGCAGAGGCAGCAGTGGCAGAACAGGACATTTGGGCAGCGCCTCCAGGGCTTGGAGCTGTCTCAGGTGTTGGGTGCCCCCAGAGGGTGGGGACAGGGGACACTGCAAGTAATAAAAGGCAGCTACTCCCAATATCTTACCTTAAAGGAGACACTTCTGCCCCAAAGACTTGTTCCAAACCCATAAAGTAGTTCCCACCTCAACCCTTGCTCACTCCAAGTTGCTAAACCAGAGGAGAAACGGTGAGGAAAAACGTCCAGCTCTGACAGTTTCTTTGCAGGGAGCAGTAAACGTTAGCATTGCACTGGTATTTATACTTCCCAGTGGGAGGGGAGGCATTATGCACCACTTCAGAGGGTATTTTCAGACAGCCACCTGCTCCTCATTGTGCAGAGACACAATCATTCCTCAGTGGAACCTCGTCAGACGAGGAGCCGAAATCTGTGCCGGGCCCTGGGGCGGAGGAGGGGGCTGAAGCCCTCAGGGCTGGCACCCAAACGGTCACACACACATCTACAGGACTCTGTCACCCGGGGAGGTGCTGTGGGGGTCGTGTCAGGGGTCCTGACTCAGTTTCCCTGTTCCCAAAGTGGGCGACGTGTCCCGCCCTGACCCCGGAGAAAGGCAGGATCTCAGCGTATTCCCAGGAGGAATCCGGCAGGGGCAGAACTGCCAGGGTAAAGCCACACCAACCTCCTGCCCTTGCACTCCGGGGTGATGTGACAGATGGAAATGGGCCTTGGAGGAGCTCCAGCCTGGATGATCCCTCTGACAAGTGGGATCCTCAAGCCTGGCCAAGAGACTCAGCAAGCCCAGGCTCACCTTGAGACTTCATCCCTGGGTTTGCAACAGCCAATGACACGGCTTGGAGGAGAGAGGACCACAGGTCTGGGGATTCTGCTGAAGCCCTGAGGATCCCAGGAGCCCATGTGGAAGCACAGGAAGTGTTCTGGAGGAGCATGGGAATGTGGTTGCTGGAACATGAGCTGGATTTCCCCCTGTGGCACAGCTACCCTAGTTGGCACGAGAGGTTCCCCCAAACCAGCAAAAACACAAACTAAATCCCCTAAATCCTGTAACCACACCACACTCCAGTCACCTGCACTCAGCAGCATCACTGAAAGACAGGACTGTGGAAATCCTGGAGAAATCCTGATTCCTTTGGTGGGCAAGAAGTTCCATGTGCCCTGGAAGGGAGGAGAAGGATGCACCTGATCCAAGAGACCAAGCTCACATCTCTCTTCCAGGATGTGGTCTGCACTCAGATCCATCCACAGGGACAAGGAGGGGTTTCAGCAGCCACCAACCTGACACAAAAAAGCCACAATCCCAGTTAAAACCATTTCCTTTTCCAGTTGTTGCTCTGTTGTGTGTACGTATGGCTCATCCATCCTTTTGTTCCATAACTTTGCAACCAAACCCCCTGTCCTTTGCTCTCTTAGGCCAAAGTCACAGAATCCCAGAAGCCCAGAATAGCTGGGGTTGGAAGGGACCTCTGAAGATCATCTAGTCCAAACCCCTCTCAAGGCAGGGTCAAACCCCAAGCAGGTGACACGGGGACACATCCAGGTGAGTTTGGAATGTCTCCAGGGAGGGAGACTCCACGGCCTCCTCAGGCACCTGTTCCAGTGCTCTGCCCTCCTCCATGGAAAGATGTTCTTCCTCATGTTGAGGTGTTGAGAGTCTTTGATTTCTCCCTCATTGAAGGTTACTTTGAACAGCAGCACAAGGAAATGCAATCCCTACAGCTCTTCTAGAAGCAGCACATTGAGGTGATCCAGCCCTTGGGTGACTCTGCCAGGGAAGGCAGCACTGGGATCCATCCCAGCAACCAGGGTGGTTTCCAGCCCAAGGTGGATGCAGGCTCTTCTGACAGAACAAGGCACAGGGAAGTGATCCACAACCATGGGGAGAAAATCCTGTGCTTGTCACAGAGGTGGCATCACTGCAAAGTCCCCGTGCCTTTGGGAAAGTGAGGCTTTGTGCCTCAGTTTCCCCACGAGCAGGGCACAGCTTCAGTCCTCGCTGAGACGCAGAGGGATGGCTGGTGATTTTCCATGATTTCAGTAGAGGTTTTGCCACGGGTACGTCCCTCCCGCCCCCGTGACACTTCTGCTGAGGAGTTACCTCATCTGGGAGCCTGCCGGGCTGGAGCCGGGGGCCTCCCCCTCGCTGCCAAACCAGCCCCTGCCCTGCTTTAGTCACACCCCGTGAGCACTTGTGGTGCTAATTTATTCAGCGACGGGGGAAGAGTCACCAGCTCCGAGGGGTGCTGAAGAAATCTGTGCCACGGGCGCACAGATGCAATGCTGCAAAGGTGCCTCTTCACTCACCCTGCCCTGGCACCCACAGGCAGCCCATGCCCAGCCCAGGGCACAGGGGAGGCTGCTGCTTGAGAGAAACCCCGGGGGAAACCCCACGTGCACCCTGAGGAGCTTCCATGCCCAAGATACAGGGTTTCCCCCGCACCACCCACCCTGCTGGAATCTCTTCCACACCCTTACCAGGCCCTCCCTGCCACGAGCCGCAGCAGTGATAACCACTCCCACACATCGGCTGCACATCTGCCCCGCTCCCAGTGTAAAATCCGGCCACCAGCTCCATTGCTGGTGGAAAGGGAAAGTGGCTCAGTGACCACTCCAGGGCCCAGAGCAAAATCCTGCTTCCTGCCCCACTCGGGCAGGGCTCCAGCATTTTGCCACCACAGAATCATGGAATGGTTGGCTTTGGAATGGACCTTGAAAGCTCAACCTGTTCCACCCCCTGCCATGGGCAGGGTCACCTTCCACAAGACCAGGATGCTCCAAGCCCCGTCCAACCTGGCCAACCATCCTTCACCAGACTGTAAATTATGAGTGGGGTTGAGAAAGAGCCCAGGAAGGGAGTTTGAAGCCAGAGAAGAAGCAGATGAGGCTTTCAGTGAAATTTGGGAAGTGTTGGAGGGTGTTCAGAGCCACAGCGGACAGAGCAGGGATGTGTCCAGTGCTGTTCCAGCAGGCTCAGGAACACATCCCTGCACCACACTTCAGGGTTCTGCAGGCACCACAACCTGCAAGGGGACACCAATGGTCCTGGAGCACAACCCTGGCCCTGGGGAGGCCTCCAGAGCTCAGCAATTCACCACCAACCACCCCAGCACACAAACAGACAACAGCAGCAAGACTGAGCCCCAAGCCCCCTTTGTGCTCCTCATCCCACCTGCAGACAATCCAGCCAGGGCTCCCCTTTCCTCCATCCTCCCAAAGCACAGAAGCTTTTAGTCCTTTCTGTTCCACGAGAGTGGTGACATCATGGCTTGGGCACTGGATGACCCCAACCAGAGGTGACCGGGATGGTTTCGGTAGCTCAAGTGATGGAGGGTGGGGAAGATTCCCCCTTGTTTTCATCCCTTCTGTTGTCCCTTCCCTGTGCTAAGGGACTTTAGCAATTACTTAATCCCTTTGCTGATGGCACAGCTAATTCCTAAAGAGCTTTTGCCCAGCTGCAGTGGTGGGCAGTGGGATATCAGTGGGATTCTCGGTTCTGGACACTCAGCCTTTGAGGATGAGCAGATACAGCACCAGGACAGCTCTGCAATGTCTGGCAGGGAAACCTCACAGGATTCACTACAGCCATCTCCACCCCTACCAGGACACGTGGGTGGATGGGATCTCAGAGCTGTGAGCTTGCTCAGCTCCACATAGGACAAGGCAGGACCGTGGGGCTAAACCCCTGCCTGACTGAAACCTGCTCTTCCTCCCAAGCACCCTCATGCCAGGGATAACCACAGCCCTCCCTTACCAAGCCAGGCTCCTTTGGCACCTTGGCTGATGTGGAAGGGGTGGATGAATCCCAGCAAGGAGCAGATAAACGGCCCTGTCCACCCCCAGTCCAGGCCAGAATGACCCCGGTGCTGTCCCCATGGTGCCCGTGCTGGTGTGGGCCCAGGGTGGTGTCAGCTCCCAACATCTCATCCCTGCCATCCCAGGACGTGGCAGGAGCAGCCCTGCGAGGACATCTAAGGACAGTGACAGTGACATTACAGGGTGGCTGGGGAAAGGTCAGGCACTGGGGCTCTGTCTGCTCTGTCTAAATCCATATCAAGCAGGGTCACATCTTCAACCCACACCCTTCAGGTGCAAAGTGAGCCCCCAAAATGAGCCCCAGCCAAAGCCCACCTGGCACACCTGGCATAGCCAAAGCCACGGTGCTGCAGGAAGGACTCACTCTACTCCTGTGTGGCATTTTAAGCCTTGTTTTGTGCAAGAGGGACTTTCTGGTGGAGTCTCTGCCCTGCACATCCCCTCCTGACACAGGGGAGGATGTGCCCACTCACCGCGCCAACGAGGCGGAGGGCCTGCAGATGCTGTGCTTTAGAAGGAAAATCCAAGTTGTTCCTCTTTAAGAGAATTGTGGGATTAGCTCAGCCCTTATTAAGCATCAGAGGAACCACAGAAAGCACCTCAAAAATAGCCTGCCATGGAAAAACTCCATCTGGAGCTCATTCCTCCTGGATATAGGCCACAAGGAAGATATAAGGGATATAGAAGTCCAGCTCCCTCCAAAAATCCCAAGTACTGGAAAAGATGGGGAAGAATAAATCAAGGTTTACATGAATGTGACGAGCTGTGTTGGATCCAGCAGGGAGCTCTAAGCAGAGCCCCTGAGGGCTTCACCCAGCACAGGATGAGCAGAGAGAGGGACCAGAGGAAACCCACTGTTCATGTCCCACCACTGCTCCCCTTGTTTGGGGATTGGAAAAAACAGAGAAAGCTTCAAATGGAGGGAACCAACACCAAATTGCTCTGGAAAGTGTGGGGAGTGTGGTGGTTTGCAGAGGGGTGGCAGCTCTCCCCCCTGGCAGCAGAGCTCTCATTTGGGCACGTATCATCTCAAAATCCAGCGCTGGGCATTAGTTCAACTCAATTTCTAACTTGTTCCTTCTCAAAACATCAGCTCCACGGAGCCCAGCTGATGCAGTGTCCCCGGTGTCCCCGGGCACCGCCCTGCCTGGCACAGAAGCCCCAGGAGCTCTGCCCTTGCACCTGTGTTTCCCATGGGCTCCCATGGCCACCCCAGCTCACCCAAGGGGGAGCCCAACCATGGCATCATTGAGCCTGCCCCCTGCTTCCATCCATCACTCCCAGAGGGCACCCAAAAAGCGCTGAACCCGCTACACCCTTCGGCCCAAAGCCCCTGGGCACAGCACTTTGCCATCCCCAGTACCTTGGGGGCTCCTGCAGATGCTGAGTTCACAGGATCCCAGACTGGTTTGGGTTGGAAGACACCTTTAAGCCCATCCTGTTCCACATCCTGCCAAGGGACACCTTTCACTATCCCAGGCTGCTCCAAGCCCTTCCAGCCCAGCATCAGGAACAATCCCCTGAACCACCCCAGGAGGTGAGAGCAGGATTTGGCCAATCCATGAGATATCACCAGGAGAGGAGGGACACATTTGCAGCTCAGCAGGCTTTTAAAGGAATGAAATGTGGGTAATTACACTGGTGCACCAGTGGTGGGAAGAGTTGCAGGTGGGGTGGTTTCCAACGCTGTCCCACTGTTTGCTTCCGTGGGCACTCAAAAATGTGGTGGCCAGGACACCTTAAACTCCCTTGGCGGGGAATGAAGGAAAGGGGATGTCCCAATGCCTTGGGAAACATCTGCTGCCTGAGCTGAGGATATTTGTGCTCTCTATTAAAAGCCAAGAGCACATCAAAGCTCACAAGGCCAAAGGACACACGTGGGGCTGGGAGTCCCTCTCCACACACAGCTCAAGCGCAGCAGCTGAGCCAACGCTTCTCAGAGGGTTTAGTGACCATTTCTGCAGACAGCCTTAAATTTCTGGCTCTTTCACAACACAGTTTTGGACCCTGGGCACCCCCCAGTGCCTGTTCCTGCAGATGTTGGAGCAGGCAGAGCCCAGCTCCAGCAGCAATGGCCGAGGGGGGTTCAGGCCATCCCAGAGCCCCAGCACTGAGCAGTGCCAGGCTGTGCTGCTGCAGAGCTGCAGCCCCCCCAGGGCAGCACAGGCAGAAAACCCAGCATGTGTCAGGACTGGTGGGATGCTCACCCGAGCAGAAGTGGCTCCCTGCCCAGCCTCCTGTGCCCTCCTCCCACCTCCCCAAGTTCAGAGCTGCCTGCAGGCACCAGCCCACCTGAGGTGACCTTCACCTGTCACGCCGATACGGGGACGTTCGCTGAGTGATGCTCACGTGTGAACACCTGATAGACACAGCTCCCTGACCTTGTCTCCTCTGGGTAAATGCACCAATTTATCTTCACCAGCTCTGGAAGGAGCCTGGTTTGGACAGCTACAATCCCTTCCCTGCTGAAATAGAGCAATTCCAGGCCAGCTCAGCTGAGTGATGATTGCTTTGGGTTCCACCTTGCCACCACCACGAGAGGACCTTCAGCCCATGCAGACAAGGCAGCAACACCTCCCTGGTGCAGGAATGCACCCAGTGAGGTGCTCAGAAGGATGGAATTACCCTGCACCCAACTGGGATGTAACTACGGGGAGGTGGGATTTTTGTGCCTTGCCCTTGGCAAGGGGCTTGGCCCTGCTGAAGAACATGGTGCACTCTGAAAAGGTGGTGTACGCTGGGCTTGACAGGCAAAGCATTCCCAGAAGCTCTGGGAATGCACAGTAACACCCACCCTGCAGATCTCCCACCCTTACGGCACAACATGAGGTGCTGTCCAAAGGCCCTTTCTCCCCTCTAACGTCACAAACACAGTTGTTGGTCACCATCTTTCAGCTCAGCAGAGCCACCGCCACCTGCCTGGACCTGCTCAGAGCTGACAGGGAGCTCCAGGGCTGGGCTCACATCCAGCAGTGTTCTGCATCCTTACAGGCCATGCAGCCTCTCCCAGGGTGCTCCCACCCCAGATAGGGAGTGAACCTGGACAGGATTCATCTCTTCCTACAGCCAAAGCCACCCTCCTCCCAGGCACTGGGTCCCTTTGGCACCTTGGCATGTCCAAATCCTTCCACACACAGAGTAGGGATGGATCCGAACCCACCTTGCTCTTTGCTCTCAGGGATTTCTGAAGAGCATCAGCCAATTCCTAGGGCTGAAATGAGATAATGGCCTAAATGTTCCAGAGATAAGGTGGAACCTAGTTCCTGAGGCTCAAGAACCAAAGTGGGTCTCACCATCTCCTCTCCCCTTTGCAAAGTGTGCGGCCTCCTCCAGCTATGGCTGGTCTGGGGAACAGGGGGCAGGGCAAAGGCAAGAGGGTTTCTGGGTCAATACTGGTCTCCTCAGGGGGAACAGATGGGTTTTCTGGGGGGGACTGATGTTCTGAAAAGCAATTACACATTAAGACATCCCCAACAGACTCTACTCTGCTCTGGCCCAGAGCCCAAGTCATCCTGGGTTTGGATTTTAATTAGCCCTGTTTTGGTATCTGCTCTCTCTTCCCTCCAGATAATGATTTAATTATTACAGACATGTCTTCGAATTAGCAGCTTCCTCTGTGGATTATTCAGATCTCCTCAATTACAGAGCCCAACTCACCACCATCGTAAGAGAGGCTGGAGAGAACAAAGGGAGCCCAAAATCCTTCCTGGAAAGAGGAACCACACAAGCACCCATACAAGCAGGGGCCACTGCCAAGCCCTTCTCCTCCGCTGATCCAGTTCTCTCTCACAGCTGGACAGGAAACCTCACTCCAAAGCCCACCCAAAGAGCTGCATCATGTGTGACCAGGGCCCTGTCTTCCCACCAGGCCTTCGTACTCAGCAGAGCACAAGCAAGGTGAAAAGGATGCGGGATGAGCTGGGACACACAGCCACCTCTGTGCATCCCCCTCTAACAGAATCACAAGTTTGGGGATCCCCCAGCAGCAGGGACCTGTGGGGACCTGGTGAGGACCCACTGCCAGACTACAAGTGCCCTTGTGCTGGGTTTCACCCAGTAAGCCCCTAACCTTGGGAGGGACCACAAGGGAGGTGGGATCACAAGGGAGCAGGGACCAGGAGGTGGGAATGGCAAGTGCAATCTCCTCTAGCAGTGGGACTGGGCAAGGGCCTGGGGCTCAGCCAGGCCCCGGGCCTGAGGGATGCTGGTTGAAGAGAAATCAGCAGAACAGGCTGCCAAAATAAACACCAGAGGTAAATGCAAAGTGAAGGAAGGGGGAAGCCTTCACAGTGCAGCTCTACAGCAGATTTGGTGCCAAGGAGCAGGAACTCACCTGCACAGGAGAGAAGTCCCCAGCTGAACTGCCAGGCAGACACATTCCTCCCTCACTGTGAGGTGTGGGCAGAGCATCCCCAGGCTGCACGAATTCCCAGCAAACCCTCCTCCCCAGCCTGGCACAGGCTCACAGAACATTCTGAGCTGGAAGGGACGATCTCTGTCCCCAGGCTGCGCTGGGACAGGAGGGGACACACTCAAGAGGTGCCCCATCCCTTGCTACAAAGGGCAACAAGCTCCAAGGACACCTCAAGAAGCCCCTTGGTCCTTTTCCACTGACACATTTGAGCTCCTGACTCCACATCATGCTTCTCCCGGGACCCCCAAGACTTCTCTTGCCAGCACTGCTACAATCCCCACATTACTACCAAAGGAACCAGATTTTGCAGCAGCCACTGGGAAATCTCTACTGTCTCTCCCTGCTATGGCACGGGCAGGAGCAGCAAATCTCTGGCTCGCTCCTCTGTCACTGCAGTTCACACTCCAGATCAGCTTAAAGCAGCTGCAGCTCCTGCTGCTGCAGGAAAAGCCCTCGAGCTCAGCCACGCGAGTCTGCACCTGCAAACACAGCCCAGGCCTCCCGAATCCCAGGCTAGCCCTGCATTTGTGAGGCTGGATCCTCCCCTGGATCCCTTCCTGAGCTCAGGAAAAGCAGCTGCACAGCACAAATAGCCCAGTGATGTGGCCTGTTATCCCAGCTCATGGGCTGGGGGATACAGCCCTGCTGTCCCTCATATTCCTGGTGGGATTCACAGCCCTGTTCTCTGGGCACTGAGCCCCAGCCCTGCACCACTGGCCCCATGCCCCACATCCCTCTGGGGTCTCCCCTGGCTCTGTCCTCTCCAACAGCCATCACAAACCTTTGAGCATTCCAAGCTCTCCACCCCATCAGAGACCAACACACTCAAGAGCAGGCAGGGGGAGAGAAAAGGCCACAATGCAACAAGGCCTTTGGTTTAATTTCCTTAAGAAAACAGGCTAAAGAAGATGGGAGTGGAAGTGACACACAAGAAAAAACAGAGAGGTTTTCATTAACCCGATCAAACCTCCTGGAATATGATAACAGAGGCAATAACAGACACCTCCCCTCTGGCCAAGGACAAAGAAAGGCTTCCTAGTTATGAAGAAGATGAAGTGAATTGGAGTAGAAGAAAAGAAATTACTCAAAAATGGCTGAAATGTCAGCTGTTATTAAAAAGCCTTCACTTGGAGAGAAATGAGTGATGAGAATGGGTATGATGGAGAAAGCTGAACAGACAGAGAAGAAGTGGGGGAGCAACCACCCAAGAATGGCTCTGAAAGCCACCCTGGTGACCACAGGAGTGGGCTGACCCCCAGAGCTGTGCCTGGGATGACCTGTGAAGAATTTGGGGTCCTGAGAAGCCGTGCCTGCCAGGAGGGTGATGGCATGCAGGTGACAGCAGCCCTGGGATATCCCCCACCCCAGACAAGCAGTCCCTAAGAGACACAGTTAAATCGCTCCAGATTTTGAAATATCCTTCCCGAGGCGCTGATCCTCCTCTCCTGTCACCCCCTCCATGCCATCCCTGCTGTGCCCGCTCGAGGACAGGGACAGGGACAGGGACAGGGACAGGGACAGGGACTCTCCTGCCTCCCCGGGGCACCTGCAGCGCCAGCAGCACGGCCGGGAGTGCAGCCGCCAGAATCCCGAGTGGAAAAGCAGCTGGCATCACCCAGGAGGGGACACCCACCCGTGTGAGCCCCCAGGGACCACCCACCCGCAGAGGGGCCGAGCCGGGGCGGCCGCGGCCTCGCACG
>WEIT01004252.1:58359-116814 GCA_013389985.1 Dryoscopus gambensis | reverse complement strand
GGGGTGAGAGCCGGGCCGGGCCGGGCCGGGCCTGGGCCGCGGCTGAGGGGGGCCGGGGCTGATGAGGGGAGCAGGGCTTGAGAGGAGCCGGGCCGAGCTCGGCCCTGCTGGTGCAGGCCAGAGAGGAGGCCTGGGCCTGCATTAGCGCCTGAGGGAGGAGGTAGTTGAAGAGCCTGGCCTTGACCTGGGTGAGGGGAAGGAAGATGGTCCAGTCTCACCTAGGAGTGAGCTGGGCCCTCTCGAGTTTGTGCAGGCAGAGAGCTGCGTCCAGGAGGGATCCCTCAGCAGGGATCTGGGCGGATGTGTGAGAATGAGACCTCTTTGCTTGTGCAGGAGGAGCCTGGGACCAGAGGATCAGGCGGGCTCGAGTTGGGCTGTGTGAGGGGAAGTGGGATTATCGTTGGCTGAGGTGGTGGGAGAAGGAGAATTGCACTGGCCTGGGCAGAGGGTGGATCCCCTGAGCCTGGTAGACCGATGGTCTGGAGTAGAGACTTGCTGGGGACTCCTGGCCTCCACTTCTCTGCTGAGACTCATTTTCCTGCTTGTGCATCTCCTCCCCGAGCCTTTGCTCCTCTGGGAGTTCCATTTAGGCATCGTGACTCTTAGCCCTTCTGTCCCCTCCCCATAATCCCTAATCCCTCTGACCCCTGTTTCCTCCTCTCTGCAGTGACGGTGGCAGATTATGCCAACTCAGACCCAGCTGTTGTGAAATCTGGACGGGTGAAGAAAGCTGTGGCCAATGCAGTGCAGCAGGAAGGTGAGTCTGCCTTGGGGCCCCTGCCTTCCCTGCGCTGCCTCCACGTTTTTCTGGCCTCTGCATGACATGTGAAACTCATCTTCCTTAAACTGAGAAAATGTGTGTCCTTTAGTGCTGGAAATGAGCCCATGCTGCTCTGTAGAATCAGGTGTTAAGGACTTAGACCAGAGGTTTTACAGAAAGCCTGCTGCAAGTCCAGTAAGAGTTGCTGAGTCGTTGTTAGTGCCTGAAATGGAAAGGCCTGTGTGTGATCTCCTGCTTGAAGCAGAAAAAAACATGATAAAAGTCTTTATTATCACATATAAAACTGTAGATAAGTTTATTAGCAGGTAAAGTTCTTAGCAGTGGGAATAAGGTTGTGACAGTTCTGTCAAACATGTGTTGCAAGGAGGTCTTGGGAGGGTGTTGCTATTTCTTTGGTGAACTCTGTAAACAAGGAGTTTTCCTGGAAAGGGAGTGCAGTATTTTGTTATCTACTTCCTCCTGGTCTGGGAGCTTTCTGAACTAGCACACCTCATTTGCTTGAGAAATGGTGATGTTTAGGCCTTTTAAAAGTAGTTTGTCACACGTGTTGGAGGTGGATGTTGTTGTGGTGACAGTGATGACTGAACTTTTCATAAAGGGAAACTCTTGATTTGCTGCTGAAATCTCGCATTTTTGGAGACAGTATGCTCTTGGCATGAGTGCCTGTCGGGGCAGGGGTGCTCTTGACCATACTCTTCAGCTGCAACTTCTCAAGCTTTTAACATCAGGGCACCTCCCTCTTTTGTGGCCTCCTTTGTTTGGGGCTTCCCTCCTCCCACTCCCGCTCCTGCTCACCCATCTGAGTTCTGTCTCCTTGAGGCAAAGTCCTGCACTTCAGCATCGTGCTGGCAAACTGGTGGTGTTCTGTGCTCCCTGCCCCCAGCATCACCCGCTTTATCCCGTTTATCCCCTTTCCTGCTGTGTTTCTGGCTCACTCCCACCTCCTTCTGGTGACTCCAGGTCTCAGCAGTTCCCTGCCCACCCCCTTCCCAGGTCTTCGCAGTGCAGTTTCAGGGGGTTTCCCCTCTGGATTCGGGGATCTCTCGTCCCCAGCCCCAGGGCTGTGCTCCCGCCTTATCTGTTGCAGCCATGACCGTGCTGCAGGCTTATCTGGCCCAGCCTCATCTGTGCTGCGTGTGGTGCCAGGGGGACAGGAGCCTCTCCCCCAGCTCCAGTCTTTTTGGCCTTGCTGCCCTCCTGGAGCTTGGCTCGGAGTAAACCCTGTGCTGGGTGTGGCTGCAGCGGGCGGGGAGCTTGCCACAGGGAGCATCCCATGGGAGCTTTCCTGGCAGGGGAGCCAGGGCCACCAGGAATGTACTGGGCTTTTTGCCTCCTCATTCTAATGCCCAGGATGGGAGAATTGCAGCAGTGAGGTCAAGAGAGGGTGCCTCTGCAAGACTGCAGTGCAGCCATTCACTGTTCAATGGACTTGTGCTGTTGACTGAGAGGTTGATTTTTCCTTTGCAGAGTGGGGTGGACTCTTCTTCTCAACCCCCCTCTGAGTCCCTGTCAATTTTGTCCTCTCTTGCTTGGCTATATTTGATGTCATAACTCACTGTCGTTTGTGTTGCCACCTATTTCACTCTCTTTTTGCCTATAAAAGGTTATGTGGAGAGGGCAGTACGATTTGGCAATGGGGGCAACAACTGCCATGAATGCATCCAGGTTCCTTGAATGCATCCAGGTGCCAGGAAAGCATCCAGTTTACAGAACAAACTGTGCAAAGCGAGATAGAACTGGTTTAGCGAAGCACTGAGGTGTGTCTGTTCAGTGGGTATATCAAGCTCTGTCTGAAGACTGTCTTTCCACCTGCTGTCTTTTCATTTTAAAACCTTGTTTGGTGGTTAGAAATGAGAATATTTTTCATCTGTGTTTATTTATGTTCCGTTTCTTATTGTTGTTGTTGTTTGTTTTTCTGTTACTCTGTCCCTGTGATTCAAACAGCACATTTTGCTCTTCAGTAGCTCTGGTGACTGCAGTGATTGGAACTGGGATGTAAGAAACCTTCCCGGGCTTCAGTTTGTGCTGGGTAGAAAAGCTTGAACACTGTAAGCCTCCTCTGACATGGTCATGTTCTATTCTTCACCCAGCCTGTTGGGTTGAAGTTCGGCTCTTGAATGAATTTCACAGCCTGTTTGCAAAGCTTTTGTGCTGCTGTGGCAGTGCTGATCTCTGTGGCAGTGCCTCACACAGCTGTAACACAGGACCACACCTTTCTTTTCCAAGCCTGTCATTACTGACTCACATGTGGATTTTTCTGCCCTAATGAGCCCTCAGTTTACAGATCAAGTTTTAAAAATAATATTTCTGAACTGGGATATGTCTAAACGTATCCCCAGACGCAGCAAAATCCAACCCCAGACTCCAGCTGACTCAACTTGATATTTTCCTCACTAGGCCAGAGTCTTTCCCTTCACTAAATTCCAGGGTAAGTGGAGCTCCTGAGTGCTTGACACTGAGTTCCAGCCCTGGTGGAACAGGATGTTTGTCCTGCTTTGAAGGGAGTGAGTCTTCTCCGTGCTCATAAAACAATTCCAGAGCAGGTACTGGCTCCAGGCTGAATGTGGCCATGCAAGGTAGCTCTGCTGTTCTGGGAAACCTATTACCCCTTAGAAAGAGCCTGTTGTTTTATTTGGAGTTGTAAATAGCTTCAGCTAAACCAGTGGGATCTGCATACTGTGCTGGTAATCATCCTCATTGTTCATTCTTTAAAACAAGCAGCTGAATAATTATAATAATTATGTTTCCAATTCACTCACCCCTGCTAATCTTTCCCTGACAAGGTAATCCTTGAGCTCAGGATTTACTTGCTTGTGTCACTCACCAGAAAGCTTTAAGGCACTGGTTCCACTGAAGCATCTCTTGAACCTGAATAGCCTTTTCCTCTCTGCTGTTGAACTTACTGTCGTTTGTCATTCCAGTAAAATCCCTGTGTGGTTTGGAAGCTTCCTGTGTCCCTACTGAGGAAGTTCTCTCCGTGTCGGGAGAGTCTTGTGACAGCAGCGATGAGATGGATACGAAGGAGAGCATCAACGGGAGGGCTGCCTCGAGGAAAAAGAAGAGCAAAAGGCACAAAGGTGCGGTCAGCTGCCCTCCAGGGGCTCTGCAGACTCCTGCTGCATGTCCTGCATGGGGGATGCTCATGCTGGGGATTTACAGGATGGTCACGGGGTTCTTGGGGCATTCTGGAATTTGTGTGTGCCAAGAGTTTAGTCACTTGTAAATCTGCTGGCACTTGGTCACAGGAGCTGTATTTGCACAAAGGCAGAGCCTGGCACATGAAATCAAAGCCTGAGAACTCCTTGCTTTTAGCAAATACCCTCAACCTTGGAAAACAAACACTGCTGTTCCAGAGTTGTGAAACTTTGCCACTGGCCGTGTTGCTTCACTGAATGTGGAGTGGTGGCAGCAGGTTTGCTTTGGGGTTGAAGAGCTGCTGTCCATGATGCAGTTGTTGGCAAAACACAATCTCTGTTTTCAGGGTCTTTCCAAGGCTGTGGTTTGTTACAAATGGGTTTAAAGGGCTCTTTTCCCAGCAAGGAAGTGCATTTGATCCTACATTAATTCAAGGGAGACGTATCCTTCAGCATTTACACTTTGTGCAACTCCATAGAAATCCATTGGCAATGCAGTGTTAGCAGCAAACAGGTCTGCTGCACTGGGGAACCCTGCAGAAGTTTCTAGTAACAGGCTGCTTTCAGGTTGAGAAGCAAATTTTAACCAGTTTTCTTGAGCTTAATACCAATTTATGTAGCACATCCACCACAGACTGAAAGTTGTCAGCACTTCCTCTGGGAAGGGAGTTAAAAGAGTTTAACTTCTTTTATTGAGGCATCCTTCAGAACCCTGGCAAAATAATATCTGAATGGCTGGAACTGTGAGTCTGGGAAGACAATATTCTTCTCTACCACAGCCTTCTCTTGTTCCTGCTACATGTTTAGGGAGGAGAAATTGGTGATAGAACAGTGATGCTTTTGACTGCCCTCTGAGTTCAGCAGTGTGGAGTCTGATGGCTTCTTGAGCCAGAGCTGACCCAGCAGACTGGGTGTAGCAGCCTGTTGTGGGTGTGCCTACCATAAATCTGAAGTGCTGTGGGAAAGTGATCCCATCCAGAGCTTTCTTTGGCAATTATCACATGAGGATAAAGAACTGCCCTTTGTATTAACCTGCTGTGTCAGGGTTAGATCTGGCACCCTCAAGTTCCCAAACACCTCGTCAAGGCCACAGACCTCACAGCAGCTTTTCCTATTAGCACTGTGCATGAGTTGTGTTTTCCTTCTCTGTTCTTAACCGTCCTAATGCTCAGTATTGTTCACCTACTTACATTCTTTAAAAGTATTTTTTACTCCTAAAGTTGGAGCAGTATCTGTGGAAGAACGTGTGGTGTAAACTACAAAACACTGCAGTAGTGAAAGGAGTGTGAGCCCTCAGTTCTGGCTGAGCAGTTCTGACACCTCTGAGAGGAAGAACAGGCCATTCTCTCCATCTGAATTGCATTAAAAGTTCCCATCCAAAAAGCTTTAATGAAATTAAGAGATTGAAGAAAAACAGCTGATTGCCACTTGCAGAACAGAACTTCCCTCCCTAACAGAGCTCCTACAAAAATATCGTGACCCCTGGAACAAAGAATTGACAAGCCCAGCAGTATCAATGCTCAGTCTTCAATTGTAAAGCAATTTTGGTGACCTGTTAAATGTACACTTTTGATTAAAAATGCAGGAGCTTGGCCCTCCTTTACATAAAGTTGCCTCTTCATTTGCCATCCAATTTTTATTTCTCAACTTCAGTGTGGTATTTCAGATGTTAAAGGGTCAGGCATCAAAACAGGGTCCAGAAAGGCTTTATGGTTTCCATCCTTGCACACAGAACTCACTTGGACAAGATGCTGGACAAAATGACCTAATTCTATTTGCTTTGAGCTGGGCTGCTGAATTAGAAACCTCCAGAGAACCCTTTCAGCCTGAATTCCTTTATGAATCTGCCACTTTGCCCACTTGTGCAGCAGGGATAACAGTGCAGGTGTCCAGCGCAGGAGAGGTGTCGTGGCTGTGTGGACACTGATGGGAACAGGGAGCAGGGCCCTGGGGGTTCCGCAGACTGGGGCTTGGGCTGACTCTGAGTGTGGAATTCAGCTGCCCAGCTGTGCTGCCAGGTGTGCAGCACGTGTCTCTAGGTAGGAATTGGTGCAGATGTGATGTCCTGCACTAACACACCCTCTCGTTGCCTTTAGAAGATGCCGAAGGGGGAGGAGGAGAGGAATATCCCATTGACATCTGGCTGCTCCTGGCTTCCTACATCCGCCCTGAGGACATTGTCCGGTTCTCTCTGATCTGCAAGAAAGCCTGGACTGTCACTTGCACTGCTGCCTTTTGGACCAGGCTCTACAGAAGGTGAGACTCTAGAGGGTTTTTAAACTGGTTGTGGGAGGTTTCAGTAGCGAGCAGTTTTCTGCAGAGCTGGAAATAACATAATAATTCCCTGTAGGCCTGGCCCCTGTGTTTTGCACTTTGAGTGATATGTGCCTCAATTGGCAAGGGGTCGTGGAATATTCTTTTCCCACAAAGACAAGCTGGGAGAGCTGGGGTTGTTCAGCCTGGAGAAGAGAAGGCTTGGGGAAGACCTCCCTGTGGCCTTCCAGTACCTTAAGGGGGGCTTATAAAAGGGAGGCAGAGAAACTTTTTATATGAGTGGGTGGTGACGGGACAAGGGGCAGTGGTTTTAAACTGAGGGCAGGGTTAGATTGGATGTTAATAAAAAATTCTTGGCTGTGAAGGCAGTGAGGTCCTGGCTCAGGGTGCCCAGAGAAGCTGTGGCTGCCCCATCCCTGGAAGTGTCCAAGGCCAGGTTGGAGCACCCTGGGATAGTGGAAGGTGTCCCTGCCCCTGAAAGGGGGTGGAATGAGCTGAGTGTTAAGGTCCCTTCCAACCCAAACCATTCTAGGATTCTAATATCACATCTGCTTTGGGTCTGGAAATAGATCGTTGTGGTATATTCCTGTATGTTCCCTATAAAATCTCAGAGCATTGTGTCCTTTTCTGCTTGCCACGACCCAACACTTGTGTATGTCAGCCTCTCCAAGTGTGTATGGCACGGTCAGTGCTGAAAGGCAAACATCACTGATGGACAACTTGCCCTGCCTCAAGCTCTGATCACGGCCACCTCCCTGTAATTGGGGCGTTTTGGAGGTGTACAATGGCAGGAGTAAGTGAAAGCAAGAGGGGCAAAGGGGCAGTCAACACTTGATACAAATCCTTCTGTCCCAGTGCATGCCAGTGGGATATTCCTTCAGGACAGAACATTTTCTTTGCACAGTTCTACCTGTTGCCCAGGAGGTACAAGCAGCAGGGGCACAGAGTAGAGAGCAGCTGTGGTCATCCTCACCCCTGGTTGTTAGTGTGACATTCCCTAGCAAAGGCTCCTTTTGGATGTGACCGAGGAATGGCCCTTGAGTGCAGGCGTTCAGGCTGCTCAGGCAGTGCTGAGAGCTGCAGTCAGTTCAGCTGGGAGCCCCTGGCAACCTGCAGCAACCTGCAGCCCTTTGTGCAGCCTGCAGCTACATCCGCGGCTGGTCTCTGGGCGAACTAGGAATTATTGGGAATTGTAGCAGGATGTGTGGGCTGGAAGCCTGCCTGGTGCAGGGCAGGATTTTGAGGCTGCCGTGTGATGTCCTGTCAGCAGCACAACCCCCTCGCAGCCCTCAGGGTCGACCAGAGTCCTGTGGTCAGTCAGATGCGGAGTTTTCTCCTGACACGGGTCTGTCCCTGGGGGTCCGTGCCGTGTGTGGCCGTGCCCCGGAGCTGACACCGTTCCTGGCTGTGCAGGCACTACAGCCTGGACGCGTACCTGCCCCTGCGCCTGCGCCCGGAGTCCATGGAGAAGCTGCACTGCCTGCGCGCCTGCGTCATCCGCTCCCTGTTCCACATGTACGAGCCCTTCGCCGCCCGCCTCTCCAGGAACCCCGCCATCCCAGACAGTACTCCCAGCACTTTAAAAAATTCCAGAGTAAGTGGCATCACTCAGGAACTGGGATTTGTCCGACGTGTTGCTGTTTCTGATTGGTTTGGTTTTTTCTTTCTAGAAGAAAAACAGATGATATGGAGATGGTAACCAGTGAAGCTGGGGTGTAGGATGATCACTAACTGGGTTTTCTCAGTGGGATTTGTAAAAGTGTGCTGGTTACTTGTACCTGTAGAGTTACTCTTTGGAGTAACATCTACCTAAGTCCTACACAACACCCTTGTAACCAGCAAAAGGGCGGCCCTGGTTTCACTGGGTGTCAGAACTGCCAGGGATGTTTGCAGCTCTCCCCTCCTCTGAACGAGGCTCCATAGGATCAGCTTTTTTATGTTTTGCTTTATTCTGACACTGTCTGCCAGAGTACACCTCTCTGTAACAGGCCTCTGGAGAGCTCAGGAGTGACACAGATGCCAGGAGTTGTGTCACCGTGCTTTCCTGCAGGTTATCCATGGTCTGGTCTCTGGGTGAGGCGGGGTGGTGATGCTGGGGTGAGCATGGCAAATGTGCAGAGCCAGTGTCTGCTTTGGGACTGGGCTGCAATTGTGTTGGGCTGTGAAGGGTTTGTCTGTGGTGTGGGCAGGCGATTCCCTGTGCTATCCCAGCTTGGACCACTTTGATTGCTGTTGACCATTAACTCTGAAATGCCTTTGTGTCTCCTGTTTGGTTTTAACTTGCAACTGGCTGATACTCTGTGAGCAGCTTAAGCAACAATGTGAATTCTCCACCCTCCAAATCCAAGGCTGGAAACCCATCGAATGAGGTTTTTGGAGCCAAACTGAAATGGGTTTTATTGAGGAGCTATTCTTTCTTTTCTATTCAAAGTAGAGGAACCTCATCTATCCATATGTGACATCCCCCTTTCTTCCTTCCTCTCCCTGTCACAGGCTGTCATAGGCTTGGGGAGCATCCAGCAGCACACAGGAGGTGGTGCTGCAGCACAGGGAAAAGCACATGGCTCTGTGTGCAGTCTTATGTCTGCATCCAGAGCTCCTTGTTCTCTTCCTGAGTCCCCAGGCTGGGGATCTTCGTTCTTACCAGCTGAAAAAGCAAAGCATTTTGAGGACATTCCAGCTTAACTGTAGTCCTGAGCCCAAGCTCCCACTGCTTGTGGCTGTAGGAGCCGGAGCCCCGAGGTGGTGCTGGCAGGGTCAGCATTTCAGGAGGATTCCTGGTGACATCATAACGGCTTTGGTGCCCACTGCTAGTGCTTCTCCTGTACTAACAGTTGGAGGAGGATCCTTTAAGTGCAGTCTTTCATTGTTCAGCTTTTAAAAAAGGAAATTAAATGGGGACGAGACTTTGTCAGAGCAGTAGAAGTTTGACCTAACCCCTGGCAGCATGAAAGAGCCACCCTGAGTCTGGTCTTGCTTTACTACTGCACTGCAGGACTCTTGAGCTCCACTTGTGTGACTGTGCACAGAAATTCCTCAGTACAGAGGGTTTGGAGGAGGACCTGGCACTGCCTCCCCATGTTCTGGCTTTCCTGGGCTTTGGTTGTACCTTGTGGGTTGCTAACACTAATGGCAACGCCTACCTAAACTGCATGTGGCTAGAGGAGAGCCCAGCCCTGGGTGTGATCCAACCTAGCTTTTCCTCTTTAATTTCCTTTTTTCTTTCCCTAGCCTAGCTTGTGTGGGACACTGGAGCCGTTATGGTGTCAGCAGAGGTGTTTGCCCTTTAAAGACACCCCATTATTTTGGGCGGAGCGGCAGCCGCACGGCGCGTCTGAAGGGCAGGACGGCTGACCCGAGGACGACATCCTCTGCCCCTTAGGAGGTACTGACCTTTTGTGCTTCACTACTTGCCATGACCAAACAGGTTGCTAGACCAGGCTGTCTCTGCAGGTGAACTACAAATACCACTGATGGTGGAGTTAAACTCAGCAGCATCTGCTGCTCATCTGAGTTAAAAAAGATCTGGAGGATGTTTTTACTGGAAAAAACCTGAGGGCTGCTTCCTCCTAGGTGGAGATTATTCCATGCATGTTTCTGAGCTTTACTCCACAGAGCTTTGTTCACCTCATAAAGATTATGGAGATAAAGGTCCTTTAAGGACTCTTGTTTATGGATATGATTCAGACTTGAAGTAGAGGGTCTTGTATCCCCTTTGGTCTCTTCAGAGCCCCTGTGGTGGAGGCTGGCTCTGGCTATGTTTTATTAGGATCACTCCATGCTGGAGTGAAGTTAAATGTGTGTTTTGCCCTGCAACCCAGTCAGGCCTTCTCTCTTCAGGAGAGACTGTGTATGGATCACAGGGAGTTCTCTTTACCCACATCATTCCTCCTTTTCCTGCTGACACTGATGAAAGATAAGACCAGCTGTGGTGGGCTGGCATCTGTGGTGTGGAAAAGCTTTGAGGGATGGCTGGACTGACTTGCCAGGTTCTTTCCTTGGCTCTTGAAGGCTGGTTGCTTGTACTGACTGGTAGGCAGGGATTTCCCTCCTGCAGGAGTTCTGCTGAGCCTCCTGCTCTAGAACGAGCTCCTGGGCTGAAGCCTGTGGCCACACAGTGATAACCAGGTGAAATTGGAGCAGTCCTGGTATATGTCTGCATGGGAGGGCAGTGCTGGTGACTTCTGAGGCTGTTTGAGGCTGGTTTCTCATTTTCTTTTGAAAAGACACAGAAGGTTGGTCAGACTGTGCTGTCCTGGCAGTGTTTTTGGACTCTAAACGATGACAGTGCTGGTGATGGCAAGGTCAAGGTCTCCATTTGACACCACAGTGGCTTAGGAACTTCTTCATCCATCACCTCATGGCTCATGTACTGGTCTTTGCATTTCCCTGGATCCTCTCCTTTTCGATCCTTATTCTGTTCTCTGTTGTTCCTCGCTTTAACCTTGTTTGGAACCCAGTTTAATGGGATTTGCTGGTGGGTGGAGGGAATGGGTGAATCTGCACCGCTCATCCCTGCCCTAGGAAAGGGACAAATGGCACAACAGGATTTTGCTGTTTGGCACATCGGTGGCTATGTGTTGCATGAGGAGTTGGCCAGCTTGAAACTGGGAGATCTACACTGCTGAGAGGGTTCTTTGAACTTAATTAATTTGAATAAATGGCTCCTAATTCCTCCTTTGTAATTGTGTTTGCAATTGGAAAACCTTTATGATCTGCTGAAACTTATTTAAAGTGGTGCTTCTAAGGGTTTCATAATTTTGTGTTTCTTTTTTCCACCTCAGTGTCTGCTTTTCTGGTGCAAAAAGATTGTAGGGAACAGACAAGAAGCAATGTGGGAATTCAACTTCAAGTTCAAAAAGCAGGTATGAAAGAAGAACCAGATCAGCCATGACTTTTGTTTGAAGCAGAAATCATTTTTCTGGGGGGTAGAAGGGAAGTTGGAAACATTTTGTGCATCCAGACAATAAATGCAAACTGATTCCTGTGGTAAACTAAAACACATTGTGGAACTACACTCAGTTTTCAGTCTGTGTTACCAAGACAGAATCCCACATATTTATTTCCTCCTTTGGTATCCTTTCCCTGCTCTAAGATGTGGATCATTTTTCACACCAATAATCTCACCTTTGGGTCATCACTACTGATTGTTACCAAAACCCAGACTGTCTGACTGCAGTGGTCAAAATGTTCACCAAAATCTGAAACTTCCTGTTTTGCCACTGCCAAGATTTCTCAGAGAAGTGAAGACAGCCAGCATTGCCAGGAAAAGCCTCCAGTAGTGGGTCTTGGGAGAAGCCAGTAATTTGGGGCAACCTTGGGAGTTGTGCAGCTTTCCCCTCTAAAGAAATGGTCCTGAAAATTGCCCATCCTGAGTGGTGGCATTTTGTTGTTAATGTGACACTTTGCCCAAACACCTGGGGAGGAGGACAGACCCCGCCAGGCTGCGCTGGGGAGGAGCAGCCAAACCCAGCAGAGATTCCTGCTTTGCTAAATCAGCCTCTCTTTCTTTCAAGTCTCCCAGATTTAAAAGCAAGTGTTGCAAAGGTCTCCAGCCCCCAATCCAGTATGAGGAAGTACACACAAACCCAGATCAGGATTGCTGCCTGCTGCAGATCACCACCTTCAACTTCATCTTCGTGCCGATCGTCATGGGCATGACCTTCACCTTGGTGAGTGGGGGGAGAGCTGCCAGGCTTTGCAGATGAGGCTTCTGTAAGGACATGAAGAGGGCACCTGGAATCTTCTGTGCTGGAAGGGACCCACAGGGATCATTGAGCCAGCTCCTGGCCCTGCACAGGACAACCCCAAGAATCCCATCCAGTGCCTCTTTTGGGCTGTGTAAATCCTACTGCTCTATCAGCAAACCAGTTCTGGGAATCGTATGGTTAATGAAGAGAGGAAATGCTCAGGATCTCAGTTTAACTTCTCTATTTCTGTTGGCTCTTCCCTGTTTGATGCAGTAAATAGAGACGATGTAGAGAATCTGCCAGGAGCTGTGGCTGTGCAGTGTCTGGAGGCAGGTCAGTTACCAGAACTGCAGCAGGTACAGGAGACAGGGAGCAGCACAAGTGGCGGTCTGACCCTCACAGGAAAATATCTCTTTATGGCAATAAATTCTGAGAGGAAAATCCCTCATGAGCAAACTTCCAACGTGTGTTTGGTCCCTGACTGGGAGTCAGGGTTTCCGAAGTGGCTGGTGCTCAGGAGTGGTTCAGTCTGGCCTCACGTATGAGTTGGGCAGTGAGTTTCAGACTTCTCCTGACAGCCACTTGCTTCCAGGTTCACTTAGAATCAGACTCATAAAATTACTTAGATTGGAAAGGACCTTTGAGATCATCAAGTCCCGGCACTAAGTTCACCCCTAACCCATGTCCCAAGTGCCACATCTGCAGGCCTTTTGAACACAGCCCTAGGCAGTTCCAGTGTTTTACAACCCTTTTACAACCCTTACAGCTTCCAGCATGATTACTTGGGGCTGGCAGCTAGAGACAGGTGGTTTGGATCCAGTGCTGTAGCCTTGAGAGAGTGACTGTGTGAAGCACCTTAGACTTGTACAATTCAGAGGCATTTATGCAGTCTAGAAGTGTTGTGTTGGGAGCTCTCTGGGTCACTGTGAGTTTCTGAAGCAGCTCTGCTCTCCTCTCTTGCAGTTCTCCATCTCGGTCAGCACGGACATGCGGCACCACCGCGTGCGCCTGGTGTTCCAGGACGCGCCCGTGCGCAACGGGAAGAAGCCGCGCGTGGAGCAGGGGGTGCAGGTGGTGCTGGACCCTGTGCACAGTGTCAGGCTCCTGGATTGGTGGCACCCACAGTACCCCTTCTCCCCAAAGGCTTAGTGCTCTCCTGAGGCTGCAGGAGCCCACAGGGGACTGAATCTGGCAAGCTGGAGAGAATTTCTAGGAACCAGGAAATCCTGTTTTTATTTCTGAAATAAATTCTGCAGTCTCCTTGCAAGTGGTTGAAGCTGCTGAGCTAGTTTGTATGTATATAACTTCTGGTCAGTAATGAGCAGAGCTGAGTGTAAAGCAGAAACTGTTTGTAAACACACTTTTATGTAAAATTGACATTTTATGATTTGAAAGGAGCTCCCTGGAACTGTTCATTTAAAATCCTTTTGGTGCTAATGAAAGTGGTCCTGTGTTCTCTTGTTGGGGAAGAAGCAGGAGGTTTTGCTTTCTAAGAACTTTCCCTGTTGCTTTCCAGGAACAATTTACAAACAAAATCCACGTTTGTTTCACTGCAGCAGGATTGTGTTCATGCAGTGTGATATTTCAGTGTCTGAGAAGCAGTGAGCAAGACAGCAGTGATCAACAATAATCTTAATTCCCAGCCCATCAGATCCGAGTTTAAGGAAAGAAAAAGGTATAAATGATCAAACAAAAGAATTACTTCAAAGAGGAGTTGTAAGGCGAAAGTTTCACTTGAATGTAAAGGTACTCAAGTTCTCACACTGGTGTTTTTCTTTGAAAAGGAGATCTAAACTTTTAAAACCAGAAGGTGCTTTTCAGAGAACATAAACAGGGAGGGAGAAGAGCTGGAGGGGATAAACTAAACTAACTGAAGCAGCGATGCAGGACTCGACTGTCTTTTCTAAGAGCGGTGTGGAAATCTTTTCTGTTGAAAGCCCCCAAGCAACCACTGATCTGGCTTTTGATTAAACAAATTGATTTCTGTGAGGAAGAAGGAAGCCTGAAACTTCCTGTGGCTCTGGGCTGACTGAGAAGTGAGGGGTGCATAGGCTGGGCCTGTCAGGAGTGTGGTCTGACCCGAATGAACCTGGCTGGAGGTTTAATTGAACACGTGGCTCCCTGGGGAGGTGCAGAGGAGATGCTGCATAGCAGGGGAGCAGCTGTGCAGATACAGAGCCTGGACTGAGCTTTGCTGCCTATCAGATACCAGCTTCTCAGTCCTGCTGCACATCACATCTGGCCCCAAGCAGGAGGAACAGCACTTGCCCGTGTAGAATGTTCAGTGAAGCTCCTGAAGGAGAGGGAGTTCTGCCATCTCAGTTTGGACTCGGTGGTCTCTGTGGGTCCCTTTCAGCTCAGAATATCCAGTGATTCTGTGCAGCTGCCCAGGAGGAGTTTCTTGCATGTGCCTCTGCCACTCTGTAACCACCACTAAGGACATCTGCCCCAGCCTTGGATCTGTGCTGGTGGCTCTTCATGTTTACTTCAAACACATCTGGGACAGCTCCTGCCTCACAGTTCCCCTTCCCACCGCTGCTGAACTTCTGTTGATGCCAGCAGGTAAGTTTTGAAGTTAAACTGGTTTAATAGAGATACAGGGCAAGAAAAATGTGCTGTCCCTGTGACCCTGGGGCTGCCATGACAGCAGAGCCCTGGGCCGTGTTGTGGTGCAGGAGAGGCAGGGTTGGGGTTGGAGCTGTGTCTGAGGGCTGCAGGGGCTCCATCCCCAAGGGAGCTGCTCCAGGCCAGTGGGGGACAACAATCTTCCTTTTGCTGTGGGGTTAAACACCACTGAACTCAGGGACACGTGGTGAGGGTCGGGCAGTGAAATGTGGTCAGGCTGCAGTTTCCTGTTGTCTTGGAGGGAGGTGGCTGCTTACTCAGAGCCTGGTTCTGACTGTGCTTCAGGCTGTTTCCTGCTACATTTCCTGGAAACTCCCTCTTGCAGGATGATGCCAGGGCTATGTGCCTGGTGATTGCTCCTTATGCAGGGTCTGGAGGGTGGGAGCAGAGGGGTTTGGTTCCTGGCCCAGGCTGATGGCAGGAGCCTGGAGCAGCCTGGTGTCTGTGTGAGGCTGTGCCCGTACCTGTGGGGAGCTGCTCTGGCTGAGTGGGGCTGGGAACGGCAGCCTGGGCCCTGCCCTGGCTCCTGTGCAGAGCTGCAGGGCAGCTCCTAGGGCTGTGTGTTCCTGCCATCTGGCAAAGCAGGAATACCTTCTGATCAGGCATATGGTGGTTCCAGGGAGCAGAGGTGCTTGGCAGCTCCCAGAATTCCCTGGCTGATCCTGGGCGGTGCAGCTGGAGCGGGCAGCACAGGCTGTGGCAGCAGGAAGCAGGTGGATGGGATGTTTCCTGCTACCAACAGGCTTGCTGGATTCAATATGGATATTTAGATACAGACAGATGCCCCTAAGCCAGAGGTGCCCCTCCCAGGCCAGGCTTTTTCTAGGCTGAAATGTATAAAATGTGCAAGTACAATTCTCAGTCTTTTCCTTTACAAAGCTCCCAGTGATCCCAGTGCTGGAGCTGTGCTGATCAGCAGTGCTGACAGGGATTGGGGACCTGTTCTGATCCATGTAGGGAGGCTGGGGAGTGGCAGGGATGCTGTGGAGGGGGGACTCTGCCTCCATGTAGAGCTGCAGCTGCAGGTGTTCCCCTTACCCAGAGCACCAGACCCTGAAGCCTATGCTGAGGTTTGCTCAGTGAGAGTGACACCAGAGCTCAGCCCTGAGCAGGGGATTTCCACCTTGGCCCTGAGCCCAGCCTCTCTTGAAGCCTGATTGCCAAAAAAGTCCTCTTCAGTGTCCTCCAGGGTGGGATGCAGTGAGTGCACCGGCAGGAGTGGCCGTGGTTTGGTGTAATCTGTTTCTGTGGGACATGGCTCACAGGGGTCCTCGGTGGTGTGGAAATGGAGCCCCAGATCAGCATCACAGTGGCTCTCCCTGTGCTCGCCCTGCTGTGTGAGGCCCCGTTCTACCTCTGCTTTGTCCTGCTCCTGAATAATGGAAGGACTGTAAACAGATCCTGCCTGGCTCTCTGGTTTCCTAGGGGAGACAGGAAGGCTTGGCCACCACCCTCACCCTGTCCTTGTCAGGCATCTGGTGTCCAACAGGAGCTGAGCTGGATAAGGTGAGGCCTGGGGGCTTGGGGAAGAGGGCTGGGCCCTGCCATGGGTCCCTTTGTGCCTGTCCCACTCCAGTCCTCCGTTCTGGCTCCAACTGGGGGAACTGGTCCTCCCTGGCCCCCTGAGCTGGGTGTGCCTGTGCAGCCATGGGCCCCTCTCAGAGCAGCCTTTGCACCTGGGGCTTCTCTTTCTTCTTCAGCTTATTCCAAAAGCAAGCAAAAATGTGCCTTTTAGACTCATTTCAGCCACCTGCCTGTTTCCCCTGATCATATATTTCGGTGAACAGAGTGTGTTTGGGTTTGGGGCCAGAGGGAGGTTTGAGAGCAGCTTCAATTGCCAGGCCCTGGTTGGTTCCTGGGCACTGGGGCTGTGCTGTGGCCCTCACAGGGAGGCAGGTGGAAGGACTCTTTTCCAGCACCCCAAACACGATTTGGGACTTGCTCCATAGCACAAGGGGGTGGCTCAGGCTGGGCTTGTGACACCTGCTTTGAAAGCAAGAGGACCCAGGATGTTTGTCTGGGCACCAGGAGCTGTGTCCTGGCTGTGGATTCCTTTCCTGCTCCAGGCAGGCTCATGGATGTGCCTGGAGAGGATCAAATCCTGCCCTAGCACTGCACCCTGAAGTGGCCTGTGGGGACCAACAGGGGATTGGGTGGCTCTGCTGCTCCCCTTGGCAGTGCTGGCTGTTGCTATGGCTGGGCTGTTGTATCCTGAGCGTTGGGGACCCAGGGCTGTGCTGGGGACCCCAGGGCTGTGCTGGGTGTCACAGCCCTCCCCCTCTTCCTTTTGATGGGGGCAGGAAAGACCAGGTTTCCTTCCTGTGCAGGGCGGGGGGGCGGCAGTGGCAGCTGTGGTGAGGAAAGCCCTCCCCCTCCTGCAGCTGCTGCTGAGCCCCACGGTCCTTCCCACCCTGAGCCACTGAGCAGCAAAGCTCTGCTGGGCTGCACCGTCCCGGCTCCCTTGGCCCTCCTGGCATCCTCCAGCCCCTGCCCAGGTGGGAATCCCAGACTGCCTCTGCTCCAGTGCAGGTGGGGTGTCCTCACTGAGCCCCTGGGACCCTGCTGGGACAGAGCCATTGTCATGCCACCATAGAAATGTAAGGATTTGAAACCAGACGGTGTAGGAAAAGTGAAAGCCAGCAGATCCTGGAGCCTGGGGACGTCTTCCTCCTTCCCAGCACCAACACCTGCTTCCTGCCCTGCCTTACCTTTCTCTCGCAGAACTGTCCTGGGCTCCATGTGCTCCCACGGGGAGCAGCCGGGGCTGGAGGTTGTCATGGGGGATTTGTAGAAGACAGAGCCTGGCAAGAGACGTGAGGCCTTCCTGAAGGTAGAAGTCCAGGCCAGCAAGGAGAGAAGGGAAGTGGGATCCACGCTTCTGTGGGTGGAATGGAGGGGAAGGGAAGGGGCTTCCTCTCCACTGGGATGCTGTGGGTGAGTTGCCGTGTGGGAAGGAGCTGGTCTGGTTGGGAGCTGGGGACAGGCGATGCCATTGGTGACTTGTAGGTGCTCCAGAGCCATGTTCCTGCTCTGGGTCTGGAGGAGGGAAGCAGTGGGAGAAAATGCTTGGAGAATGGAGGAGCTGGGAACAAACCGGGCCGTGGAAGGGCCCCATATGGCCCACGTGGGTTCCCTGGGATTAGAAGGGGCTTCATTCCTAGCCCAGCTGCAATGCCCAGTGCTCCAGTGAGGAGCTGGAGTGTGTGGGGCAGCCGTGCTGTCCTGGGGGTACATCCTAGGTGGGATCCAGGTTCTGTCCTGGCCCAGGGTGCCAGGGGTGCTGTTCTGGCTCTGCAGCCCCAGAGGTTTTTGCCACCGCAGCACAAGAGCTGGAAAATAAATGGGCAAAAAGCTGTGCCAGCTCCGTGTCACCAGCTCCTGGCTCGGTGAAGTGGCAGGTTCCTGCCAGAGTTTGGGATGCTGGGGCTTGGCAGGAGCCAGCGGGGCTTGGTGCTGCCCGGGGGACTGGAGCTGCCAGCGGGGATGGGGTGGGTGGGACACAGCGGTGCCATCCTGGGATGCCCGTCCGTGAGGCTGCTGCAGTTCCCACGGTGGGCTGGGGGCCCGCGGCCCGTCCCACGCCGGCCTGGCCGGTTCTCCGAGGCTCCTGGGGCAGAGGCCGCCGGCGGACGCTCCTCCTCTGCGGGAGGCAGGCAAGGACTTGGGGTGGGGCTTTGCCGAGCGAGAATCCAGAGTCCGGCCAGCCCGGGGAAGTTGCCGGGGCCGAGCTCCCCAGAGAGGCCAGGCTGCCGCCCACCCGTGAGTCTCTGCCCTCGGCGGGCGCGTCCAGAGCGGGCCTGGCCAGGAGCCCTCTCCTGCTGCCGTGGGAAGGGGTGCCTGGGGACCCGGGGCTGAGGGCAGGGGCCTGGGCTGGGGGTCCCCCAGCTGTCAGCGGTGGGGACAGGATCGGTGTAAGTGTCCCCTTGCCAAGCTCCCTGCAGGGACCTCCCTGTGCGGTGGGACACCTGGGCTGACGGAGGGCTTTGGCTCCTGGAGCCGTGTGCTACTGGAACAGGGCACTTCCCCTCCCTTGTCCCCGTGGGACAACCCCGGGAGCCGAGACACCCATGGACAGTGGGGCCAGACCCTGCGCTGGCTCCTCAGGGGGCCCAGGAGCCCCCATCCCATACAGCCCCGATTGGCCACAATTTGCCCGTGGGGGACGTTGTGCTGCCACCATTTGCAGTGTTCCCCACCCATTTCTGGTGCTGGGTTCCATCCCACCCCTTTCCATCCGAGGGACCCCAAGGGCGGGGCACTGAGCTGTGCCGCGGGAGAGCTGGTGTTTACCCTGCTGGGTGACACAGCCTTTGTGCCTCAGTTTCCCCCAGCATGGAAAAGCGCTCCTGGCAGTGCGAAGGGAGGCCTGGCCGTTCCCCTCCTCCTTGTGCAACCAGCCCTGCTGTCCCCAGTGCTGGCGGAAGCAGCTGGAGCTGCCTGCACACCGGGAGCTTCCTTAGAGCCCCGTGGGACTGAGGCTGGGAATGGGCTGTTCCTTCCTTCTGCCCTGGACTGAGGCTGGTGAGGAGTTTGGCTCTAAGCAAGTGGCTCTCAGCTACTCCTGGCCAATGTCCCCACAGCGGGGTGGCTTTTGGGGACATCTGCAGTGGGGTGCTGAGCTGTGGGGAAGGTGCATGAGGTGCTGGAGCAGAGTGTGGGGACAGGGATACTCTGTGGAGGCACCTTGAGCTGGAGCAGGAGGATGTTGTGCCCACTTACCTGGGGCTGCTTTGTTCCTCCATAGAGGCAGAAATCCAAAGCCCAATCAGGGGGCTAATTATGCGGCTGCGCTTGTTACCTTCTGTTCTGTTCTGTGCCTGTGACTCCTGTTCCCCATGGTCTCCCTGCCCCTTGGGTGAAGCTGCAGCCTGTGAGAGCTGGGGCTGCTGAGCAGCATCTCCTTTTCCACGCAGGATGGGCTGTTGGCAGCCAGACATTCCCCAGCAGCCAGAAAACACTTTGGCCACCCAGAGTTGCCAAATGCCCAGCCTGGCGCTTGGCCAAGCCTCGCCCTTCCCAGCTCACCCTGTGGCCCTGGCTGCAGATCCTGGAGGTCCAGGCTTGGAGACCCACCTCCAGAGTGGCATCAGGGTGTGATGTCCCTGTGGCTCGGATGGATCCCTGCTGCTGCTCCCCCCTGAGGTGGTGAGGTCCCCATGTCTCCACAGCTGTAAGGGGTGGAGAGGCCCCACTCTCTGCTGGGAGCTGAACAGAGATTTTGAGCAGCTCCAGGAGCTTGCTGTCCCTGCCGGGGGTCAGTCCTGCCCCGCCTGGGAGCGTGGCTCTCTGGCTCCAAGTGTTTACCTCCAAGGAATGAGCCGTGTCCCTGGGCGGGGTCAGCACTCCGAGGATGGAGTGGCTGTGGATCGGGGGCACCTGCTCGGCACCAGCCTCTTGAGGAGCTGACAACCCCTCCAGAGGACTCCGGGGCACAAAAACTGGAGGGTTCTCCTTAAAATAAGCCCAGCACACACTCCAGGGCAGCAGCCCCAGAGGTGCTGTGCCCCATCTGTGTCTGGGGCCTGCGTGTGGGCTCAGAGCATCCCCTGCACAGCGGTGGTTGGGGCACAAAAGTGTTTAGGGGGCAGTCCTGGGAAGTCCAGCCTTGGTTTGGGAAGGCTTGGGAGGGCTTTTCCTCCACGTTTGCATTCAAAGCTGCTTTGACCAAGCCAAGCCAAGGCACTGTGAGCAGTTTGGATGGGGCTGAGGGTGTTTGCCTTGTCGGGCTGGGCACTCGCCCGGACTCAGCTGCTCCTCTTCCAGGGCAGCACTGTCACATTTGTAATGGAAAAACCCCAGGCAAACACAGGAGCCTCTTAGTGTTCTGCCACACCTCTGCTGAGGTAAAATATCTCAAGAGCACTGCAGGTTCCTTGAAGGTGACACTGTGCCCTCAGGGATGCCTTTCTTGTCCTGCCCGGCAGGGGATGGCGCTGGGACAGGGCAAGCTGGTGCCTGCCTGGAGGAGGGCGGGGAGCTGCTTGCTCCTCATAGTGCTGGAAGAGCAGCCTGGGCCCATTTGAGACCTGAGTGTTTCCCAGGGCTTGGTGCCAAGTCCTGGGGTGTTGGTGACTGGTCCTGGGCTGTCCCCACAACCCAAAAGCCTTTCCTGAGGCACTGTCACCTGCATTTCTTCTGCTTCCAGCTCCGGGGTGCTGCTTGGGGTGTCCCATGGCAGCTGAGGTGTCCTGGGGCTGGTTTGGGGGGATTTTGTACCTGGCTGATTTTGTCCTGGTCAGATTGGGGTGTCCCTGCCCCTGCCTGCTCAAAGGGGGCAGCGCACAAGTGTCCCCTGGTGCCCCATGGCTGCTCCTGGGTGTGCATGCGTGGGTACTCTGGGCAGGGGGGCAGTCACAGGGCTGTGTCCAGGTGCTGTCCCATTGTTCCATCCAGGGGGTGGTGGCTTTCTCCAGGCTGTGCCCTGACATGTCCCTTCTCCCCAGGCTTCAGCCAGCGGGGGCCATGCGATGCTCTCTGAAACGCTCCCTCACGGCTCTGCTCGCTGCCTCCTTCCTCCTTCTCCTCCTTCTCCTCCATGGGGGCAGCTGGCAGGAACAGGATTCCCTGGAGGTGAGTCCCCAACCAGTGATGTCCCACTGGAGATGCCACTGGAGCATCCTCTATCCCTTCCTGCCCCACATGGACCCCGACCTCAGCTCTGGTCTCTTCCCTGCCCCACGTCGCCGCCAACCCCCACCTCTGCCTTCCCCTCTCCCTGGGGTTGCCCTGGGCAGCTGGACCCCCCTGAATCCAGGAGTTGGGAGGGCAGGACAGGGGCTCCCCTTCGCTTCTGGGTGCTCCTGTTGTCATCCCCCCTTGCTGCATGGTGCTCCAAGGTGTGACCTGGCTGTCTGTGGCTCCCATGCAGGTGGAGCTTAGGGGCCTGGCCCCCGACACGATCCTGCAGCTGCTGCAGCCTGAGGGAGCCCAGCGCATCCTCAGAGACACAGCCGAGCTCTCTGCACTCCACAACGTCTCCTACCAGCTCCTCGCTGGCTCCCCGGCTCCCCGAAAAAGTGAGTGGTCCTGGACCCTCTGGGTGTGCACATCTGGGGGTGCACTGCTGCACATCCCAGCATGGACATGCGCCCTCACTGCTGCTGGGGCAGGGAAGGGCTGTGTCCAGCCTTTTTGGGTAGGGACCTGCCCACAACCTCCTCCAAAACCTCCACAGCCTTCACTGCTTGCTCTGGGGATGGAGGAGTTGGGGAAGCTCCACGTGCTCCAAGCAGGGTCCAACTTTCTGCACTTTGGGACTGGGGTGACCGCAGGTATTTTGGGCTTCCCAGACCTCTGTGGGGAGGGTTGCTGGGATCCCATTTTCCTGGGGTTGAGGTTCCAGTGGAGATGGTGAGCTGGACCACCATGGTGTTGCAAACAGCACTGACCCTGCAGGCTGGCCATGGGAAGAGGTTTTTGGAGCCCTCTCGTTACATCTTGCAGGGAAGAATGTCACCACAGTGATCCCAGGTCACGCCTCTGCCTGTTCATGCTTTTCCCTTGCCTTGCAGAATTCCTGGCAGTGGGACTGGCGTCCGTGCAGAGGCCGCGTGGTTTCTACCTCCTGGCCACGCTCCAGTCCCTCTTCAGCCAGTCCACGGAGGAGGAGCTGCAGGAGATGGTGGTGGTGGTGCACCTGGCCGACACCGATCCTGGCTGGAACGTGCGCGTTGCTACCACCATTGCCCAGAAGTTCACTCGCCACATCCTCCTGGGCCGGCTCCTGCTCATCCACGCTCCCCCTGAGTTCTACCCCACCCTGGAAGGCCTCAAGAGGAACTTCAACGACGCAGAGGAGCGGGTGAGGTTCCGCTCCAAGCAGAACGTGGACTACGCCTTCCTGCTCGCCTTCGCCGCCAACCTCTCCTCCTACTACCTGATGATCGAGGATGATGTGTGGAGTGCCAGGTCCTTCCTGACAGCCATCCGCAGGGCACTGGCTTCCCAGGAGGGCTCCAACTGGGCCACCCTCGAGTTCTCCAAGCTGGGCTACATCGGAAAGCTCTACCGCTCCAGTGACCTTCCTCGCCTGGCTCACTTCCTCCTCCTCTTCTACCAGGAAATGCCCTGTGACTGGCTGCTGGTCCACTTCCGCCAACTGCTCGCCCAGAAGGACGTGATCCGCTTCAAGCCATCCCTCTTCCAGCACATGGGCCTCTACTCCTCCTTCCAGGGCACCATCAATCGGCTGGAGGATGAAGATTTCCAGGCTGATGCCTTGGACCTCCCGGACAATCCGCCGGCATCCCTGTACACCAGCATGTCCATCTTTGAGAATTATGAGCCTCTCAAGGCCTACAGCTCAGTACAGGGGTACTTTTGGGGCAAAGACCCAGCAGCTGGCAGTACCTTTTCCATCGTGTTCCAGCAGCCGGCCCGAGTCAGCCGTGTCCGGGTGCGCACGGGCTCCAAGGAGCGCCCGGGCGATTTCCTGCGTGCAGGGCTGCTGGAGCTGGGCCGGCGCCGGCACCGCGGCCGGGACTGCTCTTCCTACATCCCCGTGGGCTCCTTTGAGAAGGGGACCCTGGAGCAGCAGGACCTGGAGAGCGTCCTGCCTGGGCCCGTGGAGTGTGTGAGGATCCGGGTGACCCAGGACCAGAGCGAGTGGCTCATCATCCAGAGCATCGACATCTGGACCACAGCAGGCACTTGAGCATGGCTGTGGCAGGATGTCAAAGCACCTGGATTTGGTTGTAAGAGGTTCTTTATTTTTCTCATTCCGTTTTTGGATAAGAAATTAAGTTATTGACTCCCACTGCCCCATGTCTGGATGGATGGGAACCACTACTGAGGGCTGTGGATGGGTCTAGGAGCAGGGCCCATCAGAATGGGCCATCTGGGGGATGTCCCAGTGAGCCAGGGAGGGGACACAAGAAGGGGAAGGGGCTTGGGAATTCCAGGCTGGGCAGTAGAGAACCTTTCCTCCCAGGGAGGGTGATGTACCAAAGCTGACCAGCTAATTAACAAATCAAGTAATTAATCAGGCAGTGGCATTTTTTGCAGCCTCTCCACACCTTACCTCCTCTAAGTTTTTCAACTTTTTCCAAAACTCTTGATTTCAAACTGCATTTTTCCTCTCCTCTCTGATCCCAGTTCGTAGCTGTTCCTGGAGGGGGCCGGGGAAGGTCTGGGGGTGCTGCTCACCAAACCCCTCACCCTGCAGGCTCAGCAGGTTCGTGGCAGCAGGAAGCCGCCGCCGGTGCCCGCCCTTGTCCCGCCGGTCAGGGGCGACGGCCACCAGATGGACCCATCGGCCCGGCCCCGGCAGAGCCCCTCCTTAGCGCTGCTTGTTCCCGCCAGCGCTGCCTGTTCCCGCCCTCGAGGGGAAAAAATCAGTTCCAGGGACCACACCTCGTGTCCATGCGGGATTCACACAGAGAGGGAAGGACAGGCAAGATGGGGCTTCCACAAAGGGGAGAAAGGCCCAGAATTGAGCACTAGGGAATAAAGATGGTCCAAGGAAAATGTGACCTCTGTATAATACAAAGCTCTGGGCCCTTTTTAGCCCAGTGAGATGCTGAAGGGTAACTGGGGTACACATAGGCTCCCAAAAGCTGCTGTTTGGGTTTGTCTGGCAGGGTCAGCTTGGAAGTCTGCATGCTCCACTAGCAGCTGCTGGCTCCAGCATGCAAAGCAGTGACTGCCACCTCTCCCATTTAGGGTTTTAGCAACAATTTCTCAGCTTCCTGCAAAGGAAGAATTCCAATCTGCTCAGCTTTCCCATGGGATAGCCCGGAGAAGTGAAGTCACTAACCTGTGCCAAGCAGGACTCCCAGCATGTTTCCAGCGTGGCTCTCCTGGAGCCAGACAGTCACTCTCAGTAGGGAGCAGTGCCAGGGACACTCCTGCAGTGCCATAACCACAGCTCTGGCTTGAGGTGGCATCAGCTTACGTGCTGGGCACTGGGAGGCAGATGGAGAGCCCCAGACCTGGCATGATGGGATTTTTCCCCTGAATAAAAGCCACCCAGGTAGTAGATGTTTGTCTGCATTTTATATGGAGGTGCTACACCATAAACTCCAGTGCCTCCCCAGCACTCCAGATCTTCTCAGTGGGATCCATGTGCACATGACAGAACCACTCCAGCTTCCTCCACACAGCCCAAGTCCAGTCAGAGCTCCTGGGAGTGTTCTGAGTGCCACAAGCGTCCACTTCCCAGGGCCCTGACAGGTGTTTCCAGTGCTCCAGAAGAGCCTTTGCCCCAGTTCTCTTGGACACAAATGGCTGCTGCCCACCCTGGGAGAGCACCAAGGGTCACCAGTGTGCGTACAAATGGAAAGGTTTTACCCCAGCAGGTTTTTATCCACTGGCAAAGCACAAAAAGATAGAAATGTAAATCAGCCTTTTACCTGTTGGACTCTTACTGGTGTAGGTACTAACAGGTTTTGTGATATTCACCTGCCCAGAAACAAGCTGCAGTCTCAGTTACACTGGTGTAAACCTGGACAGACTCCAGAGGTATGGCAATCTCTCCATTTACATCAGAGTAGAGTGGAAGCAGCAGTGCTCACTGGCAGAAACCCCCTCCCCTTTGTTCCTGTGCTGCACATGTGGCTCAGCACCACAAGGCCCGGGGACCACCAGTGCACACTGGAGGAGGAGATGGCTGCTGCATCCTGGAGAAACATCACATAATTTATCCCACATCAAAATTCTCCCACTATTTGTATCCCAGGAAGACTCAGCCAGCTCCCAGCCCCTGTCCCTGCTGGGAATGGGCTGATGGAGCCTTGTGTCTGGCCGAGCTCCACGAAGCAGCCAACAGCCCAGGGGCCAGCGTGGCCAGGCAGGGGAGGGGCAGGGGACAGGACCAGAGAAGCCTTTGGGGCTGCTGCTCCCTCTGGAGATGGTGAATCAGGGAGGGTTGGAGGTTCCATTCCAACACCGGGGTGTCCTGATGCAGCAGAGCCCAGCAGGGCCTAGCTCAGCATCTTGTGCCGGTCGAACACCGTCTTCCTCTGCTCCTGCACCTGCCGCTTCCAGCGCTGCTGCGCCCCCTCCACCCGCTCCAGCACCGTGTTGGCCCTGGTGCCAGCCAGGGCGGGCACTGCGGCCAGGGAGCGAGTGTCCTGCAAGGAAAAGGAATGGGGCTGGGAACCAGGCAGTGCCCAGCCCCAGCACAGAGGGAGGCAGCTGACTTGGGGAGAAACTGCGCCTGAAAGGGCAGGTCAAGGTTTGAGTTGTTCTGATGAAGAACCTCCTTTTCAGAGCTCCTCAATACCAGCCCTCAAGTCCTTGCTCTCGGGGATCACCCACAACTCCAGATAAAAGTCCCCAGGAGAGGAACTGCACTCAGTGTAGAGCTCTGCTGGAAATCCACTCTTGGAGTCTGCAAGGAGCCACAGTGCTGAAGTGAACCACATCCCCCTGCTAAAACCAGGCTGACGATGGGTGGGGATCCATCATGGCACAGGAACAAGGCCTATCCCTTGACAGGGAACAAGAGGATTTACAGTCCAGCATACTGGAGTGAGATAAACCTCACCTAGCACCAGGCATTTACCATGTACACCTGGATCTGGATCTGAATTACTGCTGCAGACCAGGGTGCAAACCCACGACTTAGGGATACAATTCATCTCCTCCTGCAGGACCTCCTTTTTCAGCAGAGGGAGGCAATGGATCGGACTGTGAACACTGGAGCAGCTGCTCCTCACTTACATCAGAGTATGAAAGAACTGGGCCAAATTATACTCACAACAAAGTACAAATAGGACAGTCCAACCCAGTGCTGCAACTGCATGAATTTTATGCAGCAAGAAATTTGTCCTCCCTGAAAATTGGTGTGTGACAAAGAGTGAAAGGGAGAGAGGGGTTCCTTCTTTGCTGCTAGGCCCCAATCATTTTGCCTGTGATTTGTATGCCAGTGTCCCACAAAAAGATGGCGTTTGAATGGAATTGCAGTCTGGGGAGAAGCACAAGGAACAACAGTCTGGATGCATCCCAGGGCCCAGCCCCAGAGCAGGATCAAACAGCACCTCAGAGGCTGGTGTTGTAAGTGTCTAGAAAATGTTTCAGCAAACACTGAAGCTCATCCTTCCCTGCAAGCTCAGCAGCACAAAACTCCACCTGGGACACTGCACAAACAGGATCTGTTTGACTTTTGGTTCCTTCTAGATGGCCAAACCAAATTCAGGCCTGTTGGTACAAAACCCCCTCGGCCTCTGAGGGCAGGGCTTGCCTTGGGCTTGTTACACAGAAGTTTGAATATTCCTTGTGCTTCTGCATGACCTGCAGAGATCGGAGTCTAAATGTTCAGCTGTGTAAGTGCCTGCAAAGCAGTAGTGCCGGTCCCTCACAGGATCAGAGGAGACAAGCAGGAGGTCACTGTTTCCCCCTCCCCCATTCTCCTGTCCCCCTGTGTGCACCCCCTGCCCCCTCACCTCGCTGTCCTCCTCGTTGTGCAGGGGCTGGGTGTAGGGGTCTGGCTTGCGGATCAGGGGGTCCACGAGCACCAGGAACGCCATGTACAGCAGCAGGGCCCCCACCACCGACAGGTAGATGATGATGATCACCTGCAGAGGAGGACAGCACAGGGGGAAAGGATCAGCAATGTAAATAAGAAGCACCACAGAGGTCAGGAAGGTTCTTTGCAGCTGCCTCTGATGTGTGATCTCTTGTTCTCATTTTGCTCACAACAGTCTCTTGCTCTTGCGAGGAGGCCGAGATTGTGCCATCGCCGCACAAACTGTGCTGATGCTCTCACTGTGCCAACTGAGGGCGTGTTCTGCACATAAGGGACAACGAGATGGGGCCCTGGTCAGAGATGCTTGGCACTGTCACACGTCCCCAGCAACAAGAGTGGGCTCCCACACATCTCCTCACTGCCAGGAGTGGCCCTGGTTCAGACACGGAATCACAGAAATCACAGAATCCCTGAATCACTGAGCTTGGGGAAGATGTCTGAGTTAATGGAGTCCAACCTGTTACCAATCCCCACCTTGTCACCCCGCCCAGAGCACTCAGTTGCCACATCCAGCTGTTCCTTAAACACCTCCAGGGACTCCACCACCTCCCTGGGCAGCCCCTTCCAGTATCCAACACCCCTTTTGTGAAGAAATTCTTCCTAACGTCCAACCTAAACCTCCCCTGGTGCAGCTTAAGACCATGTCTTCTTGTCCTGTCACTGGCTGCCTGGGAGAAGAGGCCAGCCCCCACCTGGCTACAGCCTCCTTTCAGAGAGCTGTAGAGAGTGAGCCCCTGGTACTGCCACCATGTACTCGCTGTGACAGTTTTCTCTTCCTGGGCTCTTCTCCAGGAACCTACCAGTGTGGCAGTGCCTGGGCTGCTGTGGCATGGCAGGGAGCAGGGCACATGCAGTGACCGCAGTTCCCCTGGGCTAGTGTGGCATGTCAGGGAGAAGAACCCTGGGTGCAGTTCCCCTGGGCTGGTGTGGCACAGCAGGAAACTGGGCTCAGGTACCTTGATGGTGGTGGTGCTGCGCTCCTCGTACTTGCACTCACAGAGCAGGCAATAGGCCTCCACGTCGTTCCCGGGCACGGGCATGGGCTCCACCACGTGCAGGCAGTTGCTGCAGCACAAACAAACCACAATCAGCAGCAGCACAAGGTGAAACCAGTGCTCTGTGCAAGGACACTGGGGTGACTTTGTCTGTGTCCCAGCTTTCCCGTCAGGCTGATAACACTGACCCGGTGTTAAGAGCTCCCATCACAGCCTAGCTGGCCCAAAGTCCCTGGGATAGAATGTCCCAGCGCCTCTTGCAGAGATCCCATCCAAGGTGGAAGGGATTGGAGGGCCCACCCTACATCTGCCAAGAGCGGTGGGTTAACATATCATCCCAGATTCCTCAGTTTCCGTTTAAAACATGCCTGTGGCCTCGGCTGAACATCACCCACCAAAGAGCAAACATACAGGCACGGAATCCCTTCCTCAGCACTAGCTGGGAACTCTGGAGCTTGGCTGTCATGGACTGACCCCTGAGGCTGTTCCCACTCACTCACCAGTCCTTCTGGGACACATTCTTGTTGTAGATGTGCCCGCTGATGTTGCGGTACGGGGGGCAGATGCACTTGCAGCGAATGTCCTCGGAGCTCTGCAGGGCACAGGAGCCATGTGAAGGAGGGGACACAGCTCTGTCCCCTCACACCCCACCTCTGCTGTGCCCCACGCACAGCTCAGTGTCACCCACCTTGCTGGCCTGTGTTGGGGGACACAGGACACAGCCCAGCAGCAGCAGCAGCAGCATGGGGCTCGCAGAGTTCTGGGAGCTCTGGGCAAACATCCTGGGAGCCTGAGAGAACAAAACTCACATCCAGGATAGAGCATCTCAGCTGAAAGCAGCCACAAGTTAGTCAGAGATTTTTTTTGGCCCACTTGCCTGTTTTGCCCAGGAAGAAGAAATTTGTTCCTGAACTGTGGCTGATACCAGCCAGAAACTCTTGGAAACACTTAACACAGATCCCAAGAACACTCCTGTCAGAAGAGCTTCCACCATGTAAAACCACACATCCAAACTACCCCAACCCTGCAAAAATATTGCTGATTTCCCTACAATTGGACTTGCACAAAACCTCCTGTTCCTCTCTTACTACTCTGGAGTCCAGATACAGATATTGTGGTGCTGACAGTTTTGCTCAGTAAAAGACATAGAACCAGGAAAACTATGGAGCAAGAGTGACATTAAGCAGTACTCTGGGGACTTCCTGAATCGTGAATGTAACTGTCATGAATGGTAAATCATTCATCTTCTGACACTCAAAGTCTTGCTGCTGAAGGGAATGATGTATTTTCCTTTCACGATCTATGGGAAAGGCATGGAATATTCCTAAGTATTCCAAACCAATTCCTAAACCTCCTTTATCCCAAGATACCTGTTCAGTAAATCCTGATTTTAAAATTACTGCAAGCTGGTAGCTTGGTGAATTTATTAATGCCGTTTGCTACATATCAAAGAATGGTTTGGGCTGGAAGGGACCCCAAAGATCATCTCCTTCCAGCCCGTATGTGTGTGGATAAAGTTGTTCCAGACACATGTGCTCCCACAATCTATAAGGATATGAATTTATTCCCTGTGCCACAAAAGGCAAGTTGGCCTTGGCCAGGCTGGCGTTCACCCTTGGAGAGAAAAGGTGGAGCAGGTGTTGGGGACGTTGGGACAGCATGGAAGAGCTGCTTCAGCAGAAGAAGGGGAAGGGAATTTACACCTTCATTAATCAGCTCCCAGGTAATCCCACAGCTCACTCCAGGTACTTGTACTCCGTCATCTGACCTGATTCCATTGCGATTTAAATCATTGCAATATTCCATCACCCTTTGTTTTATCTTATATCAACACCTTAAATTTACGTAATGGATTACAAACACCAAGTTCCTTTCTTCTTTATCTAAACAAAACACCAGCGACTTCTAACTAGCTGCCAGACCTCCAAAATGCATCCCAGTCCTATCACCTTATACGAGGACTTACTAAGGTTTTGCACCACAGTTTCAAAAATCTCCTCAAACAATGGTCCTTTCCAGGGAGACTCCCCTGCACACCAGGGGTTCAGATCTTCATCATAGATTTGGGGAACAGGACTGATCTGAGCTGCCCAGTGAATGTTCCCCATTTTAAGTGGGTCTGGACTTCTGTTTGAATTTTTGCCACAACAATGGGGCATGTACCTAGAATTCAGTTTTAGCTGAGTTCAGAATATCTGAACAACTCATAAATGTCACTTTGAATAATAGTAGGGGAAAACACGTGATCTATTACACTATAAACAAGAACTTGGAACCTGGGCAGAGTTCACGCACCATAAACTGCAGAACACCCTCAGCGACATAAAGGATAATTAAGGCGTATTTATCTCCAAGTTTGACAGCAAAGGGACATGTGCACACATGCCTTAGAGCTATTTTTTCCAGACTCAGCGCGCAGCAGCCATGTGGCCAAAAGCAGCTGCATCTGGACAAAAACCCATCAGTGCAGTAAGCACAGTGGAGAGTATGTGTTTAAGGTGAACTTCTCCGGTGCTGTGAGTGTGGCAGCTCCCAGGATGAACCCCCACAAAAAAGGCTGCCCAGAGCACAGCTGCACACACCCACCCCGTATTCCTTCTCCCTAGGAACACCCAATAATCACCTCATCTTTAACCTCCCCATCCCTGGAAGTGTCCAAGGCCAGGTTGGACGGGGCTTGGAGCAGCCTGGTCTCGTGGAAGGCATCCCTGCCCATGGCAGGGTTTGGGACTGGATGAGCTTTATGGTCCCTTCCCACCCAAACCATTCTAGATGATTCTGTGAACATCACCTGGAGCCCTTCTAAGACTCCAGCCCGTTTCCCATCCCGGATCTGTGCTCGAACCAGCCCCGACACCGACCCGGGCCCAGGGCAGGGCCGGACCCCTCAATTCCCGCCGAAGGCTGGGATGCTCCCTCATCCCTCCAAGGGCTTCCACCGCCCAGGCCNGAACGCCTGGGCGGCATTGCCGTAGCCAGGGGGCCTTCGGGGGACATGGCCCGGGCAGCTCCCGCCCGGCTCCCCGCGCGGGGCAGGGCTGCTCCGTCCTGGGGCTGAGCTGCATGATAGCCTCGCTCCTTCTCAGTCCCTTCTCTTCTCACACTCCCGTTCTCCCCTTACGGTCCCACTCTCCCCTCATGGCCCCTCTCTTCCCTCACAGACTACGTTCTCCCCTCACACCCCGCTCTCCTCTCATGGCCCTGCTCTCCCCTCACAAGGGCGGTGCTGCTGTCTCTGTCAGAGGGAAAAGCCCGGGCCGCAGCGGTACCCTTGCTTCTGTTTTTGGCTGATTTATGGTTATAGATGATACCAGTGATCCTTCAGGTTCAAAAGTTTTGGTCTTGCCATGAACCTCTTGTATTTGAGACTTGTGACTCATTTTAAAAGCCTCGTCCTTGTGCCAAGAGGAACATTGTGCCTTTCCAACGCCACAGAGTCTCATGTTTGCCCAGAGAACATTGCAGAGATGTCGTTCTTGTAGTGCCTCGGGTTTGCCCCACTTGCTGTGTCTGCACCCTTCAGGTGGGCCAAAAGCCCCAGCCTTGGCTTCGCTCCGGTAGCAGCTCCCAGGAGGCTCCATTCACACCTGGAGGGATTGAGGGTGTCAGGAAAATTCCACAAACGTCAGAGGTTTATGTCCAAAAAGGAGACAGAGGAGTCCTGTAACTTCATTCGAATAAAGGAAGAGAGTCCACCAGAGCACACACCCGCGGGACTTCGTCTCTCGAAGTTATGGAGGGCACAGCCTCCTTTTATCCCAAACTCCTGGCTGCATGTTGCCCTCTTCCTTCCCCCATTGCCTGAGGTACAGGGAAGGTGCAGCCTTCTCGAACCGCCTACCAAATATTCCCCCTTGAACCTATTATTTTACCCAGAAGTTCACGCTTGTGCAGACTCACTTGTCTGTTTCAGTAGTCAGGCTGTCTGGGCTCTGCAACAAACCTGCTGCCCAAAGTTAGTAGAGACATTAAGACCCATTTCAAAGACATTAACGCCAGTACCTTCACCCTCCAAATTGTTTGTAAAGACATTAGCTTTCCTCTCAAGGGGCTTATCTGCTCCTCTGGCACTTTGCTGCTTTATCTGGTGCAGATTTACCTGGTCTGTGCTGCAGGATAAAGTCAGGACCTAATTTTTTTTTCAGGTAAAAAAAGTCCCTTGATGGAAAAAAAGGAGAGACCCAAACCCCTGGTTTAACTTCTAGAAAGAGAATCATGGAATCAAATAGGTTGGAAAAGACCTCTGAGATCATCGAGTCCAACCTGTGCCTGACCCCCACCTTGTCATCCAGCCCAGAGCACTGAGTGCCGTGTCCAGGCGTTCCTTGGACACCTCCGGGAATGGAGCCTCCACCCCCTCCCTGGGCAGCCCCTTTCAATGCCTGACCACTCTTTCCACAGAGAAATTTCTCCTGATGTCCAACCTGTTACAAACAAGGCCAAATATAAAAAAAATATTAATCCGCGTTTATTAATATCCGCAGCTGGAAACGGGAATTGTGGTCAGTCCACAACCCCGCTCGGCAAAACAGACAAAAAAAATAATCCAACAACAGCCCTCGACCACAATGCCTACTCCCTCTCACACTGACTCAACACCCAAAGAGCCCGCCCCCTTGCCATGAGGCGCCTTTTTATTCCCCGGTTCAGTCTCCCAAAAGTCTTAGTCCCAGATGTCCGCTTCCTGTCCGCCGTCCATCCTTCCTGTGGTCCCAAGGGATGGGTAGTCCTTTCCTAAGGCAGCGACCAGGTCTGTGCATTGATTTACAGGTGCGGTGTCTTCTTCCTGTCAGCTGTCCGTCTTTCAATGGATGCGTAGTCATCTTCTGAGGCAGCAGCCAAACCTGTACATTGCTTAGACATGCTCAAACACTTTTATTAGTTAATATACTTTGCATTAAACTCAACCTTTTAACGTTTATAACAAACCTGAATCTTTCCTGGTACAACTTGAGGCCGTTTCCTCTTGTCCTGTCCCTGTTCCCTGGGAGCAGAGTGTGATGGCCCCCAGCTGCCCCTCCTGTCAGAGAGTTGTGCAGAACCAGAAGGGCCCCCCTGAGCCTCCTTTGCTCCAGGCTGAGCCCCCCCAGCTCCCTCAGCCACCTCTGGGGCGCCAGCCCCTTCCCCAGTTCCATTCCCAGCCCCTTTCCCAGCTCCGTTCTCAGCTCTGGCCTCTCTCCAGCCCCTCAGTGTCCCTCCTGAACCCACCTGCCACGGAGCCCTTGTAGGAGGGTGTTTCCAGTCCTGACAGAGTTTGCTTCTTTGATGAAAATAAAACTGAAAAGCATAAGGTGAGATACAGCCAGAAATAGGTGTAGATCAGAGGGGAAATGTCTGTTTGGCAGATAGTTCTGTCTCTCTGATAGTTTTAACTTTTTAGAAATGAGTAAATAATTGGGACTGCTTGTTTTAGGACTTGTAGAATGTATAGGTTGTGGAGACTGTCAGGTTTTAAAATGTCCCACACTGCTCTGTGCCCCTGGCACTGGAATTACTGATGTAAAAGTGTTTTCATAGAGTCATAAAGTCATTGATGTCTATATAACTTAGGTCAAAGTTACAAGGTGCTTATATAGCTTGAGTTATAAGATATCTATGTAACCTAATATCAATATAACCTGAAGCATAGCTTTCTATACTTATGTAGCCTGAATCATAGCTTTTACTTATGTAGCCTGAATCATAACTTCTATACCTATATAACCCGATACTTATATACCCTGAATCATAACTTTTGATACCTATATAACCTGATATGAATAAACTTTTATACAATGTAATGGCTAGTATATGGTTAACTAGTTGCTTAAATGCAGAATAGACAAGACAAAAAAACCTCAGCAGGTATATAGTTTCAGAGATAGATAAGTGTAGTACTAATGAGAAATTGGCAAAGCCAATTAGCCATGAAACAGAAAATTTAGGCCGGTTAAGACCAGATGGACCAAGGAGCACCATAACTACGCATGCTCCGAAGACAAAGTTGAAAAGTTCAAGTGTGAAGAAGACTTTAGAAGCCTTCATCAAAGACCCCTGAAGACCCCCGAATTGGGGAAGCGCAAGTGCAGTGAAAAAGATTAATAACCAGGAGATCATGCTATTAGTGGTGGCGCATATGTGATGATGTTGTAATGACATAGCAACATTATGCAAAATTTACTGTATAAATATAACACAACACTTGACAAGAGTGGGTGAGTTAGGAGGAGTAATCCCCCTCACCAGCAGCGCAGCAATAAACAAATACCTGCTGTGTAGACATAGGTCTGTGGGGATTTATTTCCAGCTTATCTTTTGGGCATCATCATGTAGTGGTTTTGACTGGGAGGGACCTCAAAACTCATGCCATTCCACCTCCCTGCCACCTTCCACTATCCCAGGTTGCTCCAAGCCCTGTCCAACCCGGTCTTGGATATTTCCAGGCATGGGGAAGCCACAGCTTCTCTGGGCACCCTATGCCAGGGCCTCCCCACCCTCACACAGAATAATTTTTTCCTAATACTTAATCTAAACCTACTCTCTTTCAGTTTGAAGCCATTCACCCTTGTCCTGTCATTGCCTGTTCTTGTACATAGTCTTGTAAATAATATTCTAAAGAGTTTTCCCACCCCATTATTGTAATGTTTGAAATCCTGGCCCTGCCACGGCTACATTCCCTCCCCCCTCACTGGAGTCTGTACAAGATAGTGGTCTAAGTCAGCTGGACTGATCTGAGGAAATATTCCACAAAAATAATCCTGGGTATTAAGTGCAGAAAGGACTTCTCATTCCTTCCTCCTACTCCAGTGTTGCTGAGCGGAAGAAGCTCTTTGGTGCTAAACCAGAGCTCTCCCTTCAGAGCAGAACCCTGGGCCTGCCTGCGGGACACTCTGTGCTGTGACACGGATGAGTTTGTTCAGGTTTAAAAGCCCATGGCCACAGGGATTTTCTGTGACTGACTTTCCTCAGGCTGGTGAGGAGGTGTTTTTATCTTTGACAGGCCTGTTGTCACAGCAATCTGTTCTTCTGTGTTTTTTGCAGCCCAAAGGTCCATACCACTGCTTCTTGTGGGGCTGCAGAAGGCTGCATTGACACTTGGAGGAAGTGGTCCGGACTGGTGACAAGACACTGGAAATGTCCTTGGGGGAAGTAAAGGAATGGCCCAGGCAGCTGAGAGACCACACCCAGGGATGAGGTTTTTTAGGTAAGTGCCTCAAAAGCAGACTCACCCAATACAGGATGAGTTTCAAAATTGCATTTCAGTCCCTTTTCTGAGAGGCCAGTTTCAGAATCCTTGGATGGGAGAGTAAGTTGCGTGTACAGTTCCTGCAGTGATGAGTGTGAGATCTCACACATACCTCCAGGAGACTGTTTCCTGTTCCCTTTCTTGCTGGCTTTCCCCCTGGCAAAGCTGCCTTTTTGTCTGTCCCAGGTAACTGGGATGCAGTAAGCTCAGTTTTCCCCTGGATGTCATCCCTGTTGCCGTGTTCAAAGCCCAGCAGCAGTGGGAAAAGTAAGAGTTTGCCTGAAGGGAGCAGGATTTGCTACTTTATTTTTTCTTTTCTGTTGCTCAGCCTTGTCCCTATTCCTAAGCGCACCACTGCACGCACCCAACAGATGTGGTCATGTTTCCTGAATTTCTGTGTGTGCTGAATGCAAGTCTCTTGAAAAAATCTCTCCAGCAGTGAGTTCTGAACCCTTAGAGATCTTGTCCTGAATTCCCAGTAATTTGGGTTGATTTTAGCCACTGACACCACCCTGCAGGGATCTGTGACTTGAACAGGGGGCTGGGAAGAGGCTTTGGAGACCTCAGGATTAGCAGTGACACCGTGGGGCTGTTCATTCCTGATTTCTGCCTCTCGCTTTGCTGGCAGCACAAAGGTGAGAGGTGCATCAGAGGAGCCTTCCATGGGCAGTGCCCTGGGAATAGAGGCCAAACACAATTCATGTGGCACGGAGGGAGAGGGAATGCGAGATGGGAAACAAAGAAACACAAATGTGTAAAAGAGGGGAAATGCATCAATTGTTAATACCCTGCCCTGCTCCTCTCCCCTTACCCACGTAATTAGGCCTTGCTGGCACTTGTGGTGTCAATATGAAGGACAGGTGGCATTTTTGTTAACAAGAGCAGTGGCTGAGGACACACGGGAACAGCTTGTCCTTGCTCTCTCGGGACATGGGTGTTGGTGACAACACTGCAAACCTCCTTCCGGCCCAGTGCCGGGGTCACAGCAGCTGGCACATAAAGGGCAGTTTATTTTAAACTGCGAACAGACACATTGACTTGTAAGTATTTTAGAAATACATCCTGCCATTATAAAAAGCATCCTGTAATTCAGGGAGAAGACAATTCATTCTTCACCTGCAACAAGATGATCTGGTCTTTCTATTGCCTATGAAACGAAATGCTTTGGAAGTTGTTAGCTGACAAGAAAAGACTCCAAGGGTGCCTGGGCATTGGGCCAGCCTCCGGGGCTCTCTTCCTCATGCAGGATGGGTGGTTAGACCAAATAATGGCAATTCTCCTTCTCTTTATGCTGTCAGCTCCCTTCCAACTCCAAGAAACTGGTTTGTGGTGTCGTGCCTCAGTTTCCTCAGTCAAATGGTGCCCCAGCACTGGGAGGGGTTCTGTGAGGGTGGCTGAAGAGCTTGTGAGGGTCACAAGAGCTGCTTGTGAGGGTCAGTTCTTGAGGGCTTCGCTCATCCTGAAAGACCTAATGGTCTTTAAAAGCCTTATGGAGATTTGTGAGCCCACATTAATGAACAAACAGTGTCAGTCCCAGGCAGGAGCAGCTGCTGTGTGCGTGGGAGCTGACAGAAGTTGTGGCTGCCCAGCAGGCTGGGGTCTGATAACCCAGGGGATACAGTGTCAGTGTGTGCCCTTGGGCTATGCACACTCGGGCTGGGGTTGTGCAGGGCTCTCTGCTCAGCATGACCTCCCATGGCATGGATAGGCAGAGAACAGCCATTAACATCCGGCCATGAAGGATAAGTCTGGACTATGGAATTTGGAGCTGGTTCTCATGGGTCACAGCTGTGCAGCCATGAAGGTGTGATGGGGAGGACACCCAAGGGTGTTGGTGATGGGATGGCTCTGGGGCAGTGAGGGGGAACCAACCCACACATGGCTGATCCCCAAAGCGGGGACTCCACCTGTGCTGTGCTTAATCATTTCTGCCCCTAGGCAGGAGACCACTGCCAGTCACAAACCAGGTGCCAGGGGTGGCTCAGGTTGGACATTAGGAAGAATTTCTTCACAGAAAAGGTGATTAGATACTGGAATGGGGAGCCCAGGGAGGTGGTGGAGTCACTGTGCCTGGAGGTGTTTCAGGAAAGCCTGGAGTGACACTCAGTGCCATGGTCTGGTTGACAAGGTAGAGATTGATCACAGGTTAGACTCAATGATCTCAGAGGTCTTTTCCAGCCTCGGTGATTCTGTGGTTCTGTGATTCTGTGAAACAGGATGGATGAGGAGCAGGGCCTCCTCCAGGTTCAGCCAAGCCTCCTTCACACCTGCTACTGCAGAGACAGCCTTTACATACATCAGCCTAATGCATGTTCTTTAACAACGATACATATTCAAACTTTCCCCCCAAACTAGTTTACATTTTCTAGGAACTGTTTAGCATGGCCCCTCCTTGGGTCCATCTTTTTAGAGCATGCACATTTCTTCGCTGTGGTTTTGGTCAGTTTTTATTATCACCTCCAGTTTGGGCCTTGGTCTATGATGTTCACAGACTGTACTTGCTGATAGTTGGCAAGTCAGTAGCAGGGGTCTTCATCTTACGTTCACTGGATGTTATCCAACCAAGCAGACAGTTCAGTTACCACAAGCATAACTATATCAGCTATTCTACTACAGAAATAAAGGCATTAGTTATAAAAAAAAAAAGCCCTATATCTTTATAGCAAAGCTACTTTACCATACAGGATTCACTTTAATATTTGCGAAAAGCCAATATTATAATATGTATTTATAACACAAAGCCAGACCCAAAATATTTTCATCTTCCAAGCCAGGGGTGTAGAGCACTGCCCACGGCGGGGGCGCTCCCAGCTCCTTGGCTGTAGAGATGTCTGTGAAGCTCCAGTGCCTCCCTTCCTGTTGTCCTCCCCCTGCCACGTGTGTGATGTGATGGAAGAGGGGAAGGAACAGAATCAGGATGGCTGTGATGGATGATGTGCAGGAGGAGGGGAAGGAATAGAATCAGGATGGCTGTGATGGATCCTGTTTGTGAGGCTGCAGCCTCTGGAGACTCCTCCACTCTGCACCCATTCCTGTTCTGTGTGGGTGTCCCAGGAAGTCTGGCTCCTTCTTACTTGGCAGAGAATCACTGCCATTGGCACCCTTTTCTGTAACACCTGATTCAGCCAAAAATAATTTTCTCCAAGACTTTTGATGGAATTGCATGAACAATTATGCCCAAGTGTATTTTTGGCATCAGGCCTTCTGGGGCTCGGTTTTGCCTTCTACGGCTGTGCAGCAGGGCTGCAGTTACCCCAGCACACCTCATGCTGTGACTGCTCCATAAACCTGGCCAGCTTGGAGCTGTTGGGCTGGGCTGATTGTCAGGGACCCCTCCTGCCTCCCAGTGGGTGTCTTAGTTTAACCCAGCTGCCAAGTCACCCCACACTCGCTCACTCCTCCACAGTGTGATGGGTGGAGAGTCAGAGGCGTGAAAGCGAGACATCTTGTGTGGATAAATCAGTTTAATAAGTAAAGCAAAAGCCATGCACACAAACAAAGTAAAACAAGGGATTCATTCACATGTCCCAACAGCAGGAACAGTGCGGGGAAATTCTTCATGTAAGACCAAGGAAGTCTTTGCTAATAGAGGTCACTGCCTTGGGGGCAGTTTATAGCCAAGACCTCATGGTTTGGAAGGGTTGCTCAGTGCAGTGTTGGACCACATATCTCAGTCTTCTTCCAATTTGCACACTTGGGATTTTGTTTCCCTAAAAATTCCCACGTGGATACAGAATTCATCACCTGCCATGCTGAGTTGCTGCTAAACAGCTGCTCTGTTTTGGAAAGGATGAAAGAATTTCTGGGGAGGCACCTGGGCAGGATGAATTTCTCTGTTTGGTGGAACTGGGAGAGCACTGTGGTTATAGGATCCCCCCTGTATTTGCCCCCCTTGGAGCAGGATGCTCTCGAGAAACCTTAGCAGAGACTTGAAGAAGTGACTCTGTTGTGTTTGGAGGAGGTGATTTCAGTGCAAGTAAAGTATGTGCTCATTTCCTCTGGCACAGAAGAGAACACAAAATGTTAATAGGTGGGCAGGTTCCCTCAGTACAACCAAATGTTGTGCTTTCTCAGCTCTGCCATCAGCCTTTAATCTGGGGGCCCCAGATGGGCCATCCCTGTGGATCCAGCAGTGTGGGTGGGAGTTTTTCCTCTCCCTGCAGGGCTGACCTCGAGGAGGACGAGAGCCAGGGAAGCTCCAGCTACAGTAATTGGTTGTCTCCTGTAGGGCTCAGAGATGGCTGTCAGGGGCTTTTGCAGCCCTTGGAAAAGGGACAGGGAATGAGCACAGGCCTTTTATTTCTGTATTGCTTGGAAGAATTAAAATGTAAACCAGAAAAGCAAACACAGATGTGCAGGTGGGAAGCTGCGGCAGGCTCCTGGTAATACATTGGTCATTTTTATCTCCACACCTTCTGTTGTCAGCTATAATGACAAACATATATTTATGTTCAATTGAAGTCATGTGTTACACTTATCTGACATCATCACCAGTCACCCAGCTGTGCTGAACTACCCCAAACTGTTGTGTTTCCAGCTGTGGGACTCCTAGCACTGAGAGATTGTCTATGGTGTGGGGTTTCCCTGGACATGATCTTTTCAGGTCAGACAACTTCCCCAGAAGGCAGTGACACTTTTGTTAAAAATTATTCCCTCCTGTCTAAATTAATCTTTTTGCTACTAATTTGGGAAGTAACAAGATAGCGGCATGGCAGGCAGTGCTCTCAGCACACGTGTAGGTTGTATTAAAAATAGACATTTAAAACAGAATTTCTTGGGCCCTTTTAAAATGACCTGGACCTTTGCCAAAAGAGGTCCATGCTTTTCCTCCCCCAGCATTCCCCCATCCTTGGAATGCTGCTTCCCTCACGACTTTTTGATTAGCATTGCTTGCTGCCATAGGTTTTATTTCTCATATCATATTTCACCTTCCCCTTCTCCGTGTCCCACTGCAGCCACTGATCAGGACAATCCCTGGCCAGTCTGGGCAGGAGGGGATAATGTTGCTGACAGAAGACTACAAGAGGCAATTAACAGCTTCTCCAGCGTAGGTCCTGATTTGGTACAGGTTATTCCCTACTTGTCAAAGAGCCTTCTCCTTGGAAGGGAAGGCAAAGGAGGGCCTGGACACAGAACCTGCTCTGCATTTCTGCTGCACTGGCTCTCTCTTCGGGCAGGATTATTTCAAGAGTAGGTTCCAAGTAGTGTTTTTTGTCAGGAATGCCCTGCACGAATGTGACACATCACTAGTGAGTGCTTCCACATCACTGACGCTGTGCTGGATGGTTCTGGGCTTCTGGCCCTGTGGAACACATGGGCTGAAGAGCAGTGGGAGTGAGCAGAAAGTCCCGTTTCCCTCCATTGCTGTGATGGGCTCCGTGACAGAGGGCTGGGTGTGTACTGGAGAGCAAGATTCAGCCCGTGGCAGTAGGAGTGAAGAACATCTCTGGAGGGCTGTGCTTGCCCTTTCTGGTCCCTTTCTGGGACCTACAGTGCTGGGAATCACAAACCTCTGAGAGCAGCCTTTTATGCTGGGAGAGGGGGTGGGAGCTGCTGTGTCAGAAGGTGTCTGGTGCAGCACTGGAAGATACTGGTAGGTTATGGGAAGGTGCTGGCAGGAGGTGGTTGTGTCCTGCTTTGGAATGCACTTGCATGTGTTATAAATGCACATTGTGTTGTTGGCTTCTTGCAGGCATGATGAATATGATATAGTGTTAAGATGGATTTTATATAGTGTTAAGATGAATATTATATAGTGTTAAGACAAATATTATATAGTGTTAGAAATGCTTTTTGCTGTGTGGATGTAGTTTTTTTTTCTTTTTAGCAAAAAGTTAAGCAAGCATGTTCCAACTACCTGAACGAATAAGATAACCTCCAAGGGGACAGAGGATGGGGCCCTCAAACTACTATCAGTTCTCTTCGTAAAGGACAAAGAAGCCCGGAGCTATTATCAGTTCTCTTCGTGCAGGGCAAAGAGGCCCGAAACCTGTTATCAGCACTATGCGTGGAGTATAAAGAAGCTCGAAGCCGTTATCAACCCCCACTGTCTGGGGAATTAAGGGACCCCAGCCCAGAAATCAAAAGAAATAAAACCGCAAGGCCAGAAAATGCGCATGCTCTAAAAAGGCAGACCCAAGGCGTGTCCATGCAAAACTGTTCCTGGAAAAGTTTGAATATGCATAAAGAATAAGCAGTAAAAATTGTATAAAAGGCAGGCAACCCAGGTCCCAGGTGTGCTCTTGGCTGAGCGCCAAGGCCCCCGGCCGTGACCTCTTTTGCTTTATTTCTGTGTATCGGATCGTCTTTCTATTAAACTTTTAAATTCTCACAGGAGAGTGAACCTCATTTTTCACACAGGGATGGAAAGACTGGCACCAATGTCAGCAAGCACTGCGCTGGATGTTCTGAGCATGTCCGGAACCACGGTCTGCTGCAGGGATGTGGTTTGCTGCAGGTGTTGGAGCAGGGCAGGGATGCTGTGAGAGCAGAGAAATGCCTGCCCCAGAGGGAGCTCTGGATTGCTCAGTGATCCTGCAGGCCACCCCAGCCTTGGGGGCCAGGCCTCTCCTGAGTGGTGCTGTGCTCTTTACTGCACACGTGTCTGTCCTGGCCTCATAGGTATCTCGTGGGTGGCAGTGCACATCCCAGCTTCCCTCCCAGTTGGCCCTATTTATGGAGTTCCAATGTTGGCAGGTAGGGAAGTGAGACATTTGAAGCATGAGGGCCTGTCCTGGCGAGGCAGAGATTTATTTGAGCTGATGAAACTTCTTGTCATTGCCCCGGGTTAGGAACTCTGCACATGTTCTGAACCATCATTTCCAGGGCACGAGTGGGCTCATTATTCAGGACAAAGCAAACAAAACATTGTTAGAGTGGGAGGAGGGATTTCTACCCAAATAAATTATACCCTGTTATCACCACATGGAGGGCAGTCACACGTCAGAACATTTCTCCTGAGGGCTAAGGTGACTTCACTCCCTTTTTACTTCACGAGTCTGATGTCCTAGAGCTGTGTAATTTCTTTTCCATGCACACTGGGCAAGCTGGGGGGGAAGCCACTCAGCCACAGGTCAGATGGGCAGAAATGTCTCCGGTGGAAAGATTTAAAAACAGTGGAGAGTGTCTCTTCTACTGCCCCCATTCCTGCTAGATAATAGGGGAAATTCTCCTGAAAATTGATCTTGCTGCAATAGGCAGATTTCACAGCCCCTTCCCAGGCTTTCCTTGTTGGGGAATGCTCATGGTGGGTAATACAGGGACCACCAGATAGTCCCAGAGTGGTCCCAGCCCTGCAGGGTATCCCAGGAGCAGGATCACCATTGTGTTCACAATATCCAGCTCTAACTGGTGCAGAGAGCTGTGATCCTACAAACCACTGCCAAACATTTTTAATGTTTGCTCCCACAAGAGCCAAAAATACCTGAGCAGGTAGAGCTGTTATAAAGGATTTGGCTTTCGTAGGCCAGTTATGCAGATAAGTTGATGAATAAAGTTATTGAATAAATATAAGTTGAAAACAGTTAATGCAATATGAAGTTATTTAACTAAGAAAGCGTTCGAGTGTATGGGAGGCGATGTGCGGTTTTGATCGCTAGGTGGCGGTATGACAGAAACGCCACGGAGGAAGAACTTTCCAGAAATAATACATCATAAGTGAAGTCAGCACCCTAGACAGCGATTGGAAACGAGCCAACCAACCACACAACGCCATCCGAGAATGATTGGTCAGGAATACTTCTTGATAAAAACCAATCAGGACCCTAGAAACGAACCAATCAGGAGGAGGATTGAAAGTGCACCAATCCTGTAAGAGGGTATAAGAATTCTCTTGGGGCTCTGCCCCAGGTTCTGTGGCGGAACTTGACTTCCAATAGAGCACCCAACGGTGTACACATTGTTTTGGGTTTTTGAGTTGTTGCGTAGGTTCCGGGCTTATCCTGGGGTCTCGTTTCCACCTGTTCTTGTTTTTAATAAATGAGTTGACTTTTCTCAAAAAAGTCTTTTTTGGCCTTGTTTACAACAGAGCTCTTGAACAGTTTTGGCTTGGATTAGAGACTTCAAAAGTTCCTCCCCTTCTATGATTCTGTTTTGTGACACAGTCACAATTCGAGGCATTGCGCAGGGATCAGTGAGCAGCAGATGCCCCCTCTGTAGATGTCTGATCCGGAAGGGATTTATTTCAAACCCAGGGCAGATAGTACTTAAGTGTCTCTGCAGACTCATCTCCTGTTTGCCCCAGTCTCAGCTCATGCAGGTCAGATTGACAGGGACAAGGCAGATGTGCACATCTTGAGCGCTCCCTACCCAAGTAACCCACAGCCTAAACCGTGCTGCCACCGTCATCATCCATCGCAGCTGTGGAAAACGCATCAGATACTTTCTCTGGCTGAAGGTTCTCTTGCTCCCCAAGACCAGGAGGCCTCTGACACAGTTCAGAGAGCCAGGGCTGGAGCATCAGAGCTGCTGGAGAAGAAGGGGACTTCCTTTGATTGCCTTTCCTTCTCCTTTGACAAATATTTCAGTGCAAATGCTGAAAACCTTTCAATTCACTAAAATTTGCCCATGTGTGCTATTTCTTCCAAAGTCAGTCCATTTTTTGGAGGTCTCTCCGCAGGGTTGATGAGCCACATTCCATGTGTGTCCAGTCCTGTTCTCGGGTAGAAGAATTAATTTAGGCAACCTCCTCAAAGGGCTGACAAAATACCTTGGTGCTGGTCACTCCCGTGAGCACAACAAGGAGCTGGAAGGGGCCAGCTGGCAGGACATTAACAGCAGCTTGTTTGTATTCTGAGCAAGCTGTCCTGGCCCTCAAGCTCTTCTTTTCCTTTGGGCAAGTCCTGCAGGGCGTTAGTGCCCACCCACCTCCCATTATTGCCAGCCCCTTGGAGATCCTGCTCAGGTCACGCTCCGTGTGCCACCCAGACGGCCAGGCCACACCTGTGAAGGCTGAGGGCAGTGCCAAGGAGCATTCCAGCAGGGAAGGTGGGTTTACACTGAATCGCAGAATCATTTAGGTTGGAAAAGACCTTTGAGATCATCCGAGTACAAGCTGTGCCCGATCCCCACCCTGTCACCCAGCCCAGAGCGCTGAGTGCTACATCCAGTTGTTCCTTGGGTACCTCCAGGGTTGGGGACCCCAAAGCTCCCTTGGCAGCCCCTTGCAATGTTTAATCACCCTTTCTGTGAAGAAATTCCTCCTAATGTCCAACCTTCCCTGGCACACCTTGAGCCCTTTTTCCTGAGCATACTCAAGCTGCACAGGGCTCTGAGCCCTGACTGGACAGGGGTGGCTGCAGCAGGACCTGTCTCCATTGCAGCTGGTTGAGCTTGTGTGATCTGCAGGGTTGAAGGGACAGTACACATCCAGTGTTGTGTCCTGAATCCCTCTCTTGCAGGGCAATGTTCGACTAACCCAAGCAGCCCCTCTCTGTGTGCTCGTTCAGCCCCTGGCAGCAGAGGCAGGGCAGTGCTGCAGCCAGGCTCCACTTTCCTGCTCCAAACCAGAGCCTGTGACAGTGGTGATGGACAGACAGGGAAGGGACATGAGGGAGCAGAGGGGGAGGGTGTGCGTGCCCCTTCCCCGCAGCTTCTCCCACTCCGAAGGTGTTTATCCCAGTGACAAGTGCTATGGGCCTTTCATAACTGCTGCATTAGCAGAGGATCAAGTGGCACTTAATGGGAGCAGTCTGCCTCATAAAGTGTGATGGGAAAGGTCACCAAGGTCGACGAGGAAACATTTTCAGCAGGCTGACACAAGCCTTGGCTTCTGCCTGACAACAGGTGCCAGTTTGCTGGGCTGCCCTCCCCTCCGGCATTGCTGCTGCCCTGTCCCCTCCCGTGTGCTGGCTCCAGGCTCTGCAGCGGCGTCAGCAGTGTCTGTGAGCTCCGTGGGTGGCACCCAGGGAATAAACCTGCTGCAGGATGCAGGGAAAAGGGGATCTGAGGCCACCGGTTGGATTCTGAACTAGGGAAAAAAGGGAGTGGGTGTAACAACATTTCCTTGTGAAGCTGCTCTGAGCCGAGTGGATAGGTTGAGCATGGCTGGAGCCGTGGGTAGGTTTCAGTGCCACAATAACAAGCTTCACTCTTCAAGGCCACTGGTTTGGCTGGGGTTTGTATCTCCCTGTGCTGGATTTATGTTGGGTTTGCTGAAATGAAGTTGCTGGGTCTCAGCCAATCTACAGTTTGAACAACTGCAGTTTGCCCAAGCTAGATGAAATCTTATTGCTGCCCCTGGAAAGCCTGTCCCTGCAGTCAGACACATATTGATGGCTTTGCAAATCTTCTTGTCCTCCTCTCTTGCTGCTTTGGTGTCCCATCTGTCTTACACAGTTTCATTTGGGACAATGCAGGGTATTCAGTCCAGGCCACGTTACTGATGACAAGCTAATTAAAGACCAAGCAAGGGAGGAGCAGCGTAATGAGGGAGAAGTGGGAGGAAGGGCAGTTTGCCAGGACTGTGCTGGGAGACTGGCTCAGTGGAACTAATTGTGTGCTGTAATTGATGGTTCAGGGGAGGCCCTCCCCACACAGACTGTAGGGCAGAGGAGCAGAGATCTGTTTCAGTGGTGTGTTCTGGGATGGGATCACACCTTCCCAGCTCCAGGGCTTCCTCTATAGGGTCAATCCTTAGCTTTAACATGGAGTTCCACTATCCTACACCGTTGGAAATAGGACACCTGGAGAGCACAGCATGGCCATGTCAGCGCAAACAAAAAGCCAGGAGCAGGAGTGGCATCTTCTCAGGACCAGCAGTGTTCAGGCTGGAGATCCTGTGCCCCACAGCAGCCCTGACCATGAGCCACAGGACCACAGAATCATTTATGCCAAAAAGACCTCCAAGATCATCCAGTCCAGCCATTAACCCAGCACTGCACAAGCCACCACTAACCCATGTCCCTAAGCTCCACATCTACATGTTTCCTGGATGCTTCCAGATGACTCCACCACTGCCCTGGGCAGCTGTGCCAGAGCTTGATCAGCCTCTTAGTGAAGAAGTTTTCCCTAATATTCAATTTAAGCAGGCCCTGGCGAGGGGAAGGGGGCATGAAAGGGAGGCAAGTTCTGGCACTGGTGGGAGTAGAGGCTCTGCTGGATCATTTCATTTGGAATGTGTGTGCTGAGAACTCAGGGGTTACCCCAAATACTCACAGGGAGTCAGCACAAACAGCCAAGCGCTGCAGGTGGTGATGGGGCTGTGCCAGAGCTGTGCTAGCACGGCCCTGGTCTTAGCACCTCACCCTGGGTCCCCTTCACACACTTCATCCAGAGTAATCAAAGCAAGGCAATTCCTCACCTCTGGGGAATGATGGAGTGTGAAAAAACATCATTTATGAGTATTAAGAGACTTTTATTTGGCTTTGCTTCCTGCTGTTTCCATGCTGAATTTCCTTTCTGAATGGCGGCACTGAGATTTCTTGGATTCGCAACCAAATTACTCAGTGCATCTCACCAAACACAGGGAAATGACTGAGAGCTTCTGCATGCTCTCTGTAGCTCCAAAAGGGACTGTGGACTGTAGAATGGTTGTGTCTTGTTCTGAAGTCTGGAGAAAGATTTTTCTAGCCATTGCCTTAGGAATGCTCATTTCTCAAGCTAAACCGTGCATGAGCCCTGCTTTTCCCACCTCCTCAGGAAAGTCTGGGGATTCCTGCTGCAGGAGAATGTTCCTAACCATAAGGCATGACCTGAGGGCTGTTGTAGCAGTTGTATTTGGCACAGGCTCTGCCAGGGATCTGTCTGCAGGGAGAGCTCTGTCCTGGAGGCCACGTACCCAGGGCAGTCAGTGGCTGCAGCCGCCTGCACTGCCCTCCCTGCGCCCGCGACCTCTCCTCACAGCTTCTAAAATTCCACTCACCACGGGGGGGCATTTCCTTATTATCAACACCTGCTTGGATAGGCAGAGGCACTGACCCCTTTCAGAGCCACTGGGACTGAAAGCTTTGGGGCATAACTCTGTGGAGGTGTTAAAGCTGGCTGTGGGTAATTTATGGTCTGCAGCAGGGAGAGAGCCCCTGGGTGCAGGGTGCTAGGGCAGCAGCTCTGCTGTCAGCTGGGTGTACAGTGGGAGGAGGGGACACTCCTTGGTCACAGCTTCCACATTCTCCATCACAAGTCAGCAGAGTCATGGACCCCAGGAAACTGTGGTGATTCTGAGGCCCCAGAGACCCCAGCAGGTCCCTGAAATGTTGTCAGAGGCACCTGCACACAAACGATGGAAGAACCATCACAGCAGAGAACAGACACACATGAAAGGGGTATTTCTGTTTGGATGAAACACCCGTCTGGGATTTCTGTCTAAAGGATGTGGAGGTCTTGCAGTGGGTAAGAAATGGGACCTCCTGTTCCAAGGGCTTCTCTGGCTGGGTGTTGGCAGCCTATAAAGCTGCTGTGACACTGCCTTGTTCACCCAAATGAGTGCTCTGGGGTACCCAGAGCTCTCCCTGTGGCCCTGCTGCTGGGCTGGCCCATGGGGGCCATCGTGCTGTGCACACAGTTCACTGTAGGCTGGCAACTGAAAGAGAATGTCCAAGGGTCAGGACAATCAATTGCCAAAATAGCTGTATAGCAAGTCACTCCCAAGTGGCATTTACTGCAGCCAAAAGTTTCTGAGCTCAGTGTCTCCTGGCCATTTGTCCTCCCAGATCTCCTGACCTTAGAAAAGGCCTCTGAATTTGAGTGGCAGAAAGCTGTGACACCGAGTTCCCATTATAAAATAAATCTATGGTAACTCTGTCAGACACTCCACCTTATTATTCCAACCAGGAGGCTGGGCTAACCACATCTGGTGGTTAAAAATCTCCTGATATTCCTCTTTATGGACAGTTATTTTCTTTCTCCTTCTCTCACCTTGTCTTCCCTTTTGGTATTTACCTTTGTAAGATATTTAATATTTTTTATCACACATCTCTCTTTTGCTGGGCTGAACAAAGTCACCTTACTCACTCTATTTTAATCAACTTGCCCTCCACTACCTGGGCAGCCCATGGTGCCTCCTCCACACATCCTTCTGCTTGAGAAAATTGGTTTTCAACATGGACAAACAGCCGTGTTCCCTGGATTGTGGAGGTCTCAAAAATTGGGACCAAAAGTTGGCACTGATATTTCCCTGGTTATTTCCCTAAGAGCAATACTTACCAGCTTGTGCTGGAATTGCACCTAGAGATTTCCATTCCTGTGTCTTCTGTTCTCCAGTCAGCTTTGTCATCACCATTTTTGCCATCATTATGATTTAAAATGGAGGCTTCACATATTCTCACCCTCTCAGCACTGCAGAGTCAACCCATTTCATCTTCTTTTTTTGGTCTAGATTTTTTCACTGCTTGTCTTACGGAATTTGTAGTGTCCTACCTAGGCTGATATTTGTCAGTTCTTACTTAATCACTTAACCAGGCTTTGCAAACAGACCAGGTTGGAAAAGGCATAAAAGCTGGCAAAACACCCCTTCTCAGACTCGTTGGGACAAGAAACCTGACAGAATCTGTAGGTGTGAGGAAGATGTGAAGGGAGTACCTTGGGGAATCAAGGCCACAGCAGGAAAAAAAAAAACACCTATTTTTTTTTAATCTGTGTTTGGTGTGGAGGTCCCTACACTTGGGTCTCTCATTTGCGTCTCCACTTAAGTCAGCCTCAGACTGAAGCCTCAGGAAGCTATGTAACATAGAAATGAAGGAAACCAGCAGATTTCAAGCACCAGATAGATGAAAATCTGCCCCAGTGCAGGGATGAAACAGCTGAACTGTGGTCTTACACTTAAAATTGACTCTGTACTGTGACAAGAGCTTGAGGATCAGAGTCAGGCCCCTGAGTGTAGCAATAGACCCAATTCCCTGCAGGAATGGCATCTTCATAGCACCTGTAGAAGGTCAAAGGAACCTGAACACTCGCAGTTTCCTCCTCACTGAAAGCAGAGGAAACAATGTGGATCTTCTCTGAGCACACCCAAATGTACTCCTTTCACAAGCCAGGACTCGTCAGTTATTAATAATAGCTGATATCAGACTGCAGCATGGCAGCAATTCCTCACAGAGCTTTAATGACAGACCTTCTGGCAAGCAAAATCATTAGAAGAGAAATGTTGCCAGGAATCCTAAATCCCTGGCTCTGGCATGCTGAGGTTTGGAAGTTTCCACCTCCAAACTGCCTTATGGGAAATGATTTGTCAGGATGGTTTTCAGCTCAGGAGTTCTCCTTTCTGCAGTGCTTGCCCTTCTTCATGTCATGTCTTTGCTGACAGGCACTGTCACTCCACCTTCACCTTGAGCTCTCTTGTATTAATTTTTGTTCCCTCCTTTTAGCCCTTTATCCATTTCCACACATTTAGCAAAGCAAGTTTCTGCAGTTTTGCCCTGGTACTTGTACACAGAAATTTCACTATCATCTCATGTTCACTGTTCAAAGTTAGCACAGCCATTCCACCTGGAAAGGAGATGTTCTTGGGTGGGTGGCAGGTTGAAGATGAACCATCTCTGTGTGCCCATCATAATGCTCTGCACCCTGGGTTAAATCCAGAGACATGTGGCCAGCAGAGCAAGGGTGGTCACAGAGGGGACAGAGGGACAAACTCTTCTTTGTGCGTCCAAATTACAACAGGAAATGGCCACAAGTTCCATCTCAGGAGGTTCAGGTTGGGCACTAGGACAGGGCCTCTCCAGGAAGCTGGTGCAGGCCTGGGACAGGTCCTCAGAGTCACGGAATCTCCATCCTTGTGAGAGTTCGGTGGAAAAACCTTGGCTGCTCCAATCTGGTATTCCAGAAAGTCCTGCCCTGAGTGTGAGGATGGACTGGGAACCTCCAGAGCCCCCCTTCACTGCCGCCTCTGTCTTTCAGTGACCAACAGTGACCCAGCTGCATCTCTCTGTCACCTGCCCAGCCAGGTGTCTTTCAGGATGGAGTCACCATCCCTGGAAGTGTTCAAAAAATGCGTGGACACTGCGGGGCAGGGTCTAGTGGTGAGCACGACAGTACTGGGGAAGTGTTGGACTCAGTGACCTTTGAGGACTTTTCCAACCTAAATGACTCCATAATTCTGTGACTGTGTGACTTTGCTTGACCCAGAACCTTGTAGGAGTGCTCTGCCCTTGCATCTCTGGAAACAATGCTTAGGGTAATGTAAAGTGGCAAATAATAAACCCTTTTCAAGAATTACAGCAGGTAAATAAATCCTACAGGCCTCAGCTGCTCTGTGGAGACTCCCAGCTTTTCTGCCACCTTCTGACCAGCCCTGGGACCCGTCGATGGTTTGCCTGCTACACCACAGAGCTGAGGGTTAAAGAACCTTTCCTGAGTGAAACGTTTAAGGAATTGCTAAAACCACTTGTGTTGAAAGGGGCCCCAATTCATTGAGACTTACAAAGTTAAACTGGGGCCAGTCTTCTCCTTTCCCCCTCTGGTTGCGCTCAGCAATCAGCTGACATAGTTAAGCTGACAGTCATTAGATTTATATGTCCTTTGCTTCTGGCATTCTGTCCTGTCTGCTGGGGCAGTTTGGGGCTGGTGACCTTTGTGGCATGTGGCAAGGCCAGTGAGTCTTGGCTTCTGCCGCAGACGGCTGTGGCTTGTTGTTGAAGGAAGTTTATTTCTCAAGGCTGTGGTCAGCAGTGAGCGATGCACTTCTGCTATTTTTGCAGACATACCTAGAGAGTCAGGAAGGAGGCCAGAACCCTTCCAGAGAAGAAAAACTGCAGATCTCAATGCCCTTATCAATGAGGTGTATGTTCATAAACAACAAAGGAGACAAAAATTGTCCAGCAGGATAAATAAAGAGGGAGAACAGGGACAAGAAAGGCACCTGGAGTATTAGATAGCTACTTAGAAGTTGATGGATAGATGGGAAAATACTACACCAGGAAGAGAAAGCTGGATTTTTAGTATAGATGTATGGGGCAGAGAACTAAAATTGTGCTTTGGAAGACAAACATGCATAAAGCCCAGAAATTTTGTCTTCATATACTTGCAGAAGGTGAGCAGCAGCAGTTAATGGTTTATTGGACTGCTCCCTCCTTTTTAGAGCTCTTTAGAGTTTTCCTCTGGGTTGCTGAGAATCTTGTTCTCTGTGCTGGATTGACCCTCCTGCATCAGCAGCTCCCTCTCTGCTCTGCTGCCAGTTTGGAGTGGGATCAAGTCCCTCAATATTGCCATGAAAGGCTGGGAAGGATGGCCAGGAGAGCATCTCACCAGTGCACTCCTGCTCCCAGCAAGGATTGGGAAACTGTCAGCGTCACCCAGCTGGCCTGAGGAGCCAGAGGGACTCCAGACTGGTAGTGGAACTGAGGAGTACAGGTCAGCTGGTTTGGGTGATAAACATGTGAGTCTTCTCCCCTTCTCCTCTCCACTGGGGGCTGCTCAGACAGCTCAGCCCCTCTGTGGTCACTGTGGGGAAAGAAACTTTGCTGTGGTTACCCCTTCAGATTGGAACTCGCTGGGTGCAAAGAGAGGAGTGAGTGCGAAATGAGAGATGCCTGAAAAATAAGCTGAATGAAGCTGAAGAGCACATGAATGAGAGCATGACCCATTCACTGTCATGGTCACACACAGCTCTGAACCACCTGGGACACTCAGTCTGTCTGTCCAAGAGATTGACAAGGACATGCTGGCTTTGGAAATGCCCAAACTATGAGCAATTTGCTTGCCCTTCAGTTTGCCCCAGAGCAGCAGCCCAGGTCTGTCTCAAAGCAGGGTTAATCAGGGCCTTTGCGTGGGTCTGGTTTCCTCCTGCTCAGCTCCTGGCACTGGCATTGTCTGCCCCAGCCACCCTTCCCAGAACACAGATCTCCCTCATCCATCACAGTTCTGACACCCACCCCTCCTTTCCTCCCTTCTCCCAGTCTGATCAGGATGGATCAGCACCCCTGACATTATCCTGCTCCTGGTAATCATCCGTCCATCCACGCATCCATCCCACATCCATCCATCTCCCTGAAAAGTGACCTGCTCACTGTGTCCCTCCCCAGCCCGGAGCCTGCCTGTCTGCCTGGCCGGGAGCAGCAGGACGTGCCTGGGGCTGGAAAACACAGAGCGTGTGTGACTGTGGGTCACCAAAGCAATCCAGGAAAGCCAACTCCTGGAAACTGCCAGAGACAGTTTGTAAACTAGGCTGCAGACACGAGATCATCAGCCTGTTCCTATTCAGAGGCTCTGCTTTTCCCAGGCAGTTGCAAACTCAGCTGTGTGGAAGAGAATAATGTTGCAGCGAGGTGACAAAAGTCAGTGGTAGATGTTAAAGGAGGGGAAGGTGATTTATTTGAACACAGAACGTTTTCATTCACTCAGGATCAAATACAGGTACCCCTTAGCACCAAGATGTATCCCAGTGGTTTTCTCAGCATGCAGGCAGCAAGAACTGTGCGTCCAGGTGATCCCAGTGATGTCAGGAAAGGCTCCAGGTACTCGGTACCTCTTCGGTCTGGATGCTTCAAACTGAGGTGACTTGAAAAACGAAGTTTTGCATCTTCAGGAGCCTTGAAGTGGCTTCATCTTCTTCCACTGTCTGGGCCAGGCCACGTGGCCATCTGACCATGAGCTTCGTGGGTATCTCCAGTTCTGGGCTTGGCTCATCCCTGGGGCAGAGAAATAACTGGCAAAAGGAGACTCCCATGGTTGGGTTCAGAGCTGGTTCACCTTCACGGCACAGCCCTAGCAAGGAACTACTTTGGCAGAGACTTCTGAGGTCTTCCTTGCTGCAGCTTTGATCCGAAACAGAAGAATTGCTGCCTGTGACACTTTATGAAGTCAGCATTAGTGTGAAAGCAGGGCAGTAGCTGCTGCACCTGCAGGGATGAACCTGGATGAGGACTTTTGTGCTGGAGAGCATTGATCACTCCACTGCATATGCACAGGATCAAATTAAATTCCTTGGGAAAAGTCTTGCAATGGTTTTGAAAGTTAAGACAGTGGGACTTCATAGATTCTTTCTAGAGACTGAGAGAGCATGGAAGGGAGAAACGTCTCAGTTTGGATATCTCAGAACAACAGAAACTCCCAACAAAAATGGACTTTCCTCTTCAGTTCCAAAGTAGGGAATGGCACATTCATTAAATGGTACAGTTTTTCCTGTCGCATGCTGGGGAGTGAGAGAAGAGGGAGGTAAATCCCTCTTTGCTTGACTATCTGATTATTGCTGGGTGCCCTCCCTGCCTGCTCCCTGCCTCTTCCAGGGCTCTGCTCCTGCCCTTCCCTCTAGCCATGAACAGGGAGGGCACCTGGGCACACGGGTGTTCCTGAGGGCACAGACTGGCAGAAGGGCTAGAGAGACCATCCAGGCCTGGACACCAGCAGGAGAGCAGAATCACCACAGGGGCAGGAGGGTTTACGGAAGGCAGAGTGGGAAGGGAAGGAGCTGAGTTTGAAGTGTGGTGCTAAAAGCCCCAGTTGTGCAAGACTTGGGTGGGCTGATGTGTCACAGAAATGTTCTTCTGGAATCCAGGGATAGAGCTGTGAGGGCACTGATTAGGGTCTAATTGCCCTGAGAAACCGCACTTGGGATCCCTTCCTGCACCTCTGCCCATGGCCAAGGGGCTCTACTTAAACTCAGGCCTGAGCCTTCACCCCCTTCCTGTGTTTTGCTGCAGTTGCACCAGTTTTCAGGTTTTCCTGAATTGTTGTTTGGCCTTCCCAGATTGACCTTGGACCTGACTTCTTCCTTGGCCTTTGACGATCACAGGACTGTTGATGGGGACACTTGATGGAGCCTGTCACCAGCCCCTCTCTGCTCACCCACTTCAGGTGCTGGGTTGAGTTTATCTGATTAGTAACATCCCTGTCCTGCCTCTGCTGGGGCTGCCCCTTCCACCAGGGAACAGCTCCCCAGCACTCAGCTCTTACAGGAACGCTGAGGTTCCTGGCCTGGCCCTGTGCCTGGCAGTGAGCAGGAACTGCTCACACTGGGTCCCTGGCACACGACAGAACAGGTCACACCTGGCTGCCATAGGCTGTGTGGGGACAAAATGCTCAGCACCTATCATGACATGGTCAAAGCCCTCACAAGACCATCAGGGACCCTGCAAGTGCCAGCCAAGCCAGAGTGACTGGGTGATGCCAGACCTGCCCTGGGCCAGGGCCCAAGGCAGCACTTGTAGGCTGGGCGCTGCTGGCCGTCATCTGGGCTGGTTTGTGCTGGGGTGGGAGGTCAGGTTACCCAAAGAGCAGTGGGGGCTCACAAGGGCAGGCTCCTCTCTGGCTCTGGGACTGGCTCTGGTATGCTTAGGATATCTCCTTTGGCATGGACTAATTCCACCTGAAGAAGCCTGGAAGAGGGGAGTCAGAAACCCAGTCTGGTTATCCCAGTCTGGTTATCCCAGTCTGGCTATCCCAGTCTGGCTATTGCAGTGTGGTTATCCCTGCTGCTTAGGTATTGGTTCATCTTTCAGTGACTGAAGTCTTGGAGCATTCCCATGTGCCCCTGCTGCTATTCAGAAAGTGTGATTACTGATCCAGTGGGAGTGGATGGCTGAGGGCTGGGGGAAGGGACAGTAGTTGATAAAGAAGCTCTGGTGACCATGACCCTGTTTGCAGCTGAACCCTGTGGAAGGCTCCCAGTGCTTTTGGATGCCGCAGTAACTTCTCTTCCCCACAGGTGCTCCCAGCCCTTTGGTCCAAGGCTGTAGGACAGCTGGGAGGGGAGTTTGGCTTTCCTCCCTGGGAGTGGGTAATGGAGGGAATGGATCCCCTGCACTTTCCCTGGTAAAGTCTCTGTATTTCAGTGTCTTTCACTTCATGTCCGGGTGTGTGCTGAGCTCCTGGCTATGGACAGGTCACTCAGCTGATGGGCTGGTTCTCCAGAGGATCAGCCTCTCCACAGCCAAGACTGCCAGTATTCCCTGCAGGAGCGTGGCCTTTAAAGGCGACAGTGAATTGTACAGGCTCAGGTGTCTGAAGGGACTGTGATGTGTCACACTGGATAGCTGCTTGAGGGCTGGCAAATGTCATCAAAAATAGATCTTTGTCCCCTCAGAGAGGGGCTCTGCCACCAGCTGCATCCTGGGTTGGTGTGGAGCTTGTGCTTGGATCTCAAACAGTGCTGTGGTGTCTGAGTGTAGGACACTCCTGTCAACACAGCATGCTGGGGGTCAGAAGGCTGGGATGTGACAATTGTGACAATGTGTTCAACTGCCTTTGGTGTCCATGGCCACTTCTTTGGGACTCCACACTGAGCATGAAGCTTGAGAAGAGCACAGACGGGATTTGTGGTTAGTCTGTCACAGCAAAGGCTCAGAGTTCTCAGACTTCATATACTAGTGGGTCATTTCTGTGTTTTGTCCTCATTTGTTGGAGAAGTGAGGGGGTTTTGTGCCCTCAGTACAACTTCTAAAAGACAATTTAATGGCTGTGTTCAAACATAAAAGGGGAGAGGGCCAGGGCTGGCTGAGTCAACAGTGTTTGAGGATAATATCCCATGGGAGAGTAACAGAATTTGTCTAAGTCGTAAATAACACTGAATGGCTTATTTTGGCAAAGAATTTTCATTCCTGACAAATGCCATTTTGAGACAACCAATAACCACCTGCTAATTTGGGATGAAATTAGAATTGGAATCTGACATGCTCAGGTCAGCTTGGATGCAGTGTTTGGTGGGTTTCCAGTGGAGTCTCTCATGTGTCTGATAGGAAATAATCTTCATGAGGCTGTCAGAGGCAAGGGAATACCCAGACCTACAAATCCTTGCACTGGTTTATTGGGAAGGCCCATGTCAGAGGATTGCTAAGTAAAGCACATTACATAAGGTTGCCCTTTGGGTTGCTAAGGTCTGGTAACTGGGACATATTTTCAAGTCTCTCAGAATGATTTCAGCATCTCCTGAGTTGTCAGTACTTCTCTGCTTTTTGAGGCAGAAGATGTTCTTTCTTTTCTACCACATTAAAGGGGACTGTCTGTGTTTTGCTGACTGTAAAGATGCATGAGAGCGTGTAAATGCAATCCTTTGGGATGTGTCACCTGCACTTTCTGGCATAAATCCGTTACAGTACAAGCTCAGCAATTTGTGCCCCAGCTCTTTCCCCCACAGGAAGGATGTTTAGCTATGGAGGGGCAAGGTAGGAAACGCTGAGCAGATTTCAGTTGGCTTCTGCAGTATCAAGGGACTGAGAATCGGAACTCAAAATCTGGTTAATCTAAAGTAAAAATTAGGGAATGATATTCCCATTTGGAAAGTACATTAAAGTACAGGCAAACCTGCTGTCCTCCTGCTGGTTCATCTTCCTGCCTTTGCTGTTCCTTTGTACAGTGAAAGCTTTTGAAGGTGGGGTGCACCTGAGGTACAGTTTTATTCAGGGCACAATAGGCCCATTGCCTGGTGTGGGGGATTTGCTTTCACTGGATAGAAGCAAAACCTTTGCTTTAGGAAGTGATGTTTTCTTTTTAGGTTCTTGCCTCTCGTGTGGGCTGAGGCTGGTGTGGTTCCAGGCAGGTCTCATCCCAGGGCAGGGGGCTTGCCCACCTTCCAGGCTAGAAGAGCTCCAGGTACAGCCTCTCCCACAGGCACATTGGCTTCCTTGAAGAGGACAAGACAGAGAAAGCTGAGCTTTATCCTAATCTGCTTTTTAGAAGCACTGATGTGCTCATGTCTGCCTGCAAGTATTGGCCTCTGAAATGACTGACTGGCATTTCCTCAACATGTGACTGTCCCTGAGATGGGCACCGTGGGCAAGGAAACACCTGAAATGTCTGCAACCTTCAGCCCTTTGGGTGACCCATGGGTGCCCACTGCCCTCTGCAAACTCAGGAAACTGTAACCTCTTCATCCCCTGTCTTTTACTTTGAGCCACTGTCTTGTTTTTCTCAAGACTTATCTCCATCACTCCAGGTAACTCTGGATAAATTCTCATAGCAGAGGAAGCCCTTACTAATACAAGTCTGCTGAGGTGTCTGATCTCCATTTCCACGCTGACCTTTTTGTTCCTAATTCCCTGTTGAAGCTGTTTTATTCCAAGGTGTACAAAGGATTGTAGGTAACAGCAGCTGCTCTTGGCTGTGTAACAGGAGTGCAGGCTCAGACTGCTCACTGTATGCTACAAATTCACATTAACAGTGTGAGATAAATTCACATTAACATTGTGAGCTGCTGCTGTGAAGGGCTCTGTCCATCCCTTACAAATCTGACTTTTCAAGGAGTTATTTTTAAAAAATGAGTGTATGTGAAGAAGCCTCATCTTTAACCATGCTTGGCCTCTCACTTTTATCTGAAGTTCAATTTATCTGTTCTGTTAGGGACCCTACTTATTCCTGGAATGGGTTTCAAACCAGTTGAACTCCAGTTTCCTTTAAAACATCGAGAGCCCTTCAGTTGTGTCAAAGTTTGTAGCAAGTTGCTGTGAAGAGGAAACACAATCCACAGTCAAAGCATCATCCCACTGACCTGTGAAACGCTGAAGAATTATGTTCATCTCAAATTTGCTCAGCACCATTACTGGAATGGACTGAAATAATAACGAATAGGAGGCAGGTGCCCGGGTGCCCATAAAAATCCCAATCCTCTGGATGTCTCGCAGGCTAACAGCCCTGTGACAGGCGGCCCCGCCCGCGGGCGACACCGCGCCGGGACAGCGGCGGGAGGGAGGCGGCACGGACGGAGAGCCCGAGGAGACTCCAGCCCGGCCCGGTCCGGAGGGACCAGCACTGACCCCCAGCCCAGCCCCGGCTGCAGCTGCGGCTGCCACAGCACTCGGCTAGAGAGGACACCCGGGGTGCCACCGCAGGTGAGTGCTGGGTACCTGCTCCGGACCTGGAGCCCTATTTGCTGTTTGAGCTCCGTGTGATCCCCTTCACAAGGCGGGAGAGGCGGGAGGACAGACCCCGCACAGGGACAGACCCCGCGGAGGGACAGACCCCGCGGAGGGACAGACCCCGCGGAGGGACAGACCCCGCGGAGGGACAGACCCCGCGGAGGGACAGACCCCGCGGAGGGACAGACCCCGCGGAGGGACAGACCCCGCGGAGGGACAGACCCCGCGGAGGGACAGACCCCGCGGAGGGACAGACCCCGCGGAGGGACAGACCCCGCGGAGGGACAGACCCCGCGGAGGGACAGACCCCGCGGAGGGACAGACCCCGCGGAGGGACAGACCCCGCGGAGGGACAGACCCCGCGGAGGGACAGACCCCGCGGAGGGACAGACCCCGCGGAGGGACAGACCCCGCGGAGGGACAGACCCCGCGGTGGGACAGAACCCACGGAGGGACAGAACCCACGGTGGGACAGACCCCGCACAGGGACAGACCCCGCACAGGGACAGACCCCGCGGAGGGACAGACCCCGCGGTGGGACAGA
>WEIT01004252.1:40139-58217 GCA_013389985.1 Dryoscopus gambensis | reverse complement strand
GGGACAGACCCCGCGGAGGGACAGACCTCGCACAGGGACAGACCCCGCGGAGGGACAGAACCCGCGGAGGGACAGACTCCGCGGAGGGACAGACTCCGCACAGGGACAGACCTCGCACAGGGACAGACCCCGCACAGGGACAGACTCCGCACAGGGACAGACCCCGCACAGGGACAGACTTCGCACAGGGACAGACCCCGCGGGGGGACAGATCCTGGGAGCTTCATTCCTGCAGAAAGAGGAGTTCAGTGACCCTTCTGTGATTCATGGACCCTTCCAGGATTCATGGAACAAGTGGGGGTGAAAGGAGAGAGATGCCCTCTCTTTCTTTGTTTTTCTCTATTTCCATGTTTTTTCTGTATTTCCGGTTTTTTCTTTATTTCCATTTTCTGGAGGGAGGTCTAAGCAACCTGGTGTTCCCCTCCTTGGTGGGGGTTGGAACGAGCTGAGCTTTACGGTCCCTTCCAACCCAAACCATTCTATGATTTTATAAGTCTATGATTTAGTTTATTTCTCCATTGGATGCTGGCATAATCTTCTGAATCAAGATGACACTTATTTTATTCTGATATTTTAGTGCTGGATAAAGAGAGAGTGTGTCAGTGAACAAGCTTCAGAAGGAATGGGGCAGCATTCCCAGAAATGTGAGTCCCCTGGCACCTCTGTAGGTGCCAGACATTCCCTGGGGCCAGCACAGGTCAGGCACCACCCGGACAGTGTTGAGAATAATTCCAGTGTCCCACACAGACAGTGGGAAGGTGGCACATTCTGTGGCCTCTTGGGGTTCCAGAGAGAATTTCTTACCATTTATTTCAGTGTCAAACTTCCCAGTACATCAGAGAATGAAACATTAAAACAGCTGGTCAGGCCAGGATGGGCCTTGTTTCATCTGTCACCACCGGCAGGTTACAATAAATCCTGTAACAACATAAAAAACTCAGAAGTGAGGGGTTTGCTGTGCCTCTGGTTTGAGGCAGAGAGGGGAACTGAGATAAAGCTTTCAATCCCTGGTTGCATATTTTTGTTTAATTTGCTGCATGCAGTGAACTTTATTAACCCTCTGCATGCCTGAGGGGTGGTGCCTGTGAAGTGCTCCCAACACACCCAGTTAATTTTAGCTGGAAAGGGACATTTAGCAAAGCCTGATGGCCATGCAGGGTCAAACAGAAGTGGTACAGGCACCCCTTGTTCTCTGCATTCATTAAAGCCCAGAGGGCTTAAACCCTTGTTCTTTTCAGTGTCTCAAGGCAGGGGTGGAAAGTCCTGATGGAAAGATATGTCTGGTAATAAGTAGATGTTTAATCCCCTCTTTGGTGAGTCTTTATTAAACGTCTGTTGCCCACTATTTTGTTTTTGTGGATAGAAAATGGTAAGTAAATCCCAGCCCTGGGATTGGAACATGCAAGGAAGGTAGTCACCGGAGCACCTGTTACTGGGAAAAGTGGGAATGTTGGGTTTATAGGCAGCCAGGTTCCTGCTAAATCCTAGACTGTGCTAGCAAACCCCTCCAGTCAGTCATGGATGCAAACACTAAACCAATCCTGAACAAGGGAACAGAAGGAATTCTCTGTACTGTGGGAATGAGGGAGCTGATCTGCACTGGGAAAGCAGAGCACTGGTGCCTCTTGCATTCACTCGCCTGGTTCTGATCTCCTTATGTTGTGTGAGAGTCCAGTGAACTGCAATGGGTCTGACCCTGGCTCTGTGTGCACAGTGACAGCAGCCCTCAGCTTGCAGGTGACAGAGGAACGCACTGGCACCTCAGGTGGGGAGGGAAAATAACCACAAGTTCAAGCCTGGAACAATACCTTCAATTTCTTCTGGACTCTACAATGTGGAAGAACTGGTGTTGAGGGACTGGAATGGGAATGGGCATCTCCCACTGAAGGGAGCAGCAAGTACTCAGTACTTGGAACATCACATTTACGAAATTCAAATGTTGTGGGTAGGGAAGGCTCACTGGGGCACTCACATGCATGGTGTGACTGTTCCTTATCCTGGTGCAGGGCATTCTCCTGGGAAAACCAAAATGCTCTTCTGTCACCCAGCTAGCCCCTGGCCTGATCTGAACAAACAACGTCCCTGTACTCACACATGAGCAGCATGGCCAGCACTGCCAGACTCACCTGATTTGGTGTAGTGTGTTGGGTGGTTGGAGGGCTGCAGGTACCTGTAATCTTCATGAATTTGGGCCTTTATTCCATATTCCATACCCATTTTCTTGTATAGAGTTTATGGGATTCTCATTACTGTTATGTCAAGATGGACTTGGAGCAGGACCACTGAGCTTTGCACATCTTCACCCATTGCATATATGAATATTTCTGCTCCAAAGAAGCCTCCCTGCCGTCACCTCCACCCTCAATGCAGTCAGGTCTGGCCACCAGACTGCAGGGAAATGGGGTGTCTTGGCTTGGGTTTTGACCTTGGTCATTTATTCATGGACTGAAAATCCAGACAGGGTTTTGGACCTACCAGGTCTTGGTCTCTTGAGTTCTTGCCCTTTCTGAGCCATGTGGGTACCAAAGTCTGTAGGAAGAGCTGTGCCAATTGTCACTGGTCAGAGCAAGAAGACTTCACACCAATATTCCAAGAAGGGAATTACAGGGAAAGCAGAACATTGGAAGAGTCTTGTTTCCAGTTAAAACAGACTTTTAAATTCAGTCTGAAATAACTGTCCTTCAGCTGTTGCCCCTTGACATTTCTTCACTGCCCTTCCTTCAGCAAATGGACTTTCTTTCAGGGAAGAATGTCCCCTCTGCAGGGAAAGCAGTGCCCGCTAAGCATCCCAGCCTTGCTGTGACATTCTGCAGGTTCCCAGGGGCACGTGGCGGCTCGGCCCTGGCACACAGGGGTTAACAGGGCCTTGGGTGGGCGGGTGGAAAACAAGCTGTGAAATGGAAGAAGGTCAGGCTCTTGGAGGAGCTTGCTCTGTTGCAGATGGTTTTAAATTATCAGCCCCTCTGGAGGAGAGGCCCCAAGAAAACCGTAAAACCAGGGCTGGAAATGAGGCAAAGCACAATCAGGTTTGTGGGGTCAGTGGAACAGGAGCAGCTGTGGCTCTCCTGGGACTTGCTAGACCCCACTATCTGTCTAATTAGGAATTCCTCAGTTATTGAGACCCAACAGCTAAATGTGATTGGAGACTAAATACCATTGGCACTTTTCTGTGGGGAGCAATGCCTGGAAAGGGAGAGCACATGGGAAGAGGAACAGCAGAAATCCCTGGATAGCTCAGGCCCTCTGAGATAACTCTGTTCCTGCTGCAGCTGAGGAGAGCTGAATTTAGGTTCCAGCAGAGGCAGGTAAATGCTTCCTGTGGGAGCATTGCCAGGGCTCACCCAAAGTGTTGCTGTCTTTAGAGACTTGTCTGGCAATGGGGTTTATTAAAGGTGCAGCATCCAGTCAGCAAAGTCACAAACTGCTGTCCTGGACCAGCAGGACTGATGTCTGAGGGAGCATCTTTGGGATGATCATTGTCCAAAGCAGGTGAAAATGCTGTGGGAGTCCCACACTGCTAGAAAACAGTGGCTGCTACTGAGAGGATTTTCCAGCAGCAGTCCAGATTTCCCAGATCCTTGTTGTCTTATTTTCTTGGCTTGTCAGCTTTCAAATGGTTTACATTTGACTTTGTAAATGCTTCTACTTTCTACTTTTATATCACTGCAAAAGTAACAGGGGATGTAGAACTGAAGGATCTTAGCCCAGGCATCAGTTTGAGCAATTCCATTTTCTTCTGTTGACATGGTTTTCTCATGAACTGGGAAGGTTTAAACACTGTCACCAGCAACAATGGTCGAAAAGAAAGAAGGAATGAAGAAAATTACTCCAGAATTTAATTTCCACATTTATCTTTAAAATTGTTGGTTGGAATGGTGATTCCCAGCCCTGCAAGGGAGAAGGTTTTGATACCTGGGTGAGAATTTTCTTTCTCAGACTAGTGGAAATGGTGTTCTTTGTGATTCTTCTGTCTTGATGCAATCTAACAAGAGTTTAAGCTGTGACACCAAGGGTCTTCTGTGTGTTCCCTTCCCATTAGCCTCAGATGAAAAATCATCATCTTCTCATAGGAAACCAGAGAAAAGCCTTGTTCTGGTTCTGCCAGCCCAGACAGCCTGTGAACCATGGCCATCACAGTAAAAACACTTCTCTTGCCACCTTCTGGATCCAGCCCTTCCTCTCCAACTGAACATGAGATTTAATATGACTTTACTCACCCAGTGCAAAGGACAGCAATGACTGTGGGCTCTCAGGCCGGAGTGAATGAAAGCAGCCTTCAGGCCAACCAGGTTTTGTTGCCTGAAGGTCAAACTGGTGGGAGAAGGGAACCTGCAGTCCCAGACTGGCCATCTCTGTGAACATCAGGAACTAAGCAAAGGTCCCTCTGCTTTAGGGGACTTTTCTGAGCAGAGGAAGGAAGGTTTACAAGTTGCAAGGGCAGACCAGAAGCAAAAGATTTGGGGTCACAATGCACTGCACTTGTACTTCTGGGGTAAACCTGTCCATGGAAATCGCAGACCCCAGACTACTTTGGGTTGGAAGAGAACTTTAAGATCATCTAATTCCAACTCCCTGCCATGGGCAGGGAACCTTCCACTAGTGGAATTGTTGGTGCTGGCATCAGCCCTGGCCCTGTTGGAAGGAAAGGAGCCAACTGAGGTGTGTCTTTTGGCTGTAGCAGTGAAGCTCTTCTAGAGCAATTGGATTTCTTTCAGGCCTCTTGGAATAGCACAGACTGAGGGACTCTTCTGCTGAGGGCCAAGCCCAGGCATGGTTGACCCATACACAGATTCAATAATTCACTGGTTTTACTTCTCTGCTGCAGAGCTGGGAGATCTCCTAAGGACTCGTGGCCTCTGAGAACCCATCTGCTGGTGCGTCCTACACAACCTGGTGTACAACCTGTCCTTTCCTTGGATCTGCACAAATGTTTGTCCTTCTTTGAGGCACAAGGTCTTGCATTGGGGATGCAGCGTGGCCTTGACTGATGGTCGCATCTGGCCAGGCTGGCCCCAGCCATGGCTGACCTTGCCAAGGGCTCCAAGGCACCTCCCCTGGGCTGGGGGAGTGTGGGCCTATAATGAGCCCCCAGAGCTGCTCCAGCTCAGTGTGGAGACACCTGGCAGCTCCTGAGCACAGCCTCACCTTCTGCGAGAGTGGAGAAGTGTGAGGGAGACAACATTTTGCTGTTTCTTTTGCCATTTAGTGACATTTACACTAGACTGATAAGGGGCTTATCTTCCTTCCCACAGGTCACTGATATCTGGGACCAGGGGACCCGCTGGAGAGCTATGAAGAGCTCTGTGCTCTGAGTGAACAAAGCCACCGTGGGCCCAGAGACGCAGAAGTGACTTCCAGAGGATCATCTCAGAAGCTCAGCCTCTAGGGTGGTGAGTTTGGCCGTGTCACCACTGATTTGTGTAGGGGTGATGCAGAGCTGGGAGTGGGAAACGACACCTTTGCTGTCACACTGAATGTGGCTTTGTGTTGGAGAAGGTCTGGAAATGGTTGTAAATGTTCTGGGAGTAGTGGGCTCCTGTAGTGTTTGGGTCCTGTAGGGTACACTGAGAATTATGCCTGGGAAGATGCCAGGCTGTTGAAGATCTGCTGTCATTGTCCCTTGGAGCTGGCAGGGGACTTGTGGCACAGATACACTGGGGTTCCTAAGGGTTTTTATCGTGGACTCATCCTTTCTTGGAACAGTGAGTAGAGATATGTTATCTTTCCTTCCTGGCAGTGAGACTCTGTTGTGTTTGCCGTGATACTTGCTGTAAATCTATTGCCTGTATCAAAGTCTGTTTCTGTTATGAAAAATCTGTGGGAGTGTTGTGGCCATGGAAAGACACAGACTGACAGGTTCCCTGCTGCTCCGAAGGGACATGGATCCAGTGTCCTGCTTACTGGTGGGGCTTAATGGCTTTCGCTCCCTTAGAAAATAGGGATGGTGTGTGTCTCCTCTTGGCCTTTGGTATCAGTGCCACTTTCATACATAAATGGGTACAGGGTATCTGGTTTGTGTGTCTGTGGATCCTGAGCAAGCACTTAGGTCGTGTTCATAATCCCTGGGGCAGAGGAGAAGATCAGGTCAGGTATAGATTTACCAAAGGGATAAGTCACACAAAATCTGATCCTTGGGCATTCCTCCCCACTCTGCACAAGACCTCCATTCATCACTGGAGAGCTTGTGACGTTCCCCCTCTGTGACCTGTTCAGAAGTTTTCATGAAGTTTCCCGTCTGCAGTTTGTTGGCCTTCAGTTCTGTGGTTCTAACCAAAACAATTAAAATTTTCCTTTAAAATCCATCTGAAATGGGAAGATTCAAGCTCAAAAGATTACTTCAAGTTAGCAAAAAACCATAGAAAGCCAATGCAAAGATAAAAGAGAAATTTTAGGTGAAATATACTCACTGAGTATCTGGATCTCTGGGATAAAGCACAGCTAGAATTTGACTGAGCACACAACAATTTCGTATTTTGTTTAGAACATTTTCTGTGTCAGGACTGTCCTGATTTTCATGATTTACAAAGAGAGATTCAAAGCTAATTACAAAAAGAAATCACAAAAATTACAAAGAGAAATTCAAAGAGAAGAGCTGTGTCAGGGGAGAGTTAGGCTGGAGATCAGGGAAAGGTTCTTCCCCCAGAGGGTGCTGGGCACTGCCCAGGCTCCCCAGGGAATGGGCACGGCCCCGAGGCTGCCAGAGCTCCAGGGGCGTTTGGGCAGCACTGCCACGGATGCCCAGGGTGGGGTTGTTGGGGTGTCTGTGCAGGGCCAGGAGCTGGACTGGATGATCCTTGTGGGTCCCTTCCAGCTCTGCATATTCCATGATTATATACTCCTATGAAACAGAATGCTAATGGCTTTGCCCCTGCTGTGTCTGTGCTTGCGCAGTGCCCGCGGCACATCCTGAGCCTCTGCACCCATCCCCTCCCCGTGAACGACTCACTGCCTGTCACCTCCCCACAGCTTTGGCTAATTCTGCTCACCAGTCTGCCAGCAATTATGTCACATCTTGTCTGTTTATTGCACTGTCTGAAGCCCATAAATAAATCCTTGTGACAGCCCAAATATCTACAAATCCTCTGACTCCCAAATGTTTTGCTTATTCACTCAGCTGATTTATGGCCCCAGCACTGATGTCCAGTCCGGCTCACAGGGAACGGGCTCTTGCTCTGTCTCATCCTGACAGATTGATGGACACACAGGATGAAGGGCACCCTCCCACCCTGCCAGGCTTGCTGCTTTATTTTGGGACATTAAAAATGTTGTCAGTAGCCAAGGTCTTGCTCCAGCTCTGCGCTCAAAGCCATGGAAGCTTTGCCTCTGTCTCCAGTGGGGATGTCCCTGCAGCTGCAAAGCAGACAGATTTCTGCCTGGAATGACGAATGGCCAACTGGATACCTGAACAAGGCTAATGCATTTCAGGGGTGTGTTTTACAGGGAAGTCAGAGTGTTGAGCTGCTTCCAGCATCACCCAGTTGTGTTGGGGGTGTTGGTCAGCAGCATTCACCTGGGGAGGGGTGACTCCCTCTTGGAAGCATTTATTCCATTGAATAAATCATCCTCATGTGGACACCAATGTTTCAAGCACCTGTGAGTGAAGATATGAATTACACTATGACAATTTTTGGAAGGTTTTTGCTGTCTCATTTCAAAAATTCTGTGATTTCTTTTTCTAGATTGAACTGGAGTCAGAACAAAACCATGGTCATTCATGTAACAAAGGAGTAGAAATTTTAAAAGTAAGCAGGGGTAGGGTTTAGTGACTGTGTCAACCAGGGTGTTATTTTCTGGTCCTTATTTAATACACAAGACACTGGAAAATGCAACGTGGTTGGATTCATTACACTGAAGGAATGTTCCCTTCATATCCAGCACTGTTATTTTAACCCTGCAATCAATGTGTGGCATTAACATGCTTCCTTCTCATTCTCCAGAAGTCAGGAATTCACAGGAGTTTAAGGACTCTCAGGAGCTTATTTTTAATCCAAGTGAATTTCTGAAATCTTTAAGACTCTGTAAACTCAGCAGTTTATACATAGTGCACATAGTGCATGTTGTGCACTGAGAGATGGGGCCTGTTACTGTGCAAATATTGTCAGTATTTGGGGGTTTTACCAAACTAGATTTGAATTTAGCCCTCTCTCAGCAGTTTCTAGTTATGGTAAAACATATCTACTGTCATGCCAGGCTGAGAATGAAACATCTGACATAAAACATTTGGAGATGTAAGGAAAGGCTTTGGAGCTGAATTTGGACCACGTTCCTGTTTCATGGTGGCTGCTCCTCACCACTGCTCAGCATGGAGGAAAGGAGTCAGGAGTAGCAAAGAATAAATGCAAGTGTAACATAAACAGAGCTTAGGGGAAAGCTGCTGCAAGCTGGTGTCAGGTCATCCTGTTTGGTGAGTGTTGTAAGCACCAGGCATTCCAGCTCCAGGAGTGGTGACATGTTTAGGAAGATACAAGAGGCAATAGGGGATTATGTTTGTTGTTAATATGGTTCAGTATTTTGGAGGACAAATTAAATCCATAAGAGGGTGATCAAGAGTCTCTCAAAATCTCAGCCATTCACTGTGCAGTGCCTTGCCTGGGGCAGTTCAGGGTGCCCTGGAATCAGCTTCTTTCCAGTTCAGTTTTGTGTCTTTTCCTTCCCACAAGATTTTCATTCCCTTCATTCCCAAGTTTTAAGCATCTCCCAAGGGTTTACAGAAGTAACTGTGATATGCCAGACTAGTAGCACACAGATGAAATGCAAACCCCTTGTTGTGGTGAGAGCAGCAGAGATCACCCGGATCAGGCCAGGAAGGGACAGGAGAAAGGGCTTGGCTGGTGCTCACACAGCCCTGTTTCATTTCCCAGTGCTGCTGTCTCAGTGCATTTCCACTGAGGCCAGGGAGGCTCACAGAGATGTCAATTATTGCTGAGATTTGTAGTGTGCAGAGCCCCAAAACAAGGTTTGTGGTAAGGACAAAGTGGAGCCAGTGATTTGTTGTAGGGAGGTGTCTGTGGCTCTTTGCAGCCGCTGAGTAACGGCAAAACACATTTTGGTTCAGAAGCTGACCCACAGAGGTACTGTGAGTGACACTCTCTTTGGCCTGGCTGTGGGATATCCAGCACAAATTATTTTTGTTCACTAGGTTGTCTTCTACCTTTAGCTGAAACCAGTTCTCACGCAGACAATGAGGCTCGCAGTTGAATGTGTGACGAGGAGGTGTTGGGGTCATCCCCCGTGTTTTCATCAGGTGCCAGGTGGCAGAACTCAGCTGGGTGAAGGCCAAGGTGTGCTCCCAAAGTCCCTGTGCCTTTCAAAACTGATGGAAGTTGCATGTTCCTGTGTCCCTCTGTTGACAGAAGGAGTGCAGAGGGTAAACAGAGACCCAGCACTAATGCCACAGGCAATCCAATCTAATTGCTCTTTCAGAGCTGCAGTAACTCTATAGTTCCTGAGCATCTCTCATATGACAGGGAATCTGCCTTCCCAGCTTTCTGCGAGGCAGGGATGTGTTACATTACACATTGTCCAATTTAAAATACGGGGAAAGAGACTCCTTTGGCAGAAGTTCCCCTCAGTGATCCATAACAATAACTCCTTAATGCCAAGCTCACACTTCACCATTCCCTTCCAAAGGCTTCTTGTCTGCTCTCAGGTCTGTTCCTAATTTAACCAAGCTAATTGAGATCAGGATGTACCTCTGCTCCATGCCCCAGTTTAGACATCCATCTCTGTGGTTTTCTTCTCAGCAACTGCTCTTGCCATCCATCAGAACCTACCACGTGAGTGCCATGTGGTGAATGTTTGCCTGAAACACGAGAGGAGGTCTTTAGAGGAAAGCCAGGTGACACAGAGGGATGCTGCTGGATGTGTACATTTTCCATTCAGCCCTGCTAATCATCCTCGTATCCAGATTGTGTTGGGCATGACAGGCTGATTGGCAGGTCTGTCTCTACTTGGCTGTAAGGAGGTGGCAAGTGAGGAAGGGCAAACTGAGGCACTAAAGGGAGCAGTGTTAATGTCTGTCCTTTCCCTTGTGAACTGTAAATAATGAAATTATTTGTCTTTTTACAAGGGCAACTTGTAATCTGTTTGTGCTGACCCTGGAAAGCTGAGCAAAGCATCATGAGCAACCATCAGACAGGTGAGACATGGCTCTGGGGAAGCCCTGGGAATAACCCCAGCTTGCTTCTCTAGCTGGGGCATGGCAGGGACTGACCCATCAGGTTCTGACTTGGCAGTGGGGCCTTCCTCATGCCAGATTTTGTACTTGGAACAAGAACTGATGCAAAGCTTTCCCTGTCCAAACTGTGGCTGGAGCTGTGAGCCGAGGTGGTCCTGGATTAGGATTTGATTGCAGCATTTCCCACTTGGACACAGCTTTGGCAAAGCCACCACAAAATCCCAGGCCTTAATGCCCAAGCCTTGGGACACATTTACAGCCTGTGGCACTGGAATGGGTGGGACCTTTATGGTCTAAGAGGAGCTGGGCAAGAGGAGTTATTGCTCTGCAGGAGGCAATGCAGACAGAGAGATTCTTCCTGAAGGACAAACGTGTTAATTGAATGTGGTTTTTCTTGCCTTTCTAGTAAAAATCTTCAAGAAATCTTCTATCCCAGGCGTTGTTATCACCCAGTTTGTGAATGATGTTCCACAAGGATGCAGTACACCTGATTTTGAGAAGAAACCACTCACTCTGACACTGCAGGAAGGTGAGACTCTTGACAAACAGTCAAAGCCACAGACCTGGAGGTTTGACTCCATGTCTCACATACATGAAAAAATTATCATGATTCAATCAAGTGAGTTTCTAAAGTGATTTGACGTGACCAGAAAAAAAAGTGTTGTGTGGCCAAAGTCTTTGTTACACTGATGAAAATTCCACCCGTACTCACAAAGGTCTCCTGAGTTGTCACTACATGCGTTCAAGACCAAAATCTGGTTCTTATGTGTACAGCAAATCCTGTGAATTCTACAGGAAGCTATCACAGTAAGGATTTTGTAGCAAAAGATTAAGCATATTGAAAAAAATGTTGAGGTCTTTTTGTTTTCCCGTTGAAATAACTTATGCTCAGCACTAAAACCAGCTCCTTTTTAAAGTAGGATACACAGACTGCAGGTGCTATTGAGGCTGTAGCAGCCTTCCAGTGCCTAAAGGGGCTCCAGGAGAGATGGACAAGGGCCTGGAGTGCCAGGACAAGGGGAATGGTTTCCCATTGCCAGAGGGCAGGGATAGATGGGATAGTGGGGAGAAATTCCTCCCTGTGAGGGTGGGAAGGCCCTGGCACAGGGTGCCCAGAGAAACTGTGGCTGCCCCATCCCTGGAAGTGTCCAAGGCCAGGCTCACCAGGGAATGGACAGTGGAAGGTGTCCCTGCCCATGGCAGGAGGTGGAATGAGATGGGCCTTGAGGTCCCTCCTACCCAGGCCATTCCATGGTTCTGTGATGATTCTATATATACATAAGGATCTTGCACAGAGCACGGAGCAGGCAGCTGATGAGCCCAGAACTGGAATCCATGAAGAGCCTCCCAGGGGTCTCTCTGCATCTGCAGAGAGTCCTTTTGCTTTTTCTTTTTTGTTGGTGTGGCGTAGCCTGAGAACATCGTGTAGCTCCTCTTCCCTGCCAGGACTGAACCAGCAGCCTGGATTTCGGTGTTCCACGCTCATCTGTGGATTTCCAGGGGCCACTGAGGTTTTACGAAGGAGCACAGTGGCCTCTAGTGGAACCTGTCCCTCCACCTGCACGTTTCAGGCACTAACCAAGGCCCCTGGCTACGTTTTCACCTGTCTAAATTTTCACCTGTGTAAATTTTCCAAGTTAGTTTGTTTTCAGGACATTCTCTGCAGTTCCCATACAAACTGTTTATGCATTCAGGTTAGTTACTATAATTCTGTGTCTGTGCAGAGGCACCATGAGGGCCTTTAATTCTATCATCATCACCCCACTGTGTTCAGTGCATGGCTGAGCTGATTCTCCTGGCTGGGTGGCCTGTGACAGATGGCAAGCACGGGAAAGTGCAGCCAAAGTGGCTAAAATGTAACACAGGGATAATCAATTGGAATCAGACTTTATTAAGAGATAGTACTGCAATCTCAAAGGCTGGGAAAGGCCTTTTGATAAGGATCTGTTGGCAGGAACTTGTTCCATNAAGCATTTCTAACACTATATAATATTCATCTTAACACAATATAATGTTCATCATAACACTTTATAATATTCATTATACTTGCGAAAAGCCAACAATACAATATGCATTTATAACAGTCATGACTGCAAAAAGGTGTGGGAAATATTGCCAGACTTTCCATGGAGAATCTTTAACAGTGTTGGTCACCTGAAGACAAAGAGTATTAAAAAAAAGAGAGAGAGTGATGATTTCCACCCTGAGCTGTGTCCATGGATAACTCACCTCCATTTCTATTCCCACTCACCCACACGAGTCACTTCTCTGACTTGTTTCCCAGTGTACCCTGTGGTTTTGGAGCCTTTTGGAGAAGAGGTTTGTACTGGGCAGTGGGAAAGCTGTTGGAGATTTCTGTGGTGGGCTGCAGGGTACTCAGGTTTCTGGGGAGCAGGGATGAAGGAGATGAACCCCCTTCTCCCTCCCTTGTCTCTTCAAACAGCAGAGCCTGGTGGGTTTGGAGTCCAAGATGGTGCCAGCTAAAGACTGGAGAAGCAGTGGGATTTGATGGAGAATATGTGTGATGAGGAGAGATTTGGACATTTCATGGGTCAAAAGCAAGTTTGGGTTGAACTTGCTGTCAAGCTGCTGATTTCAGTGATGGTCAGAGATGTCAGCAGCCAGTCTGGCAGATTAACGTGACGTTTTAAAGGCCTTTTATTATTGAATACCAGCAAAGCCTGAATTATTGATGTGCAAAAGAAGAAGCTATCATTATTTTTGAAGAATGTTTCTGCATAAAAGAACAGAAATTACTCACTCTGGGGATCACTCTTGATAAAATAAGGGGCCAGGCCTGAGAGTCCTCATGTTCAAGCCTGTCATAAATAACTAAATTCTTGCCTCTTTTCAAAGGTAAAAATGCCGTTTTCAGAGCTGTGGTCAAAGGTGTCCCAGCCCCTGAGGTGAAATGGTCACGTACACAGAAAGGAATGGATGATCCTACCAAATATGAAATGTCTTTCAATAGTGCTACAAATGAATTCATTCTGCAGGTAAAGACCAAATATTTCAGAAAGGACTTGTGGAACTGAGAGAAATAGACAGGAGAAACCTGCAGTGGTTTAAGGTTTTGCAGTGGGATGAGGGGAAGCAGAGGGACAGCTCCGATCTCTGCTCTCTGTGAGCAGGGACAGGACCCAGGGAAGGGCTGGAGCTGTGCCAGGGGAGGTCAGGCTGGAGATCAGGGAAAGGTTCTTCCCCCAGAGGGTGCTGGCACTGCCCAGGCTCCCCAGGGAATGGGCACGGCCCCGAGGCTGCCAGAGCTCCAGGAGGGTTTGGAAAACACTCTCAGGGACAGACTGGGATTGTTGGGGTGTCCTATCCAGGAGCTGGACTGGATGATCCTGTGGGTCCCTTCAAACTCAAGATATTCCATGATTCTACACATCCCCAGCTCTAAGATAACACAAAGATAAGCAAACAAAGCTTTTTAGAGCCCTTCTGGGAACAGAAGAAGGCTCTGAGGTGCCACTGAGTAGCTGCTTTATGAGAAGCTGAAGGTGAACTGAACCCCAGCCCTTTCTGTGAGCAGTTTCTGTGCTCTCCATTTGAAGATCAAGAGCCTGGTTCTGGATGACAGTGATTTGTATCGCTGCTGTGCTGTCAATGCCTACGGAGAGGCCTCGTGCTCTGCTGGCCTCAGGATCATCCAAGGTAGGATGGGCAGCTCTGCACTCCACAGGCCCTGTGGCCCCAGGCATTTGCTTTGCTGTGGGTTGGGTGTCCAGGACTTTGGGTATTCTTGGTGTGAAGGTCTGGTATTCCCCTCAGTGAGGACTGGAGATCTTTTGGTGGCTCCCTGACATTGTGAGCTTTAAGGAAAGGGGGAAGAAAGTGGAATTGTGCTCACTGCACTGGTCCATAAGCAGACACCCTGGATTTAGTGCTGAACTGCCTCAATCCTTTCTTTATGTTGTTGAACAATTCAGCCCTTTGGGAAGGATCCATCTGTCTGGGGCTGTCTCTGGACCTTGTTTCTGCTTCCCCATATAGTCAGTGCAGAGAAATGGGCACTTTGTGGGTCAGACATAACTGATATTCTTGGACTCCACTCAGCAGAAGATGGATTATATTGGAAGTGTCCATGTCACCTCTGTGCCTTTCAAGTAAGTTCAGAAGGCACCTATCTGCAGCTGCCATTTCCACCTTGGCTCCCCATCTCTAAAACATGATATTTTGATATTTTCTCCCATTGCTTAGACCATAGACCTGGCAGGGCAAAAATGCTCTCCTCTCTGTGTGAAGTCTCCAGCAAGCACAGAGTCAATGGCAATAGAATGATCATCTTTATAGATGGAAATGACTGGGAACAAATGTCAGATTGACAAGGAAATCCAAACTGGGATTCCCTCTTGCACTGGTAGCAGATACAGTGGTTTCACGACTCATTGGTTCACTGCTGTTAATCTCATCTTGTTCATCCTATGGCTTGTTTTCCTTCTGTTTTCTCTTATAAATGATCAGTTGGCTTTAAGAGGAAGGCGAAATATGTTCCTGTTCATGCTGCTGATGGTAAGTTAAAGATCTATATGTATAATTATATTATTGGGGGGGCAGAGTTAATAATACTCTGTCTGCCACACTATTACTACCCCAAACTTGTAAAGACTGGAGTAAGAGAAGGAAGGATTAATGAGTGTCTAATGTTCTGTCATCTCCGTCTGCTTGCTCTTTGCCTTTCACTAAAGTGATGATTTAAGACACAGCTTTGAGCTGTTCTAATTAATGATAGTGGAATCATTAGAAAAGGAAAAAGGGATTTGGGGATGTCAAACACAGCTGGATCAAACATGTTGACATGGCTGAAAATAGTGCATCTCTAGAGGGAAGCCCCTTAGGGAGAGATGAACTTCGCTGGCATTCAAAGGATGAGCATGGCAGTGAGAGATGACTAAGTCTCGTGACAGTTTTTTGGTAAACTGTGAAAAAAAAAACCACAGGAAAAGAGCTCAGCAGAATGACCTGTTGTCAGTGATTCTGCATTATCTTCTTGGGGGGGATGCATTTCGTCGTGCTGGGTATGTGACTGTTTGTTGTTTCCCCCACTCTTGTAACAGAGCTCAAGAAGATACTCCAGGACTCCAAGAAGCTGCTGAGGAAGAGGTAGGGCTCTGGAGTGAGGGCCATGCTCCCACTTCTGGATGTTTCTGGGTAGCAGGGGGCAGCTCCGGAGACCTTCAGGGCAACACTTCGTGTGTCCAAAGTTGTGGTGAGACTCCCTGTGGAGACAGGCCAGGACAGCTTGGCACTGCCCGTGGGGCTGAGATAAACACGTGGTTCCAGCTGCATTTTGAGGGGTATTTCCTCTGCACCACGAGGTCCTGAGTGGGAAGCTGTGTTTCTCTGCTTCCCTGTGTTTAGCTCACGAGTAGCTTCCTGTCTAAAGGACAACTCCTCCCGCACTGCTCTGCTGGCTGCCCAGGGGCTGAGCGCTGGCTCCCAGCCCAGCTGCACTGCCAGGTGCACAGGGCAGAATCCTTCCCGTCCCAGGTGGGAAACTCTAAGGATTGCCTGCTGATAATGATCTCTGTGCAGAATCCTGAACTGTGCTAGGCATTTACCTGGCCTGGGCCAAACTGTGCCAGAGCCTCTGGTGAGAATTCAGNCTGTGCAGAATCCTGAACTGTGCTAGGCATTTACCTGGCCTGGGCCAAACTGTGCCAGAGCCTCTGGTGATAATTCAGCAGTGTGGAAGCTGGCACCATTTAATTTGTAGTATAGATGCAGAAAACCTGCTCTGGAAGAGTCCCAGTCTTTCCTGCCTGCACCTCCGGGGCCAAGCAAACTACAGGAATGATGGAGAGAGATGGAAGAGAATTAAGGATACAAAAGCAGGACATCTTGTTGTCTGTCAAAATGTCTAAATGTTTCCACTCCTGGTTCTCAGGGTCGTAGCACCAAAACCAAAGCCCCTGGACAAAGAAGCTGTGTGGCAGCTGTTGCTGCATGCGGATAAGAGAGATTATGAGAAAATCTGTATGAAATATGGAATTGTTGACTTCCGTGGGATGCTGAGGAAGCTGCAGGAGATGAGGAAGGACGCAGAGAGTGAACAAGACAAGGTAAAATAAACTGAAACCACTCATTTTTAGCAAACTGCAGCTTCTGAAAACAGTCTAAAGCTTCCTAAATTGTTTTGGAGATGAAAATTTTGTTGTATGACAGTGGTTTATGACATTGTTTTTAAAAAGTTCTACTTCTTTACTCATGCAGGTGAAAATGCTGATGAATTTTTTTGAAGCTCAGTTCACAGATTTTAGGAGATACTGATCACAGGGGTATTCAGTTGTCCCTGATAAGAATTTGGACCCCAAATTAAAAATTGCATGTCCAAGAGCAAAAATTGGCCTTCACATATAGGGGCATGTAGGAACCTGGATGGGCAGTGTGGGAGTGACCAGGAGGCAACACATAAAAAGTAATTTATATACAGGAGGAAACTGTAGCAATTTACAGATACTGCAGCTAACTGTACCAGAACTGTGACTTACAGATACTACTACTCCATAATGTTAGAGGTAGCTCTTTAAAGTAGATTTCACATTAATTCAACAGCTTAAGAACTTCTGTCATGGCAGTTTTATCATTTACTAGGTTCTTCGATATTTCTTTGCAGTTAGTTCATAGTCTCAAAAACTTTGAACACATCAAAGTCAACAAGGAGGGAAATGCTACGTTCAGCCTGGAGATGGAACTGAGAAACAGCAACAGCAACGTTTACCTGCTCAAGGTGAGGGTGATGAGTTGGGCAGCAGCAGCTCAGAGCAGCCCCTTAAGTGTTCTACAGAAAAGGCTTCATCTGCTAGGCAGTGGCTGAGAGCAAATAAATGCCTTAAAGTTGTCTGTCTTTTGCAGATCCCTGCTTGGTTAAGGAGCACTGTGGGTGTGGGGTGATCTTTGGTGGTGAATATCCCTGGGGATTTGTAGACCCAAGTACAGGGGATGCAGTCAGTTACTGACTTCAGGAAATTCATAGAACATTTTGAGTTGGAAGGGACCTTTTAAAGGTCAAGGGACCTTAAAACTCATCCTGTTCCACCCCCTGCCATGGGCAGGGACACCTTCCACTAGCCCAGGTTGCTCCAAGCCCCATTCAGCCTGGCCTTGGACACTTCCAGGGATGGGGCAGCCACAGCTTCTCTGGGCACCCTGTGCCAGGGCCTCCCCACCCTCATGGAAAAAAGCTACTTTCTTGTATCTACCCTGACCCTCCTTCAGTTTAAGACCATCACACCAACGGTGTCTTCCAGGCTGCAAAAATCCTGCAGTTTCATATAAATTTTATTCCCTTCCTCAAGTGTGTCATTGCACAATAACTCCCTCTGTGAAAGAAAATCTCAGAGATGTAAAACAACCCCTCTAGGTCCGCAGTCCCACGGATGGGATCCGCAGGTGCTCAGTGCTGGGCATGTTTTTCTGAAAGATACTCTTTAGTCAAATTGTGGTTAGAGGCTTTAATCCAGGGGAAATCTGAATTCCCTGAAGGGGAGGACAGACTAACTATGAATCTTCAGGATCAAATGTATGACATGAATTCTATGAGCCACAATTTGGAGAATGTAACCCAAGTGTGCTACAGGAAGTGGTGAACTCTCCTCCTCATCCAGCTACGAGGATGCTGAAATCTAACTGTGTATTAGTTAAGTTTCAGACCCTTGTGTGGGTAGCTAAGGGCTGCTGTTTTGCTGAGTTTCAGAGCCTGGTGCCCTGCTCTGTGCAGGATTCACTGCCCAGGCAGTGCCTGTGTGCTGCAGAGAGCCCTGGGCACTGTGAGGTTACTTATTTATATCAACAAGGGGATTGTAGCACCAACCTGTCCTGATTTGTTTGAAATGCCTGGCACTGGTGGAACCTTTGTGAGGACACTCGTCCCCTCCCCTCCCCTCCCCTGCCCTCCC
>WEIT01004252.1:16372-30333 GCA_013389985.1 Dryoscopus gambensis | reverse complement strand
CCAGTTGGAGCTGGTGTTGGTGGTGCAGGAGGAGTTGGGACTCCCTATGGAAAGGATGGTCTCCCAGATGGAGCTGGTGTTGGTGGGGCAGGGGGATTTGGAGTTCCCTATGGAAAGGATGGTCTCCCAGTTGGAGCTGGTGTTGGTGGTGCAGGAGGAGTTGGGACTCCCTATGGAAAGGATGGTCTCCCAACTGGGGCTGTGGCGGGAGCTTCTATTTTTCCTCCTGGAGGTGAGGAAGTGATGGGATCTGGCCGTGGTGGGGATGCCATGCTGAGCAGAGCTCCAGGATATGCAGGTGGAGCAGGAGGAGAGGGCTTTTCTGGGGAAGGCTCTGCACTGTGGGGTGCAGGGTCTGCCTATGGCAAGGACAGAGGGTCAGCTGTAGCCAGGGCTGGTGCAGGTTGGGTTGGAAGGTTGGGAGGGGATGAACCGGATTCAGTCCGTGGTGAAGGAGGTGTGGGAGGTGCTGGTGGACCAGGTGGTGAATATGGGCTGGATGCACATCTTGGCAGATCTTTGGGAGGTGAAACTGGAAAGGGCATTGCCAGCGATGTCAGAGGGCCAGGGAAAAAAGGTTCAGCTGGTGATAGAGGGTCCCAGTCAGGTCCAGGAGGAGCCGGGGGAGAGGGCAGAGATTTTGGACAGTTGGGCTCCCTTTATGGCACAAATTCTGCCTTTGGAGGGGCAGGGAGTAAATCCCATGACAGATCTGTTGACAGGATTAGCTCCGGTGGGTTTGGTCAAGGTCCACTGAGTTATGGCCAGGTGTCAGGTCCTTTTGTTGGACCTCCTTCAGCAAACCAGAGAAAGCAGGAACCTGATCTGGATCTTAAAGCAAATGATTCCCTGAACAACACAGAAAGCACAGGCCAAAGGAAGCGGAGTGCCCTGGATGATCTCAAAGGTACGTGGTTAACTGGTGACTCCCGGTCTTTGCATTTTGATACTCACATTCCTAATCCTTCAAAGAAATGGGATGTTATGGTTTAGATAAACACAGCTCTATGTAGAAATTTGGTTGTCCCATGATCTGTTCTGATTTCTCCCACTGATTGGCTATTTGATCTTACACAATTTGCTCTGATCAAACTGCCTTAACGGTCTAAATTATTTTCTTTGTCTAAATGATCTAAACCAGGTCTCATCTGTTCATTTGTGTTTCACACCTCGTGGAATAGACCAGTTCACAAACATACCAGTTCCCATAAAGTTTCAAGGAATAACATCATGTTTCTTTGATATTTTGCCAGTTCAAAACTGAAGTTTCACTTTATTTTTCAAACACCTACTGCAAAGAACTGTGTTTTTCCAAGTTCTGGGAACAGTTCTGTGGATTATATCATGTAAAGGGCTCTTTTCTCTTGTAACATCAGGAATAATAAGGTGTTGCATAGAGTAAGAGGGGAGTTATGTTTTTGTAGCCATTTGAGTAAAACCTGTTGCTCCACCAGCAAGATGATGATGTGAAAATTGTAAGAATGAGAAATTGCAGGTGTATAATCAGAGGGGAATATTCACTTAATTCACAAGTTAGGAATTACCATTTCTAAACCATAAATACACATAAGAAAGTAAAACCATCAAAATTGGGGTTCAAGGGGAAGGAGTGGGGTATTTATTAGAGAGGCAATGAGGATGTTAATGGAGAAGAACTTGGGAAGGGAAAGAGGAATACAGGGGTGGAGAACAGTGTGCCTGGGGCTGTTTAGGGGGATGTGTTGGGCAGCCCCGTGTGTGGTCAGTGCAGAGGAAGAGGAGGATGAAGCAGTGTATCCACACCCTGGAGCAACCTGGGTTTTCCCACTGGCTGTAGAGGGAGCCAAGACAATTAGCATAGATACAAACCAGCAAGTCTGCAGCTGGATAATGTGATTTGTGATGAATCCATTGCCCATGAAGTGGATGTTGGGATATAATTGGTGTTGGGATGGCTGCACATCCCTCAGGGCACTGAGTGTACCAAGCTCAGTGAGGTGCCACAGTGAGGTGGCACAAGAGCCTCTCCTGGCCACAGGATGTATTTTTTTAAAAGCTCTTTTCCCCTCACGTGCTTATGCATTTTCAGCTCTGGATGTCTCTCTGTAACAGACTTAGCTTCTTTCCCTTCCTTTGTGCCTGTTCAGTCCCGCGCTGTTACCTCAACAAGCAGCTGGCAACTGTGCGAGTGCTGAAGGGGGACCCAGCTGAGCTGTCCTGCACTGTCAGCAAGGACACCGTGACAGGAACCTGGTTTAAGGATGGCCTAAAGGTGGGTTCCTTGAGCTTGCTGTTGGCTTTGGGTAGCAATGCTCTGCTCTCTGGCTCTACTTTCTAAGGGTTGTGTCGAGGTGTCCTTCCTCCTGACAGTCACCTGCAGTCTAAGTGGGGCCTGCGAAGGGTTCAGAGAATCCCAGAGTGGTTTGGGTTGGAAGGGACCTTAAAGATCATCCACCACCTTCCACTAGACCCAAGCCCTGTCCAACCTGACCCCATCTAACCTGGCCTTGGACACTTCCAGCAATGGGGCAGCCACAGCTTCTCTGGACAACAGAATACCGGAGTATTGTCATTAAACATGCATGATGTTCATAAGTCTTTTCAACTGCATTTCAAATTGTAGTCTGTCCAGTTTCAGTTTGGATTGCATTATTTCCCTTTTTTTTTAAAGGATGGGTCTCTGTCCTTTACTTTGTAGTTAACAAGCATGGATGGAGTTGTCTTTGAAAAGAAAGGTCTTGTCCACAAACTAATCATTAACAAAGCTGAAGATATTCATGCTGGGAAATACAGGTTTGAAGGTGGAGATGTAAAAACTGAAGCTTCAATTTTTGTTGAAGGTGAGTCTATTCAAACCACCAATGCAGCACGAGATGGGCTTTAAATGTAATATATTTACTCAGAGACATGTCATTGGTTATCGAGATAACTTTATTATAAAGAATCACAAGATAAATGGGAAATGTTTTTTGTACAGGCTGGTTCATTTTTCATTTGCAAGTCTAACTAGGGAGCCTTCTGTAAGCAACTCAAAGATTTTGGGGTGCACAAAATACTTTATCAGAGCAGATTCTTCATTCTTGTGTTTAGTGTGTTGCCTAGGAGGAATTTTCTCTAGTGAAAGGACAGTGTGATACCACAAAACCTTGTGATAATTATCCTGTAGCAAAGTACAGCTAAAGGTGAAGGTCCAAGTGTTGTGAGTTCTAAGCATTGCTGGCAGTATCCCTCCAGGATGAGCCTTATCCTCCTTGAATTGTGGTTTTTAATGACCTTGTATCACCTGCTTAGATCCTCCCCAGGTGGACAAAGTCCTCCTCAAGAACCTGACCAGTGTCCCCACGGTGGCCAAGGCCGGGGAGGGGGTGAAGCTGCGGATCCCATTCGAGGGCCGGGGGCCCATCAGGGCCACGTGGCTGAAGGACAGAATGGAGCTGGGGGATGACACCAGGATCCGTGTGGACAAGACAGACACCTGCACCACGCTGTCCATCTCCAGCTGCGACAGGAGGGACTGTGGGGATTACAAAGTCAGGCTCAAGAACGACAGTGGTGTCCTGGAGATCAACCTAAAGCTTGTGGTGATAGGTAAGATCCTGTAACATCCACTGTGGCTTTCACTGTAAAGCTTAGGCAAGGAATCCACTGACACTGGTGACAACCTTATTGGGAGTGACTGGATATTCCGAGAGGAACGAGGCTCTGGGTATTGCCCCAAACTCAGGGTACAAGGAAAGATTGCTGAACGTGCTTCTTGCCCTTTAGTACAAGGGAACACAAACCTAGTTTGGTTTTTCATGGCCTCAGCAGCTGAGTTTTGAATGTTCAGACACTGTGGGAGACGGGACTGTACACAACATGCAAATCTGAAATAGGATATCAAGGTCCAATTCAGCCATCCCATAAATGTCTGGGCTCCTTTGGGAGACCAGAAATTATGTTCTGCCTGTATTAGCAAGCTGAACTGGTGCAGTGCTTATGAGAACAGTTGAGCCAGCAAGAGTAAGGGCCTGGCTTTCCATCTTCCCCACCAAAAGTTAGAAGAGTGCAAGCTTGGAAGAGGCAATTCATGTGCCCAGCCCTCATCCTACAACTGTGCCTGCATTTCATCAGGAACAGTCTCCCAGCTGGCGAGCAACGGACAGTCTCTGCTCCAAACCCAGGAGCAGGTCTGGGTCTGGAGCCAGCTGTGTCTCTCTTCATCTTCCCAGACAAGCCACAGCCGCCAGCAGGACCCATCAAAATTGTAGAAAGCTCCGCCAACAACATCACAATCCAGTGGAAGCCCCCAAAGGACGATGGGGGTAAACCAGTGCAAAGGTACCTCGTGGAGAGGCAGCAGGTGGGCAGGAATGACTGGGAGACTTTGGGAGAAACCCCCAGGAGCTGCACCAGCTTCACCACGAGCAAAGTGGAGGAAGAGATGAGCTACTACTTCAGGGTGAGGGCCACGAACGCCGAGGGAGCGAGCGACGCGCTGGAGTCAGGGGAAGTGAAGGCTGCTGGTAAAGGTGAGGAGAGCTTCTTATAATTCATAATTCAAATTTGGAAATTCATTATCAAAGCTGACATCAAAGGAAACTCACTGCATTGTGGATGTTGCTGCAGATATCAACTTCAGTCTTCACACAAAGCTGTGGAGGTTGCCCAGCAAGAGCAGCAGTTTGCTGTAGGCTCTGGTGATGCTGAGTGAGATGTAATTATGCCTTGGTCATGCTCCATTCTGGGGGAAATGCATGGGGGAAATGCAAAATGCATCAAGATCAAAGGAAATTTTTCCTGGTGTGGCTGCAAAGGGAACATGCGAGGCCTTTTCTTAACTCTACAGGCAAAGGAGTGTCTCTCTATGTGCAGCACTTCTCAGCATGACCACTTCATTCCCCTGATCTCCAAACAAATGAATATTGTCTTTGTCCTTCAAGGAGTTTAAATACTGGAACAGGTTTGCCATGAGCATAAATGCAGTACTAGAGAGAGCAATGTTCAGTTCTAATTCTCTTCTTTCTCCATTCTCATTCCCATGATTCTGTATCTTGAACACTTTAGTGGAGGGCAAAGAAAATCCATTTTGTTACCAGTTCCTGTTGCTGAAAGCAAGAATGATGCTGACTGTTCATATCATGTAGGAATGACACACCCCACTGACAGAGGAATTGTCAGTCCTGATGACAGCAGCTCTTTTGTGAAATCCAAACTCAGGAACAGGGTCCATGCTGGATCCAGTTTGTGTGGGGAATGGGATCCACAGCTTCAGGTCTCAGCCAGGTTTTCAAAGCACATCCATAGGAATACCTTGGGGAATCTGGAAGAAGAAATTACACACAACACCATTTTATCTTGCAATAAATACATACCTGCTAATAATGAAGCCCTCATCTATTTGTAGCTTCCCCTGGTGCCCCAGATCCCCCTGAGATCATCAGTGCCAGCAGGGACACCATCACCATAGCCTGGAAAGCTCCTCGTAAAACCGGCACTTCCCAAATTATGGGATATATCGTTCAGAAACGCAAGAAGGGCACTGTGACCTGGCTGCCAGTCACCAACGTGCCTGTCAAAGGTGGGTATTCTGACTCCTGGAACAGCCAGGTGGATTTGAAAAGGCAAAAACGTCAGCTGGGTTTAGGAGCTGCTTAGGATCTTACACCTTTCACATCAAGGTGGTGATGGGTCATAGGTTGGACTGGATAACCTTGGAGGTCTTTTCCAACTAAATGATTCTGAGATTCGGTGATTCTAGGGCTGTTTGGTTTTGAAAGGAATATAATGGACACATCCCAGAAGCTCACATGCACTTGGCTGGGGAATAGCAGGCGAATCAGTGACAGCTGACAGGGGCAGGGAATCAGCTCCTCTGAGCCAACACACTCCTCTCCTCTCTGCAGACAAGAAGCTGAAGGTGACCAGCCTCAAGAAGGGTGTGCAGTATGAGTTCCGGGTGGCAGCTGTCAATGCTGCTGGCACAGGACAGCCCAGTGAGCCCTCAGAGCCCGCCTTTGCCTGGGACCCCGCCAGTAAGTGTCCTGCCCTGTGCTCTGCTTTGGGGGTATTTGTGGGGAGAAGATGTTCTTAAGTCCTCTATAAAAGAGTGTGGAGACAAGGATCAGTAACTGGGGAAAGTTTCATGGCTGAGAATCAGCTGGAGGAAGCAATGGAAGGATTTCCTGTAGGATGTCCAAGTCAAAATCTGGCAGATCCCAGTGTGGGGTAATGCGCAGTGTGGAGAAACACTCAGGATGGGCTGCAGAGTGTTTTGGAATGTTGTGGGTTTACTGCAGGGCTGGTGGGAGCAAGGACCCAGATCCAGCTCTGAAGAACTGGGACAAGGTGAAGCAAGACAGCAGGGTGGAAATCCAGTGCACTGCAAGAATGCTGGGGAATCTCAGGCAGTGACTGAATAGAGGGAAGAGAAATCCTAGGAAAAAAGTTTAAATAAAATTTCTCGTTCCAGAATCTCCCGGCCAAGTGCAGGACCTTAAAGTGAGCAGCAGTGACAGCACCAGTGTCACCTTGACATGGAACAAACCTGAAGTACAAGATGGGAATGATGTGAAAGGCTACGAGGTGGAGATGAGGCCCTGTAACAGCCTCAGCTGGACCAAATACTTCACCCTCCCTGCAGAGAGCACCTCGTGCAGGGTCCAGGGCCTGCAGGCCAGGGAGAAGCTGTTCCTGCGCGTGCGGCCTCTCAGCAGCAGCGGCCCCGGGGAGGCTGTGGAGCTCGAGGCTCGTGCTGGAGCTGCTGCTCCTGTGGGTGAGTCGGGGGCTCGGGGGCTCTCTGTCCCAGGGAAGGGGGCACTCTCAGGGAGCAGGAGCAGCCAGGGCTGTAGGATACTGGGATGAGCGGCTCCCAGCTAACACAGGGGCAGCACTGCTCCTCCTCACCTCGGGGTTATCTGCTCACCTCAGCAGGACAGGCTCAGTATTAGCTGATATTAGATATGCAATGCACGGTGCTCAGCTCATCTAGAGATTCATTTTGATAAAACAAGCCTCAGAACTCCATTTTCTTCTTGGACTTACATTTTGCCCTCTGTGCAGAGCCACACCACAGTCACCAGACAGAACCCGCACGTACCTTACCCCTGCTTGTGCTCTTCCACGGGAAAAAGAGGGTTTTCAGTCAGTTCTTACACTGGAAATCTTCTGGAATGAAACATTTTATTTCCTTCTCTTAAATCACAATTTTTATGCTGTTTTTGGATACTTTATTTTACTTTTCAATTGTTTAGTTTGAAAGTTTTCACCATTTTCATTTTTTCATCTTTATTTACAATCTGCAGCTCTGTTTTTTTGCTGCTCTTTAGGAACATCGCATAATTACATAATAATTCCGTGAGGGGTTCATCTCCCTTAACTAGGGTCCTAAGTGAAAATGTCTACTTTGGCCTGTGCTTGGGGACCCCATTTATCAATAAACAGATAAAATAAATCCATCTGGAAAGCAGGTTTTAAGTTCTATACTGGAAATACTGAATACAATTTAGCACTACTGTATTTGGTATCCTTAGAGAAATACTAAATGCTATAGCATATGGATGAAAAGAGAAAAGAAAATACTTTAAATGCTAAAAAAGACTATTTTGGATAAACTCTGGCAGCTTTCCTGTGGATGTTCTGTGCTCTGTATTGCATGTATATTTCATACGGGTCCATTGGAATTTCCTTTTCCCAGACACCATTTAAACACAAAAGATGATCCCTGTGATGGGATAAAGTGTGGCAAAGAGCAAATTTCTCTGTGACTGAGACATCACATGAATACAGAGATTGTTGTGAACGTATTTTTACATCATTTTCCCTTGTTTAGTCATAGTGATAAATAAATAATAATGAAATTTGAAAGGTGTAAAGTCTGAGACTGAATCAGGGAGATTTTTCCCCCTGTGAATTCCCAGCTGGGAGAGGCACCAGGGGGTGGAACACATGTGATTGTCACCAGTGACTGCACCAACATCCACCTTTCGGGAGTAATCCTTGTCTTTTCCAGTCTCTCCCAGGTTACTGATAGATGACACAGTGAAAAGCTTCCTGGTTATAAAAGCAGGGAATCCCATCCGGGTGAAGATTCCATTTGAGGTGGGTATTCAGGGCTTTGAAGGAACTCCCTGCCTGGTTTTGTGATGCACTCAATAGCAGACAAAAACTGAGCCACTGTTTTTATGTCATGGAGTTTTGTCTACTAGTCACTGGGCAAATAATTTGGCCTGCTTGTGCTGTGTGGACTTTCAAGGCAAGGAAAACACAAGCCAGAATTGAGCTGTCAGTCTTGGCATTGGTGTTTTATGACATTGTGCTCCTTCGTTAACCTCTGCAAACAAGGCTTAGTGCTGTCTGCCTAGCCTTATCAATGTTATCCTCATCCTGATAACATTGCTCTGTCAGACTTTCCAAATCAGGGATTTCCCTGTGACTCCCTCAGAAGGCTTGGGGGCACTATTTCCAGCAACACCTTCACTGTGCTTGTCTCACCAAGCAGCAGCACTTGAGCTCTGTGACTTGAAAACTTGGCAGGCACTGACAGAAATCACAGTGCTGTGGTGTAAGCTTGGAACAACACAGGCTTTTCCTCATGGAAAGGGTGGTCAAGCTTTGGAAGGGGCTGCCCAGAGAGGTTTGGAGTCTCCATCCTTGGAGGTGTCCAAGGAATGCCTGGACGTGGCTCTCAGTGCTTTTAAGGTGGGGATCGAGCACAGGTTGCACTCGATGACCTTGGAGGTCTTTTCCAGCCTTAATGATTCCATGATCCTGTGAAGTGTGGGATACCAGAGGAGGGTGATGAAGTGTGTGTATTTGCTGGCCTTTCTCCTAATCTCTGGGAGAAGAGACCAAAGATGGCACAATGGAAATAAAGACTTAGAGGATCTTTTTTTAGAAGCAGAAAATATTAACTCCTGAAGTTATCTGTCCTTGATCTGACATAGCTTGGTCGATGCAGTTCTGAACATTTTATGGCAATAACATCCTTGAAGGACAAAAAGGAAAAAGTTGTAAAGAAACTGTAGAGCAGATCAGGGCTCTCAGATCCATCGTATCCACATTACTGTGTCGTGAAGGTGCATATTTGGGGTAAGATAATGAAACTAAAGATACAAGACACAGTCTGGAGGTGAAGCAAGTGCCTGTGACTCGTTGTTTCCAGGCATCTCCAGAGCCAGTGGTGACCTGGTTAAAGGATGGGCTCCCCCTTCCCAGCCGGGCCGCGGTGAGCACCGAGGATGGAAGCACCCAGCTGCTGCTCAGGGCAGCCGAGTTCAGTGACAGCGGCACCTACACTGTGCAGCTTGGGAATGGCCTGGGGAAAAGGGAAACCTTCAGCTTCCAGGTTCAAATCACAGGTAACTCCCTGCCATCCATACATATCTACCAGAAGCTCCCAGTCAGACCAGGCTGGGGCATGAACAGACTGAGAGCAGCCCTGGGAGAAGGACCTGGGGGTGCTGGTGGGTGAGGGCTGGACATGCCCTGGGCTGAGCCCCCAGCGTGGGCAGCAGGGCAGGGGGAATTCTGCCCCTGTGCCCCCTCAGCTGAGACCCCACCTGCAGAGCTGCCCCAGCCCTGGGGTTCCAGCACAGGAAGGACGTGGAGCTGCTGGAGCGAGTCCAGAGGAGGCCACGGAGCTGCTCCGAGGGCTGGAGCCCCTCTGCTCTGGAGCCAGGCTGGGAGAGCTGGGGGTGTTCACCTGGAGAAGGGAAGGCTCTGGGGAGACCTCAGAGCCCCTTCCAATGCCTAAAGGGACTCCAATGGAGCTGGAGAGGGACTTGGGATGAGAGCCTGGAGGGACAAGTCAAGGGGGAATGGCTTTCAACTGCCAGAGGGTAGGGTTAGATGGGATAGTGGGAACGAATTCCTTCCTGTGAGGGTGGCACAGGGTGCCCAGAGAAGCTGTGGCTGCCCCTGGATCCCTGGAAGTGTCCAAGGCCACGTTGGATGAGGCTTGGAGCACCCTGGGCTAGTGGAAGGTGTTCCTGCCCATGGCAGGAGGTGGGACTGAATGGGCTTTAAGGTCCCTTCCAACCCAAACCAGTCTGGGATTCCGTGATTACTGTGAATAGGCAGAAGGCCACAAACTGAGTTTGGCAGGGTGAGCTCTGATGCAGTTTGGCTGTGCAGGCACAGGGAGAACCAGGGTACAATTTTCTATGAGATTGTCTGGGCACTCTGTGATCTCACTTCTCTGCAGGACAGAGCAATCCTCTGACTAAAACTATCCTCCCAGAGTGACTGAGGGAGGTCAGCACAGGCTGTGGGACACTGAGCACAGCTCTCCCACCTGTGACCTCAGGAGGGGAAGCAGCTCAGCTGTCCCACCCTCCTCTCCCCACTCAGCAGTGAAGATGTTTTGCAGCAGCAGCTCAGTTCATAGCAAATGTATCTGTGTGCCTGGAGAAGGAATGGAATTGTGTCCCTTCCAGTGACCAGGATGGTCACTGAGCCCCGGACATGCAACAGACTCCAGGTTTTTAGGGTTCTGTGCCGCTGTCCCTACGGCTGTGACATTGTGTGCCCTGGCAGATATCCCTCAGCCCCCCGGAGCCATCCGGCTGGAGGAGAATGTGCCCAGTACAGTGACAGTGACCTGGGACCCCTCAGCATCCGAGCAGTGGGAGGAGAACCTGTATTACACCATCCTGAAACGGGAATCCCAGAAGGGTCTGTGGCATGTGCTGGGAGACCTGATCTACAACAACAAGTTCACCTTCACCAGGGTGGTCCCAGGCAGGGATTATTACTTCAGGGTCGTGGCAAAAAACGACCTGGGAGCCAGTGATCCATCAGAGACTGTGCAGCCCTGGAGGATCCGGAAAACAAAGGGTAAAATATTTTCAAATATTTCTCTGTGTTGTGTTTTGTTTCTTTCATTGCTTCTAACACCCCATCCTCAAATGGGTCTCTCCTCCTGGGAACGTTCAGTTGCCCAGAACAGGAATGCACAGAGATGCCCTGAGGAATTCCAGCTGGGCAGGGAAGGTTTGTCCTTTCTGCAGGGACGTTGTGCAGACAGATCCTTCATTCTCAGCCATTATGACATACAATTTGCCCCAAAATGATTTCCCAGCAAATTCTAAAGCTCAAGTATTGTAGAAACCAAAGTTTCTGACTTCAAAGTTAAATTTTGGGTAATTCTGAGGAGCAGCAGAGGTTACAATCCATAGATGCATGGGATCTCTGGCAACTTGCAGAATTCCAGACACTGCACAAGCAAACTGCTGCAAGCCCTGCAGTGCTGGGAGCAGTACCTGAGTGTGTGCTTGGTGCTGTTTATTTTTCACAGCTGAATTTCGACTGAAAGCACAGAAATACAGGGGAGTTAACCAGAACCAGCCCCCGAGGTTCCTGGTGCCACTGAAGCCGCACGTGGTGGTGACGGGCAGCGAGTGCCACATGAGCTGCGCCGTTGGAGGCCACCCCCCGCCAAAAATCACATGGTACAAGGACAGCAGAGACCTCTCCAGAGATCCCAACTACTTCTGCACCAATGACTTCGGAGTCTGCTCCCTGGTGCTGCTGGGGGTCACCAAGCAGGATGAGGGAGAGTACATGGTGGAGGCCAGCAACGAAGCGGGCCGTGCCTTCAGCAAAGCCTTCCTCGCCATCAAAGGTAACTCTGCAGTGCTGCTTCCCTGGCAGACCCGGGGGTGGCACTGCTGCCCAGTGCCTCCGAAATGGTCCCCAGCCAGCTGTACCTGCTGACAAAGCAATGGCACCTTTGGGCTGCTTTACCAAATTCCTAATTATAGTACTCGTGATCAAGTACCAAACACAACCAGGAATAAAAAGGCAGATGGGAAAAAACCCACGTGATTTCTACACGAGCCAGAGGTTTTGGCTGACCTTGAGCAAATTTTTTAGAAAGAACAATCCCATCTTCATTAGGTAGGATAATACCAAGCTTAGATTTCTTTCCAGTGTGGGAGCTGCAGAATAAAGACCCTGGCAAATGTGCCAGGTGAGCGGAGCAGTGAGAGAACAGCTGGTGTTTGGTGGCCAAAGCCAACACAAAGGGAGGAAAGAGAGGGACGTGGTCAGAGGCACTGGGATCCTGATGTGGATGGAAGGGCAGTGGGATTGGCTGGGGATAGACTCAAGGGTATACTAATGGATAAATACTGTTGGTGACTGTACCCAGTGAAATATCCTTTACTTGGAGTCAAATATTTTTCTTTAAATGCAAAATACCTCGCTGGGATTATAGGAGTGGCAAAATGGGTCAGTTAAACCCCTGTCACCCTCTTGCAGACTTTTAGGCCCTGTAACATTTCAGCTCCCCCTCCCAGGCAGCCTTTCAGACTATTTCTCATCTCCCTCACTCCAACCCTGAGCTGCCTCTCTCTTGCTCTCGCTTTCAGACTCCTCCCTGTAGCGTGGCCCTGCTGCGAACATCCCTGCACAGCTCCCAGGATGAGAAGGTTTTGGTGAGGACTGGTCCATACGAAGGCTGTGCATTTATTGTCAGATGTTCATTACAGTCGGAGGGGGTTATTTTTCAGATTTGGTAATTGCACTTTGAACATGATGCTGCATTGTCATCAAAACTGGGGGGAAAAAACTTTAAGAACATTGTATTTTTTTTTAATGATCAGGCTTTCCATGAGACCTTTAAAACACAGCTTAGAAGCTTCAGGTACACAGAAGATGAGAGGAAAAATAATTGGCCAAAATGAAACTTTCCCTGGAGAACACAGGTAGGAGAGTGGTGCCACTCACACCCCTCGCACCACACCACTCACCTGCCACAAGGACATTTCTGGACACCAGGGATCTCTGGTCCTTTCACATATGCTTTTTAAGCCAAAACAATCACTTTGGATTCCATGTGATTCTCAGCAGGTTTCCCAAATCTGGCAGAAGCAGTTCTGAATGTGTTCTACTACCAGTAGCAGCTAAGTAGATTATTTTCCCTAATCTCTAAGTTGAAAAGAGCATCTGCCTGCTCATTTTATCTGGGCAGGAGATGAAATCTCAGACCAGCTTGGCATGGGGTAGGCGAAACTCCCAGTGTAAATGCACTGCTGGGAATGACTGGAAGTCTACAACCAGTGCGTGACCAGAGCAGCTCCCAAAACCCACAGCACAAAGGCTGTGCCAGTCCTGAACCACCCCCAGCATCACCTGTGCATCCAAACTGCCCCGGGCATGGCACTGCTGGGAGGCTTTTGCCTCCTGCGGAAAGAGGTGAAAAATCTTTCCTGTCTGACCAGAAATAAGGGGTACCCCCAGGGACCTCCTGCCATGGCCAGGGCTTCCCATCACCGGGCCTGGACAGCAAAATGTTCTGGTGTGGGAGCACCAAGGGTACTTTGTGACAGAGGAGAGCAGAGCCAAACACAGCTGTGGGGCGGCAATGTTCCTTTCGATTACATTTTGTACAATGTTGTACAGATGTAGCCACAGTAGTAGATTATGAAATTAAACCACAATTCAGTAAAATGTCCCCGAGTCCGTGTTTATTCTGGAGAAGGAATCCCAGTCAGTTCCTGGATCCCTGTCTGCTGCAGTTTCACATCGGATTGCTGCACATGGTCATCCCTCATGGAATTGCTCCAGCAGCTCCTCCTCCTGCTGGGCTGGAGGCGGGGGGATCTCACCTGCAGGGCAGATTTGCTTCTTGGCTGATAAACACAGGAACCAAGATTGATAGAAGTTGGGAGTTGGAGCTGAGGGACCTCGAGAAGCCCTGGCACAGCAGGCGCAGGAGATTCCTGAAAGCATCAATTCCAGCAAATCCTCTGCTGCTGCTTTGCCCTGCGAGCTTCGATCCCAGCCAAGGGGGGATCCCCTCCCGGGAATCGCCTCCAGGGTGGAAGGGCCGATGTTTGTGACTCCCCATTGCTGGGAGCGTCCCAGGCCGGGCTGGGAGCACCCCGGTGTACGGGCGGTGTCCTGCCCACGGCACGGGGATGGGATGCGGGGTCCGTGCCCACCCAGCCCGAGCCGCGGCTCTGCGGCTGCGGGAGAGGCCCGAGCAGCGGGCCCGGCCC